>CM060731.1:52017629-52445326 GCA_030704615.1 Takakia lepidozioides
GCTTTGGTGTTCCATGCCAACTCTTATCAAAAATATTTCTGTCAATCTTTTATCCACGGGATGTACCTCAGATCTTCACCTCGTGATTGATCTTCTTCCTGTACCAATTATTCCTAATCTTTCTTGCAAAGAAACAGAAGGAGTGGCATCCAACTCTAGTTCTTCCGGTATGGGTGATGTACTCTTTGATCTTAATGGTGTGAGAGGTCTAGATGATTCCCCTATGTCTATTCTCTCCCAAAGATATGGATAATTAGCTTCAGATAGCTTTCTCTTTTTTACTGAATATCTCTGGCGTAGCTCCTCTTTCATCACTCATGTCCCATGTCTTCATTTCTTTTAATGTGGCAATAACCAAAACTCTCTTCTGTAATTCTCTCGTATATGCCTGGGTTTCTTTCAAGCTTCAATGCACCCTTGGTTATACTTGAAGTCTCCGTTACCATAACCATATGGCAAATAAGTCTGAAAAGCTGTTCTTGGTGTGAGTTTGATCCACAAAATATCCTTTGGAATCCAATTCTTTACCAGTACAAGTCTTCATGCATATGAGTATAAACATTCACCTTTCTTTCTTCCCAGCCTTCAAACTCTACTCGCTTAATGGATAACAATGCTATCACATAAACCAATGTTGGTAACCAACGTGCTCTTCCTCTACAGGCTACCTGATAAATCTTTATCACTCCTTTCTCCAGACCCCATTCCGGATCAGCATCATGCACTCGCTTAAGAATATTTTCTTTACAACCGTCTGGCAATTCCAAGAACCTTTGAAAGAATTGTTTGGACAATCTTTCTTCCTTCGTTCCATAGGGAATTTGATTCACTTCAAATTCTTTAATGGTCCAACCACCATGATCCCACCAGATGCCTGTCACATCTGGTTGTTCATGACTCAGTTCCCCAGTATGGTCGCCCAAATGTCGCGCGGCTTTTACTCACCCATCCCTTCGCTATCCGAGGCGGAAACTCCAAGATAGAAGAGTTGGAAATCTCTAAGTACTCAGCCCGCTCAGAACAATCAGTCATGACCTACAGCTAGTGTATCATGGGGGTGTTTCCTATTTGTTTCCCTTTCCACATTCATGTTAGCTACCTTACATTGATAATTAAGTATCAGTTTGCTTCATCAATCTATCGGATTCCTTCAACTCCTCCATTCATTCCACAGCTTCACTCAGATCTCTCTACACAGTGTGATTGTATCGTTTAAGTATCATATTATGATTTATCAGGTATCAGGCCGAAGCCATTGTGTCTCTAATCTGCTCTACAATATCACTACAGCTTTGCATATAACAAGCATCTACTAATCATCTCTCCTCTTTCACCGTGCTCTCCATGCTTGCTCTCCGCCCGATCCGCTCTCCTCCATGACCAAGAAGTCCTCCCCGTGAAGTGCTTCCATCAAAATCCCCCCTTCTCAGTCCTTGCTTCTCCCTTTATCTTCCTACCCGTGGCTCTAACCGTTTCCCTCACTAACCGTCGTCCGTGAACTAACATGTTCCATTTGCAGGTGTTGTTTCCCACAGTCGTTCCCTGTCCTGCTCTCCGTTCCCTATGGTCGTGACAGCTGTGTCAAGCTGTGACTGGCTGTGTGAAACTGTGACGGGCTGTGACTGGCTGTGTCGGGTTGTGACTGGCTGTGTGGCTGTGTCGGCTGTGATGGACTGTGTTGGCTGTGATGGCTGTGTCGGGCTGTGACGAGCTGTGCTGACTGTGTCTGGCTGTGTTGGCTGTGACGACTGTGACGGGCTGTGTTGGACTGTGACGGACTGTGTAACCCCCCTCTACAGTGCGCTGCTGTCATCCCTAAGGCTCCTATTGGTCTCAGTCTGTGCAAAAATTAAGGGTACCCTACAGATCCCGTATAAGTGTCTAAGTCCCAGACAGTCCTCTAACATCCCCCCCAACACCTGCATGCTTGACTGTGCGTCATGTTGGTTTTGTGTGGGCGCTTGCTTTCATAGGGATTAGGCCGGATTTGATCACCGGTCAATCCTAGAGTATGCTGTCGGTGGTGTGTCTGGAGTGATGACCAGCAAGACCACCAGTGTTTCTTCTGTGGTGAGACTGGGTTGATGACCAGCCAACCATAGGAGTTCTTGCGGTGGATGTAGGTGCAGGTGCCCTGCGCCACTGGGATATGACCCTTAAACTGCAACAGGTGCCCACCCGTGTCACTATTAGAATTAGTACTATAGTGTCACGTGGGGGAGGTGCACGTTGTTAGTGTCATCACGGAGTTACCCAAGGGTTTTGAGAGGGGTACGGCTACAGGCAGTAGCAGTGAGACTGGGTTCACCAGACGAGGTGTTCGTTTCAGATCACCTTCACCTCCACCCTCAACTAGTGCAAAGTTAGACACAGACTCGGAGGCTTCATCAACAGGTGTGTAGTTTCATTTGCCATTGTTGTGGGACGACATGGAGGAGATGTATGGAGCTACCAAGGGGCCTCGTAGGTACTCTAGAGCTGTGGGCACAATCGAGTTGGATGACTTTATCCAGGAGTTCGACAGCTGGTGTGATTTGCAGCAGATGCGCAATCCACAGCTATTCACCCCATTCATGGCGTGGAAGGGACTGTTCCAGCATTTGGAAGGCCCGCCTATGGACTATTACCACGAGTTCAGGCGAGGACATGAAGCAAAGATTGAGGAGTGGAGGATGTATTGGTCACCTGACTACGTCTCCATTACTCGAGGCACGACGCGACCAGTAGCTGCATCAGTACCAATATCTCCCACTACCAGCACTAGTAGTCGAACAAGTAGTGCCGGTACTTCTGCAGGTGGTACCAGTTCAAAAGGTGCTACTACTCCTCCTGCCACGACTACAACACATGTGCCTAGATTCAACCCGGTGGTGGAGTTCTTCCAGGAGTTGTGGAGGAACTACCAAGGTGTACGGACAGAGAAGCTGCGAAGTTTGCAAGACTTCCAGCGCAAACCCAGTGAGAGCTTGCGAGAGGCCTACACTCGTATGAGGCGCTTGATAAGTGTGACCCAAGGGGTACTGAAGCTCAGGCAATCCAGTTCTGGTATGGAATTTTGGACAAGGAGCTCAGGAGAAGGGTGCGGGATGCAACCCTGTTACAAGCAGCCCAACCCACATAGCAGAGTGTGTTTCTGCTGGCTGAGCGGATTGAGCTCAACATGGTGGAGGAGCGAGTTGTTACCATTGGGTTTGGCAAGGACATGCCTGCACGAGGTGTAGCTGCCAGCCCACAGGCACAAGGGACTGCCCAACAGCGTGGTCAGGGGGGCAAGGTTTCCAACCCAAGTTCCATGGAGCTTACAGGGGACCTCAGGTGCAGAGGCCCGTGGCATCTTTTGCAGGCCAACAGCAACCAGGGGTGATATGTTGGACATGTGGAGGACCCCATGTCAAGAAAGATTGCCCAGAGAGTGGCAAAAGGCCGGCACAAACACAGCCTGCACAGTTGCAGTGTGGGCATTGTGGCAAGTATGGGCATGGAGATGCCCAGTGTTATGACTTGCATCCTGAGTTGCGCCCAGGCCAGTTCCAAGGAACAATGGTGGCCGGGGGCGAGGTGGACCAGCCCAGAGAGGACGAGGTGGTCGGGCACGAGGTGCAGGCCAAGGACAAGCTCAACATGGCCGGACGCGGAGGTCAGGGTGTTGACCAAGGCATGGCCAACCGGCTTCAGCAGCTAGAGCAGAGGCTCGCTGCCATGGCTACAGCTCAGGCGGTACCGGCTCCCAGGCGGGATGGTCCACCTCCTACTCCTGAGGGAGGAGATATGATAGGCATGGGATTCATGTGCGGAGCAGCACTACCACTAGAGCAAGTGGAGTCTGCTGCAACCGTGACTCGAGGAGCAGCACGAGTTCCTGAGCCACGAGGTGCAGAGGTGGAGTTGGATCCACAACGTGGGGAGACAAGCCGTCAGGCGAGGCTGCCTCAGTCATTCACCTTGGCGGAGACAGTATCAACGCCATCCATGGCACCTAGTTCTCGCCCGACTGTTACCGAGGCGGAGGTTTCTATGCCACTGGGGAGAGCTACACGTGCAGCACTGACATCTGCTGCCCGGTGTGTTGTTGGGGGCAGCCACCTCTGTGTGTCAAGCCCCACTGTTCTCGGCAACCATGATTGCGACGCCGGGGGTAAGACCAGCTGCAGTGTTCAGACTAGCAGCAACACTCTGTGAGAGTGGGGAGGTCACTTCATCTTCTGCGGAGTTACTGGAAGGTGTAGTGGCAGAGGGATCCTCAGATTTGAGGGTCAAGACTGCCACGGCTGCGCCATGGCAAGATGCAGCTGCCAGGTTGACGGAGCTGCCAGCTAGGCCAGCCTTTGAGCGCGCCATGGTGACACCTGGAGTTGTCTTGTTAGACAACCAGGATGACATTTTGTCTTTGAGTGGACCGGCAGGCAAGAAGTACCGACCACTGCGGGTCTTGTTGGACTCGGGAGCTCAGCCACTGATGTTGGGCAGAGCTGCTATTGCAGGTTTGGGCCTCATGGAGGCGGATATGGAGCCTTGTCCTTTCCAGATACAGACATCTCTGGGAGGATCAGAGCAGGCTTGGGGCATGACACGGCATCAGTTGGCCATTAGACTGCAGCCGGATCATCCTATCGATGGTTCAGTAATGCGAGCCAAGGCCATTGTGACAGACGCGGTCTCTTACGATGTCCTCGTTGGTGGGGCAGTGTTATACCCCATGGGCTTCACCCTGGACTTTTGGGAGGAGTCAGCATTCTACAGGCCTGGATGGCAGTCAGGGGATGGTCGTCGTGCACAGCTCCCTGTGATATTCATTGGGGGTATTGCGGCTGCCCAACGGGGGGCGGCAAGATGCCAACACTAGCCGCCTTTACAGCTGCAGTTAGTTGGCCTGGAGAGTTGCTGGAAGGCAATGCTGTCGCGCGGCTTTTACTCACCCATCCCTTCGCTATCCGAGGCGGAAACTCCAAGATAGAAGAGTTGGAAATCTCTAAGTACTCAGCCCGCTCAGAACAATCAGTCATGACCTACAGCTAGTGTATCATAGGGGTGTTTCCTATTTGTTTTCCTTCCCGCATTCATGTTAGCTAGTTACCTTACTGCTGGTAATTAAGTATCAGTTTGCTTCATCAATTTATCGGATTCCATCAACTCATCCATTCATTCCACAGCTTCACTCAGATCTCTCTACACAGTGTGAATATGAAGTGTGCATCAGATTAATATCTATCAAGTATCAGGCTGAAGCCATGGAGTCTCAAATCTGCTCTACATTACAATTCTACTGCCTGCATTCATTAAGCATCAACAGATCCTCCTCCTACTCCGTGCTCTCCATCTTTCTGCTCAGAGATACGCTCTCTCTTCCTTTCCCCCAGTGATGTCCGAAGTCTCCCCCAGAAGTGCTCCTTCCTCTCCTTCCAGCAGTGATTCCCCCCGAAGTGCTCCAAAAAATAATCCCCCTTTTAGTCCTTGCTCCTAGCTTTATCTTCCTACCCGTTGTTCTAACCGTTTTCCTCACTAACCGTCGTCCGTGAACTAACATGTTCCATTCGCAGGTGTTGTTCCCCACAGTCGTTCCCTGTCCTGCTATCCGTTCCCTATGGTCGTGACAGCTGTGTCAAGCTGTGACTGGCTGTGTGAAACTGTGACGGGCTGTGACGGGCTATGTCGGGTTGTGACTGGCTGTGCGACTGTGTTTGGCTGTGTCGGGCTGTGACTGGTTGTGTGGCTGTGTTGGTTGTGATGGGCTGTGTCGGGCTGTGACGAGCTGTGTTGACTGTGTCTAGTTGTGTTGGCTGTGTTGGCTGTGACGGGCTGTGTAACCCCCCCCTAAAGTGCGCTGCTGTCACCCCTAAGGCTCCTGTTGGTCTCAGTCTGTGCAAAAATTAAGGGTACCCCACAGATTCCGTATAAGTGTCTAAGTCCCAGACAGTCCTCTAACATTACCCCTTCCCCTCTCAAAAAGCCGTGTCCTCACGGTTTACTGATTGGGATTAGCAAACCTTTGTGAGCGAGCACCTTTCTGACGTTGAGAGTTTTGTGGCGGACTGTGTGTACGAGCCCACTGGTTGACGGAGATGATTGAACACTACTTGGATATGTGAGGCCTTCTGGAGGCTGATATCGAGGTAACCTTTCAGGCATAGGAGACCCCCGTCGCTTCTTTTCTGCCATCTGAATTGCATAGTCTTCTCCCATGTCAAAAGAGTCCGCTGAAGAAACAGTTGTATCAGAATCCTCCTCGCCTCTCAGGTGTTTTAATTGTCGAACTTTTTGTGGAATCCTCTGGGGCATACAATGTTGTCCTACCATGTCTGGAAGTTTATATTTTAAAACTTGCTGTAAACGCTGAATGGCAAAATTGGTGAAGACCCTGAGCTCCTTTTCTGTCCAGGTGAGTGGGGTACCAATGACTTGGGAATTGTGCAAGTATTTCCATGCCACATGTCCCTTATAGAAAATATCATCAATGCCGAATTTCTGTGTTGACAAATTGTTCCAGGCCGCATGAAACCATGAACGAATTTGAGAATCCTTTTGTATCATAACTTTTGCCTCATATAGGTACATATGAGGTGGCACTGAAGGTAAGACCCAATGATCCCCACTGGAATAACTCAGAAAGCGCGATTGCATCTTGTGCTGCTCAATGTGATAACGTACCAGAAAACAAGCAGCGTAGTATAACCCGCATCCCATGACAATACTTGCTACCTTCTTAGTCTTGGTATAAATGAATCCATGTACAACTTGGAAAGCAATTAATTCCTTCAACATGGTACCTGCCTCATGCCAGTACTGTGCAAAGTGATGATCCTCAATTGGTCGATTGTTCGGAAGAACTTTAGTCCTAGTTGCCACTGGCAGCCATATGCGCATGATTTGATAGTAATGTGCGAATGACTACGGAGGACTAAATTCTTTTCAAACCAAATCCAACACAATGGGAATTTGGTTGAAGGGCATAATCATAGCCCTACTGTACTCCCTTGCAGCTGGAGTTTTTGGTGGGTTAAAAGCAGCATTGCCCCATACGTCAGGCTGTGGTGGCTGTGGTGTGGCTGTAGTAACAACAGGGTCAGCTACAGGCACAGTGAGTTGTTGTGGTGTTGATGGCACTGGCTCTTGTATCATTGGCATCTCCTACACCTGCTGTGAAGAAGATTGAAAAGCCAAAGTTCTGGCTTGTAAATAAGAAGCCATTAGCTGTTCCTCAGGTATATAGACTCTTTTGTCGATATCTGAAGTTAGGTCCTCCACTTGAGTCTGCAGTCCGTCTACATCCTCCTGTAACTCTGCTATCCTACTATAGACATTGTCTATAGTAGTTGTGGCAATGTTTTGCACTTGCAGTCTGAGCTCATTCATCTCGCTTTGGGTGAGCTTTCGTGGTGCTTTGCCCTCCACTGGCCCTTGTGCTAACCAGACCTGCATAAGGTGGTTATCCACCAAGTTGCTTGTGGTTCCTCTGAGAGTGTGCTCCTCTCTGAGTTTGTACACATCTAACTGCTGTTGTAAAGTTTCCATGTGCTTCGCATGAGGTTCAACCAAATTCGCATAAGCAGCAAGCAGATTATTGGCTTCCTTCCAAGCCTTGTTAGTGACCGAGATTTCATTTCTATTGGCCATGACCGTTTGTTGCAACTCCAGGATGTGCTTCTCTTGGTCAGCTTCAACCTGCCTGTATTGCTTGAAAGTATCCTCATTGCGACAAATTGTATGATTCATATCGACAATGAGTTTCATTTGCTCAACATTCTCTTCCTCTGCCTTCGTACATTTTTCTGCTTGACTGTTTATTTCTTTTGTAGATTGGTCAAGCATAGTTGTGAGTGTAGCACATTGTATGGCCATCCTGTCATGCACTGTCTGCAATTCCATATGTAGTGCATTCACTTCTTGCAACTTGCTTTCATGCTTCACCTGCATTTGGTATAGCTGTTGCTTATGTGCTTCGTGCAAGTGTTCTTGTGCGAGGGCTGCCTCAATCAATTGTTCCTTGGCCAATTGCAAAGCCGCTTCTGTACTCTCCAAGTTTTGCTGCATTTTGAGAGTGACCTCTTCATTGACCTTGTTTGCACACTCTGTAGCAAGTCGAGCCTCAAACTCTTTCCTGAGTTCCTCCCTCAAAGCTGCCAATTGAGTAGTGGGAACATGGGATTTGACATAAGTACCCAACAAATTCAATGTCCTGCTTATGGAACTCATAAGCATAGCCTATTGAGGGTCATCATGGTGAGGTTGCTGTTGTTCTCCCTGATCCTCAACAGTGTGATGCCTTACGAACCATTCAGGCCATTGCCCCACCAGATTTTCTTCCTGAACCACTTCATCCGTCACTGGTGCTGCAGTGTCTTGGCATTCTACCTGTGGTACCTCCGTCACAGGTGTGTGTATTATATGCACCGCAGGGTTCCCCTTGGACAACCGTTGCACCTCCGGAATCACTGTGTCCTTGACTATACCAGAATATTCATAGAGAAGGTCCCCCTTCTTAATTTCTGCCACCACCTATTCTGTAGTGGGAATATCTAACCCTTCTTTTTCTAAATCAATTATTTCTGGTTGAACTGCATGGACAACTTGTGGTAACCTTGTGACAAGCCGATCCTCTGGCTGTGATGGCTGTGATACTAAAGTAACTTCCTCTTCCCTCTCTGAAGGTCCTGCTTCAAGTAATAGTAGTTCTCTGTGCTGCTGTGCCCCTTCCTGCACAAAAACTTGGGAAACATTATTATACGGATTCCGTGAAGCCAGTGGATCCGCCACTACAGTCTTTCCCCGCCTCTGTCTCTTATTCTCGGGTTGCCCTGCCAGTCCACCCTCACTGTGTGAAGAGCCTTGCTCTTCCATTGCAGTGGTTTCTGGCTCAAACACTCCCATCTCCTTTCTTTCTCGCGCATCAAGTATGCCAGAATCAAGAATTATTTGAGCAACGATTGGGCCAGACACTATGATAGGAGACTTTGCGGCAGTACCCTGTAATCTTTTCATCTCCTCTACCAGTGCATTGTACATTATGTCCGCCCATTCTACCTCTTCTCCTCTCAGGGCTTTGAGTATTTCCTCTGTGAAGGATCTGCTCAAATACTGTTGGTTCTGTTTCATGGCAAACAGAACGTTCAATACCTGGCCTACCTCCTTTAGCCCTGGGTACACGGCCTTGGTACAAGCATAACCCTAAGTTTTAAAGAAACTCCCTTCTTGGAATAAGTCCCCTATTTGCAGTCTTGCCCTGTGCTCCTCCACATGCACCTGACCTGCTGGCAATCGAAACAATTGCTGTAGGTATAGGGGAGTAATTACTAATTCAACTCCCTTCACCGTTGTTGCTCCTGTCCTTGGCTCAAAGTTCTGCAAGAATTGTAACATGTACTGTCTATGGTGCAATGTCCAATCTTTGCTTTGCAATCCTTGCAATCTCAGCTCCTTCAGTATCTGTATCGCATGTGGGGTAGCAATCGTTTGTTTCTGCAGAATTGTGGTGCTCTTCACCCTGATTTCCTCCATTCCTCTCACTCTCTTCATTCTAGACCCACAGAAATGTTTTGGCTGTAACAATTGAAGAAATGCCTGTAGTGCACAAAGCATAAACGTATGGTTGCCACAAAAAGCTATGGGTAATTTCTTGTAAGCCTGCGGGGCTTGCAAGCATCGCTCAAGATAAAAGATCCGCTCTGTTGTTGCGTCCCTATGCCATTGCGTAAGTAATATTGCGAGCGTATAGTCTGTTAGTTCCTCCATAGCTTCAAAGCTATAGCATTGATGGTTTGTCCCGTCGAGACGCCCGTTACTCAGAACGACGCCGACTCTTGCGCTTAATTTCCCTCCAATTTCTTGATCCCTTCTCTGGTTTTCTATTGGCTGTAACCGCTGTGACTGGATTTTAGATTTAATTTTCTTTAGTGGACTTTCCCTGCTGGACTGTCCACTAGGATAACACATGTGACAAGAATTTCGCTTTTCTGTACTTGCTGTTTGTTCTGTTGCCCCTTTTCTGTATTCATTAATGGGCCCGCCATTCATCCAATTTGACGCACTGATTAGGTATTTTGACCGCCATTCTTGTCCCCTTTCTTGATGACATCCGTTCTTGCACTTCCTTCTCAGCTGTGTGTTACGCCTTGACTTCCACGTGTCCCTTTGTAAACTGGCTTCCGTCCTTTCTTCCGCCGGCCATTTCACTAAAGTTATCCTGCGTCCATCTGTCACTGATTCTATGGATTGTGTAACCCTAGTAGGCTGTGTTAAGCTGTGATAGGTTGTGTCATACTGTGGTATGCCGTGATAGGCTATGATACACTGTGGTAAGCTGTGATAGGTTGTGACACGCTGTGGTAAGCTGTGATAGGCTGTGATGCACTGTGCTGGGCTGTGATATGCTGTGTCGCGCCGTGATGGGCTGTGATAGGCTGTGTCGCTCCTTGATGGGCTGTGATAGGCTGTGTCTCGCTTGTTCTACCCACCCTTGTCATATATGCTCGGCCTAGCGACAAGTGCTCCATACTCCGTTGGTAACACTGGCGCAGCCCGTGACTGCTTTTGCGTTTCAACATGCAAATTATGCTGCAATGGTTTGTCATGGATACCACTGTACCCCTTCAACTTGTTAGCATTGACTCTTCCCAGCATCTCTTTGTTAATGGTTTGTAACATGGCGGTGTTGTTATCATACATCTTTTGTATGACATAAGGTCCTTTCCATGGTGATTTAAGCTTAGAAGCTTTAATCTTTCCCTTCTTCTGCAAGCATAGAACCAAATCTCCCGTCTTAAAAGTCTTTAACTTGCCTTCATCAAACTGTTCTTTTCTCTTCATCTGAATTCTGGTCATATTATCAGCTGCATCAGCACGTACTTCTTCCACATGGTATAATTCATGTTTCATGACTTTAATGGAATCTTGCAATTCCATTCTCTTTCCCCATTCTGTTCTCATGGTAGGTAATAGGAATTCCACTGGAAATAAGGCTTCCATACCATAAACTAATTGGAATGGTGTATACTTAGTGGTGACTTTATATGAAGTCCTATATGACCACAAAGCTGTCAGCAGCTTTGTATCCCAATCCGTTCTGTTTGCATTGACTATCTTAGCCAAGATAGTACATAGTATTTTGTTGGTAGTCTCTGCCTGCCCATTACCCTGTGGGTAATATGTTGTACTCCTCCTATGCACAATCATGAACTCTTTAGTCAACAATTCAAGGGGGTTGCTATTCCATGAGCTCATGAGCGGTGAGCTCATGAGCTCATGAGCGGGCATGGCTCACCCATAAGCCGCAAA
The DNA here is from genome assembly GCA_030704615.1 of Takakia lepidozioides. Lineage (NCBI taxonomy): Eukaryota > Viridiplantae > Streptophyta > Takakiopsida > Takakiales > Takakiaceae > Takakia > Takakia lepidozioides. The sequence goes on from CM060731.1 coordinate 52,028,898, forward strand.
GTAACACACTTCGAATTTCGGCAGATTTTTTTCGGGCCCAAAACTATAAAATAATCAAAAATCGAAGATTTCCGCGCTCATGCTGGAAGCACTCCGCTCATGAGTACCAGTGTACGCTCATGACTTGGAGCCCAGGCTCATGGACCGCTAGGCCAGGTCATAGAAAAACTGAATTCTGGGCAATAACGACACCGAAATTATCCCAGAGGCAGAGACGCAAGCGGAATTAGGATCCGGGTTTGCAGACTCCGAAAACGCAATGGCGACCTATAACCGTGGATAGTACTGTTGCAGAAGTGCATGATGGTTGGGTATAACGGCGCCGTAATTGGGCACAGGAAAAGAAATAGCCGGCCGAAGGCTCGGGAGTGAAGCCAACAACGGTGAAAGTAATTGGGCTCCGCCAACCAAATACCCGGCTGCATCCTCCGGAGTGCAGGCGATAACGGCGCCGAAATGGGCCCCGAAAATCAAATACTCGGTTGAAGCCACCGGAGTGCAACCGATAACGGCGCCGAAATTGGGTCCGGAAACCAAATACCCGGCTGAAGGCTAGGGATTGCAACCAATAACGGCGCCGAAATTGACCTGCGGAAACAAAATTCTCGGCTGAAGCTTCCGCACTCCATCCAATAACGGCGCCAAAATTGGGCTCCGGAGAGCAAATACCCGCCTTACGGTAAGGGAGGCCTTGCTCTCATTTTGCTCTTCACTCTTCTCTGTTGTGCCCATCTCCTCCCTGCTTTGAGTTCGTGCTATGTCGTGAGGCCATGTCGTGCCCGAATCACATCTATCGACGCCAGACGGGAGTCATTTTCCCGAAAGCAGACGACATCATTGTTTTCCTGGATGTTTATAGGGACGATCCTCGACTTGTCTAGCTGAGAGCAATGGAGTTTCTTCCAGGATTGCACGATTCTCCTGGACCCCGGCTGGGGAGCAGGTGGTTCCTACGCATCATGGACCTGGACTTTCCGCATGAGTGGGAGCCGAACAGATCACGCACAGCGTTGCTGTATCGCTGGAATTGTTGCGAGTGGACGTATGATGAGTGCATAGGTGAAAACTTTACGCGTGGACGGACTGGCTCGGAAAGTGGGGACATTCTCTTCAGTTATGAGGATGAGGAGGAGGGGAACACAGGGCCCACTGTGAAAATGTCCTTCTACCAAGGGGGCGCTATCGATAAACACGACATCCTCGTTAGTTTCAACCGGGCGACAGAAACCACTGACATTTTGTTCAAATATAGGCACCCGGTCACTCAGGAGGTCCTTGAGAGGCCAGTTAGAGTTCCTTCTTCTTGGGCGAGGGGACCATAGGTCTTGCATGCTAGAGTAGACATGTTTCGACTCGCCGACACTCATGGCACATACATTTTCATTCAGAAATCAAGCAGCTCCCCTGTGCCATATGGGGAATATACATGCTTGGATAATCTTCTGTTAAGGTTTTTTGCAGTTCACTGCCAGTATGCTGGGACGTGTCCTTTGTCGTATGGATTGCTGTTTGCACAAAGTGCAGTATGCAAATGCTGGAATGTGCAGTAGGACCCTTCCCACTGGGACACAGAACTAGCAATCTTGTAAAGACATTACATTTGCAGAACAGTAACAATGTATTTGTAGCAAATTGAAGTCTTCTCATAGAGGTGGACGAAAACGCCAGGATGGGCTGCGAAATCACTACAAATTGAATGAAGAGCAGTAACAAGGAAGCACTATGCAGTACATAGACCATAAACGGCGCTGAAATAGGCCTCAATGCCCGTTAATCTCCACACAATGTATGCTTTACTCGGATCCATTTGTAGACAACCAAAATAAAAAAAGCATGCGCATGCCATTCATGGCCAAAAACCACATTCTCATGTATTGCGGCACCAAAATTCACATGTAGCCATGGCGATGCGGCACCACCAAGTGTATAATTCCTCCAAAAAAAATAGGGTGCAAGAAGATGAATGTAATATAATTGCCACTTTCTCCTTCCCGAATGTGGAATGTCAAGCAGTCCGACCAGTGTCCTGTCGTATGGCCTTGTGCAGCTCGTTGAAACTCAGTGTTGGAGCATGGATGAAGACGTCCACTGCGGATATGCAACTCATGCGCTTCAGAAAAATGTAATAAAGGTGTTTGCAGGGGACGTATGCCGCATTCTTCGATTCCATAACAAGGAAGTCATCAAATTGTTTCTTCACATGAGGGTTGAATTTGGATGCCAAAATACAGATGAATGTGTTCCTGATTACAGTCGTGATTCACCACGTGTCCGGATATCGGTGCCGACATCCGAATGGCAGTAATCCTGAATCGGCAGAATGGATGTATTTCGGCGCCGAAATTCATTCTTCATCTCCTTTTCCGACCCTAATTCTGCTGCCCTGCGGATGGATTTCGGTGCCGAAATTCATCTGAAGTCTGTTTTTTTTTTTTTTCTTCTTTGCGACAGATGAACTTCGGCGCCGAATCTCATCCAAGTCCTCCCTTCTAATTTTCCTTTTTCTTCGCAAGCAATGAATTTCGGCGCCGAAATTCATCCGAAGTCCTCCCGAATTTATTTTTTTCTCCGCGAGCAATGAATTTCGGCGCCGAAATTCATCCGAAGTCCTCCCGAATTTTTTTTTTCTTCGCCAGCAATGAATTTCGGCGCCGAAATTCATCCGAAGTCCTCCCGAATTTTATTTTTTCTTCGGGAGCAATGAATTTCGGCGCCGAAATTCATCCGAAGTCCTCCCGATTTTATTTTTTTTCTTCGCGAGAATGAATTTCGGCGCCGAAATTCATCCGAAGTCCTCCCGAATTTTATTTTTTTTCTTCGCGAGCAATGAATTTCGGCGCCGAAATTCAACCGACTCCATCCCTCCAAATTCTTTTCAGGGTTTGAGCGCTGGATTTCGGCGCCGAAATTCATCCAATGCCCTCCCTCCAATATTTATTTTTCTTTGAAATGGATGAATTTCGGTGCCGAAATTCATCCTTACTGTCCGCAATGAGTAACTCTAATATTACATTTTCTATGCGACGGATGAATTTCGGCGCCGAAATTCGTCCAAACCCGACACTTACTATTTGCTTCTGGATGATATAATTTTCCGTAAATCGTTGGAAATACCCCGTTCCGACGAAGATAACAGGAATATTCTGCATTTAATGGAGAAATCGGCATATTGAATCCATTCTGTCAAAATTAATTGTATTTTAGCCGTTTTTTTCATTTGAAACCGACAGTATCCATTAAGTGGTCTTTTTCGCACGGGACGTTGCCGCACATAAAGTATAATTTCGGCGTCGAAATTATAGTTAAATGTCCAGAAATGGCAAGTCCAACAGGCATGGACAGCATCCGTCAGGGGCAATGATGGCGGCAAATCATAGCATGGTGCCGATTTAGTCTTCGCTCTGGATGAATTTCGGCGCCGAAATATGGATGATTTCACCTCGTCTACGCGTGGACGGAGATATTCGTAATGAATTTCGGCGCCGAAATATGGATGATTTCACCTCGTCTACGCGTGGACGGAGATATTCGTAATGAATTTCGGCGCCGAAATATGGATGAAATGTGCCCAAGTGCATCCGTTTCCACTGTTCCGGAATTAATTCCGGCTCCGATATCCCACTGACAGGTTTGCTCATGACGAATGAGGACTTGGGAAGCGATGAATTGCGGCGCCGAAATTTGTAAGTTTGTGTACGAAAGCACTTGAATAGGATGAATTTCGGCGCCGAAATTCATCCGTCCGCTGATGAAACGTACCGACCTGACTGTTGAATGTCATAGGCAGGGGATTTTCATGGCGGTTGGGTTTCATGATGTGCGGATATTTCATTCAATGTCGGCTGCTCCGGGAACAGCATCCGGTGAACGGAAGGTATTTCGGTGCCGCAATTCGGATAAACCATCTTGTACTGGTGGCTGGAACTGGCACGCGTCGTGTTCCAGTCGACTTCATCCGTGCGAACGTGTCAGGGGTCACAATCTCTTCATCACCCATACGGCAGAAAGTGGTGGACGGTGGCAACGCTTCGGGAGACGTGGCTGCTTACACATCTGCTCGTGTAGAGTGGTTGCATGTTCCACCGCTTCGCTCTCTCGCTCCTTGCCCTTCTGCAGTGACATTCTCCTGCGTTTCCTCTCCTTATGCGGCATAGTGGTAGCATAGAGTTTGTGGAAGGTCAGGTGACTCCGGCAAAGAGAAGGAGGACGCGGGATTTTGGGAAGCCGCCGACGACACGACTTAAGCTCCGTCTCATGCATCAAATGTAGACCTCGTTATCCGGAGACTCGGATCGCCCACCAGTGAGAGATTCGTGCTTTGCGGATGTGAAGCACTCCATACGCAATATTCCTTTTACACCTTTTTTTTTGCGTGCAGTGTCTCATGTTTTCCTGTTTGTTTGACATGGGAGCTGGGGAGGGATCGCAGGGGGGCGAAGCAACACAGTCAACTTTGGATACTCCTGCCCGGGTGCTGCGCTCGCAAGGTGGAAGTGCATCGAGGCAGACGAGTCCTCATTCAACACCTCAGATATCGCCTCAGAAAAGCCCACCTAGAGTTCGGAAGTCGAGGAAGCAGAAGGAGCCCATGGCTTCGCCAGTAAAACCCCTAGGGAGACTGGAAGCAGAGATATTGGGTTTGCAGTCAATTTCAAAAAACACGGATGCGGTGGAGGCTGCTGGAGATGTGGGAGTTGGATCTGCAGAAGGGCGGCCCATTGAGCTGACAGAAGGAGAGGACGACAACGTGGTACGACTTGGCGACGATCAGAACCTGCTGGAGCTTGCGGAGGAGCAAAACCTCCAGGACATTTCCTTCTCTGCAGACTCTTATCTTTCAGGCATTTTGCTTCGTGAAGAAACATTAGAAATTCAAATTACGTGAAACAGGAAGACTTGTTGATTCCATAGTTGATCCACTGGAGTATAACGTCCTGTTCAACCATGTGGGAGAGAAGGACATTCTTTGTGATTTGTCGGGCAAGCCATGGAGGTATGGCAGGACCAGGAGTCCTGCATTCATCCCAGACGCTCATGGAAACATGTACGGATGTTGAAGGCAGGGTCCTCGACATCACTGCAAATACAGGTGAGAACGTTAATTGAATGCGGCACCAAAATTGACACCATTTCCGTTTGTGTATGTTTGCTTGTGCGAGGAAGCGACTCATTCTTGAGTTTGGTTGTGGTTGTGTCGTATGAATTTGCAGGTGCCTGTATGTGGGCGGGAAGGATGTCGAACCGATTTGTGTTCTCATTTGAGGGGGATACGGCCTTGTACGATTACAATTTGGCGGGCCTTCAGCGTTTGCCTCCGACTGAGGATCCCAAAAACGCAGAAGATGACGTGGAAGGGGAGGAGGAAGATGAAGAGGAGGAAGTCCAGGAAATTCGTTCGATGCAGGGGTGCTCGAAGCCGCTTCCCCCAATGCCTGTCTTCGAGTGAGTTGCACCATAGTAAGTGTATTGGTTTCGGTTGTAGGGACCATGCAACCTGCCGATGATTCCCTGTTTGAATTCTCTAATGTACTTCATTCTATGTTTGTGCGTACACTCAGCCTTGCAGAGTCGTCCGACGAGGAGAAGCTGGGAGACTTGCCCGAATCGGACCCTGTTGCAGAGGAAAAGACAGAATCGCATCGGCCATTCTTTGCCAGAAAATCGTTTCTCGCGAGTCCCCAGAAGCCTTTTTTTCTACCAGCCTATGCAGACACGGCTGCCAGAGAAGCCATCAGCAGGGAGGATAGGCCTACTCGGTTAGAGCAATTGACATACGGGAATGGGCAGAGAATTATAATGAGGCGTGAGGCCAAACATAGAATTGTGAAAGGCAGAGTAGGGAAGTTCATAATAGAATCCGCGTCCGAGAGCGAGGGGAATGTTGAGGACACTTCCGCACCCAGGTGGACAGTTCCGGCTGGTGAGGATGGTATTTTTGAGGGGAGGGCTTCTCAGAGTAACAGCGGTAGCGGCAGTGCAGGTTCGGAGGCAGGTGGAAGGCAGCCATCCTTGCATGAGGCCGGGGATGCATCGGACAGTGATAGCGGATCCTCACCATAGCAAAGTCTCATTTGGATCCTTTTGTTGTACAGTTCTGAAACACTTAATGAAAATATTGACGATTTGAAAAATCATTGTGTTCAGACTGCTTGTCCGATTCCCTACATTTCTTCCGCCAACCAAAATGTATAATAAAAGCAGAAGAGACGCAAACTTCATTGAAGAACCCTACAAGTAATTTATGCACACCATCGAGCCGAGAACTTGAAGCCATGAAAACCCTGCCGTTTCTAACATTCCTATTGGGAAATTTGGCGCCGAAATAGCCCAATGCGCGCCTTCGTTATATGGGCCTCAAAAATTCCACGGATGAATTACTGTACCAAAATATCGCGATGGAAGCCTTCAGCACAAGGCACTTCAGCACATTCCACTTGGGTATTTTGGCGCCCAAATAGCCCGTTCTGCGCCATTAAATACCGCACTATATCACATTTTAAGAGGTAATTTCGGTGCCGAAATACCCCGGTGGATGTCTTCAAAACACCATTTTAGCACACTGCTCTTGGGGAATAATGGCGCCGAAATACCTCATTCCGCATCCTGGACCAGGAGAAACAGACCCTATTACCGAGGTAAGAAGACATAACACCGTCAATAAAGGCAGGAAAATTCCAATTCCGCGGATGTCCGCTCATGAGCTCATAGGCTCATGGGCTCATGGGCTCATGCGCTCATGAAATAGTAAACCTCAACAATTCAATGGTCTCATTAATGAAGTGACTTCCTTGATCACTGATAAATTCCAAGGGACAGCTAAATCGTGTAAGTATGTTCTCATACAGAAACCTTGATGTGGACTTGGCTGTGTTGTCCCTCAAAGCTTTAACTTCCACCCACTTCGTAGTATAATCAGTGGCTGTAATTATGTACCTGTCCTGTGTATTCTTGGCTGGTGGGTTAATTGGTCCAACAAAGTCTAGTCCCCATTTCTGAAATGGTTCCGTAGGCATTGTAGGATGCAAAGACATTTTCCCAGATCTCTGCAAAGGTCCCAGCCTCTGACATTCATCACAACTCTGACAATACTTGTGTACATCTTTGAACAAAGTAGACCACCAGTAACCTGCATGTAGTATTTTCCTGCTGGTAGTCTCTTCTCCAAAATGACCTCCTGCCACTCCTTTATGAACTTCCTCCAAAACTTTATTAACTTCATGGTGGTATAAGCATCGCTTCAGCACTCCATCTGGTCCTAGCTTATACATTCTGCTCCCTACCATAGTGTAAGGTAGAGCCTTGATAGCAATTCTCTTTCTCTGCTCCTTTCCATAACTTGGTGGGCACTGACCATGAGCAAGGTAGTATCTGATTGGCCACTGCCAATCTAACCAGTCATCTGCACTTCCCTGCACCTCCACTGTAAATAGACTCGCATCTGGTAATTGATCATCTACTCCCGTGGTTGGTTCTCCTGTTGATAACCTTGACAAGTGATCCGCCACAAGATGCAGTCTCCCAGGCTTGTAAACAACCTCGAACTCAAACTCGTGCAAGATTATCAACCATCTTGCTATTCTTCCGCTTATCAGAGGTTTGTTTATCAGGTATATCAGAGCCTGGTAATCCACATAGAACATAAACTTCTTGCCCAACAGGTAATGCCTGAATTTCTTCACTGCATAGATCATTGCCAATGCTTCTCTTTCCGTTGTGCTATAATTTCTTTCGGCATTGTTCATCAATCGGCTAGCATAGTACACAGGTGAATCTATCCTTCCTGTTACATTTTGGGCTAACACCGCTCCTAGTGCTTCTCCAGAAGCATCACAGTGAACATGAAATATTTTCTTCCAGTGAGGACTAATCAACACAGGTGTAGTTGTTACTGACAATGTAAGTTCCTCAAAAGCCTGTTGACATTCAGGTGTCCATGCAAACACTGCATCTTTCTTCAGAAGTTTGCTCAATGGTGCTGCTATCTGTGCATACCGTCTGACAAATCTTCTGTAATAGCTGGTTTGTCCAAGGAATCTCCTTAGACTCTTAACATTCACTGGTGGTGGAGAGGCTTTAATGGCCTCTGTTTTCCTGGGATCCACAAGAAGTCCCCTCTTATATACAATGTGTCCCAGAAGCACCCCTGAGTTCACACAGAAAGTACACTTCTCTAGATTCAAGCCCAGACCTCTCATCCTGCATCTGGCCAGACATAACTCCAATTTATGCAAGTGCTCATTCTTAGAGCTGTACACACTGAAATCATCCAAGAACACCTGCATGAAATCATCCAGATACTCATGAAAAGATTCACTTATCACTCTCTGAAAGGTCGCTGGTGCATTACAAAGTCCAAAGGGCATGACTTTGTATGCATAAGCACCCCAGTCTATGATGAAAGCTGTTTTTCCTTGGTCTCCTTCTGCCACTTGCACTTGATTATAACCACTGAAGCCATCCATGAATGAGTACATCTCATGGCCTGCCACAGTGTCTAATACTGCTTCTGTGAATGGCAAAGGGAAAGGATCTTTCTTCGTACAAGCATTCAGCTTCTTGTAGTTCACACAAACTCTTAGTTTACCATTCTTCTTGGGAACTATCACAATGGGTGACAACCAAGTTGTATACTCTATTGGGTATATAAACTTAGCCTCAGCCAACTTCTTGATCTCTTCTCCAACCTTCTGTGCGTAGTTGGGATTCATTCTGTACCTTGCCCGCTTGATTGGTACTGACCCCGGTTCCAGTTCAATCTTATGCTGACAGATTTCAGGTGGTATCCCTTTTAGAGCCTCATAGCTCCAAGCAAATACATCTCTGTATTTGATGAACAAACTCTTAGCTTCTTCAAAGAATTCTGGCTCCAAATCAGCTCCTACCTTCACCATCCTCGGTTCCTCTTTAGTTCCCACATTCACTTCCCTCACTTGCTCATCAGCTGTGATTGTCCAACCAGTCACCACTTCATCCTGTAAAGTCACAGTGGCTGGTTCCTCTAGGATTTCCATTTCTCCTTCTTTTTCTTCATAGAAATGTGATGGGTAACTGCTGGTTTCCTCTTCAATCGGTGTTGTTGACACTACACCACAACAGATACCCCTTAAACAACTTAGGCCTTCCAGCCGCATCTTTGCAACCTGCTCCCACTCTGGGTGTGCAGCAAACAGGGTAGCTTCCTGCTCCTCATCCAGTCCTCCTCTCCAGTCATACTCTCTGACTCCTCGAGGTCTTCTCGTAGCAGGTAATCTACTAGATTTCTTTGTGGTAATTTGTATCTCGTGTATCCCATTATGCACGGTTAGTAACTGAGAATTCCTCTGGAATTTCCTTGGTAATTCCCTCTTGAATTACCTCTCCCTTCTATGCCATTGTTATAACCACCAGACCTACCATAGTGGTCCTGATCATTGTTTCTTCTTGGCTGGGGCTGCACATGATGCACCCTTACTTGCCTAGGTTCTCTTGCAACTGTCCTTCTGTTGTAGTAACAATTCTCAGTAGAATGGTTATCCATTTTACAGATAGTACAGTGTTTCTCCTTCATGTGGCATTCTGTGGTGGTATGGCCTTCATTCTGGCACTTTGCACACCATACACCCTTCCTCCAATGTGTTGCAGCCTTTGTGGCATACTTCTTCAAGATTTCTTCCAATCTTTTCTCATAGTTATCCCTCTTCAACTTCTCCTTTCTCTTACTCTTCCTTTTTAGTTCTTGCTCTTCTTCTTCATCTGACTCATCCTCAGAGTCCTCATCATCCCTTTTCTCTCTCCTGAGCATTCCCAATTGCTCAATTCTGTTTGCAGTTTCAAATGCCTCCTCCACTGTATTATGGGGTAACATATCCACTTTCTTTTGCAACTCTGGTCTTAGTCCACTCACAAACCAAGTCTTCTGTAACCCTGGTGCTGGTACTGCAGCCAGCTTTTTCATCATCAATTCCATCTTTTCCATATACTCCTCAACAGTTTCATGCTTCTTTTGCTTTAACTGTTGTAAACTTCCATACACTTCATCCTCAGTTTTACTTGTCCTGAACCTATTTCGGAATGCTGTATTCAAGCCATTCCAGGTTAGAAAATGATTATCAGGGAATCTTGCATACCATTCACTTGTTTTCTTTATAAGTGAACAAGGAAACAATCTCATCTTGGCATCATTGCCATTCTCATTGTTCACTATACACATGTGCTCAAATTGGCTAATGTGTACATCGGGATCCATTTTTCCTGAATATATTGGAAAAGGTGGTTTTACCCGTGTTGGTTGTAACGCCATCTGTGGCCCTACTTTCTGCCCACTGACAGGTGCTGGCACCCTTGCTGGTGCTGGTCCTTCTGGACCTGTTGTTGTTGTGGTGGATCTTCCACCAAGTGGTGGCCCTTGAGCACTCCCTGCTTCTGGCCCCACGATATTCACAGTATTCCCAGCTTCAGTTGCACTACTTCCCACACTCCCTGTCCCCCCAGAGCCAGATCCAGGCAGTCCGCCCGATCCCCCTGAGCCGACACCTTCGTTGGCCTGTGATCCAAGTGCTCCACTTGATCCAGGTCCAACGGGTTGGGATGTCCTGGTTTTAGTCTCAACCTCAGCTGTTGGGTCTACTTCTTCATATTCTTCCTCTTCCAATTTCTTCTCTCTGTTTTCATCCTCCAAGTTCTGCCCTTGGGTTTCTTCTTCACTCATGTAACTGTGTTGGAGAGTCTGAACTCTCCGTTGGCTCTGCCACATCCTCTCCTCCTTCTTCACCTTCCGCTTCAGAAACTGGAGTCCTGCTTTTGGTGTTCCATGCCAACTCTTATCAAAGATTTCTGTCAAATCTTTTATCCAGGGATGTACCTCAGATCTTTCACCTCGTGATTGATCTTCTTCCCGTACCAATTCCCTTAATCTTTCTTGCAAAGAAACAGAAGGAGTGGCATCCAACTCTAGGGCTTCAGCTCGTGGAATCGGTTTTGCGGGAGACTGCTCCGCCCTCCCCTGATTGCCTTGTGCTTCCTCATTCTTGCAGGTGAAGGTGTCTGCTGCAATTGAATCTGCTTCATTCACCTGGGTGGGGGGTAAACGGCCTGGTCCGGTTAAGAAACAAGTTGAAGGACGGGCTGCTTCTTCTTTGTCTTTGCTGGAGAAGGGCTAGACCCCTGCTGGCGATTCTCCATGACCTTTGAAGGCGAGTCGCTCTCTGGGGCTTTGAACTGCAAAGACTTGGCCTTGGAAGCCGCGTCCTTGAAACGCACAGGGCTAGGACTGGCAGGAAGACCCGTGCTCGTGGATCGGCTGGGTGTGCGTGCTGCAGCTAGCTCCACGGACTCTGCCTGCGGCTCTTCGGATTCATGCGATCCCTCCAGCACGTCCACCTTTCCGGTTAGGCATGCAAACATCTTCTGCAGTCAAGTCTCCTAGCATACAGTCTAAGAATTGTAGAAGAAATTGGTTTATGTGATAGCATTGCTATCCATTAAGCGAGTAGAGTTTGAAGGCTGGGAGGAAAGAAAGGTGAATGTTTATACTCATATGCATGAAGAGCTTGTACTGGTAAAGAATTGGATTCCAAAGGATATTTTGTGGATCAAACTCACACCAAGAACAGCTTTTCAGACTTGTTTGCCATATGGTTATATGGTAACGGAGACATCAAGTCTAGCCAAGGGTGCATTGAAGCTTGAAAGAAACCCAGGCATATACGAGAGATATTACAGAAGAGAGTTTTGGTTATTGCCACATTAAAAAGAAATGAAAGACATGGGACATGAGTGATGAAAGAGAAGCTAGACGCCAGAGATATTCAGCAAAAAGAGAAAGCTATCTGAAAGCTAATTATCCATATCTTTGGGAGAGAGGAATAGACATAGGGGAATCATCTGGACCTCTCACACCATTAAGATCAAAGAGTACATCACCCACAGTTTATCACAGCCCACCACAGTGTCACACAGCCTATCACAGCTCGTCACAGTCTGACACAGCCTATCACAGCCCAACACAGCCCATGCGGGTTACATAGTCCATAGGGTCAGTGATAGGTGGACGCGGGTTAACGTCAGGAAAGTGGCCAGTAAGTGTAAGGTCAGTTTGGGAGTCAAACTCGGAGGAAAAGCCACGCGGACAGAGAGCGATGGAAGAATGTTTGAATTCGAACACGTGGCCTAAGGGGCAAAGCTCTCCGCTATGCTTGTACTGCAAAACCGGGTGTTATCATGCAAAAAGACAAACTGGGCCGTCGAAGTACCTACCCGGTACAGCAGCCGAAATTAATTGTGGGCCCATTGATGCATCCAGGGAAAAGGTAACGGAACCCTTTACGTGTACAATAAAGACGAACCTTTGCCACATGTGTTGTCCTAGTGGGCATTCCAGGTGGAAATGTGAGCAGACGGGGGTAAAATTAGGAAGTTACCCGAGGAGGCAACAGCCAATCAGGAGCGAGAATTTCATGCAGGTGGTGTCGAGCGGCTTTTACTCACCCATCCCTTAGCTATCCGAGGTGGAAACTCCAAGATAGAAGAGTTGGAAATCTCTAAGTACTCAGCCCGCTCAGAACAATCAGTCATGACCTACAACTAGTGAATCATGGTTGTGCTTCATATTTGTATTCCTTCTCGCATTCATGTTAGCAATTTACCTTACTGTCTATGATTAAGTATTAGATTACTTCTGCAATCTACCATGTTCCAACTACTCAGGCATTCATTCCACAGCTTCACTCGTATCTCTCTACACGGTGTGAGTATGAAGTATGTATCAGATTAATATCTATCAAGTATCAGGCTGAAGCCATGGTGCCTCTTATCTACTCTACATTACAATTCTACAGCTTGCATTCATCAAGTATCAACAGATCGTCTCTTCTCCTACTCCGTGCTCTTTATCCTTCCCCTCAGAAATGCGCTCTCCCCTTTATTTCCAAGCCGTCATGCCAGAAGTCCCCCTCCCAAGAAGTGATCCCCCAGACGTCCCCGCTCTTCGCTTTTTCTACCTACAAGCTGTTCTAACCGCTTTCCTAACTAACCGTCATCCCTGTAGTACACGTTCTTTTTTCAGATGTCGTTCCCCCACAGTCGTTCCCTGCCAATGATAACTGTCCCCCAGCTGTGCCGAGCTGTGACTGGCTGTATTAGGCTGTGGCCGGCTGTGTCGGCTGTGTCGGACTGTGACGGGTTGTGTTGGCTGTGCGAAGCTGTGACGGTTGTGGTAACTGTGTCGGCTGTGTTGGACTGTGATGGATTGTGTCGGGCTGTGTATCTCCCCCTTTAAAGCCTGTTGTTGTCACCCCTAAGGCTCCTGTTGGTCTCAGTCTGTGTAAAAATTAAGGGTACCCCACAGATCCCGTAAAAGCGTCTAAGTCCCAAGCAGCCCTCTAACATTTACCCCTCCTCCTCTCAAAAAGCCGTGTCCTCACGGTTTACTGTTTGGGATTAGCAAACCTTTGTGAGCGAGCACCCTTCTGACGTTGAGAGTCTCGTGAAGGACTTCGTGTGCGAGCCCGTGTCCTGTCACTGGTTGAGGGAGATGATTGAGCACTACCTGGAAATGTCAGTCCCTCCTTTGGCTGATATCGAGGTAATCTCTCAGGCATAGGAGACCCCCGTCACTTCTTCTCTGCCATCTGAATTGCATAGTCCTCTGCCATGTCAAAAGAGTCCGCTGAAGAACCAATAGTATCAGAATCGTCTTCCCCCCTGAGGTGTTTTAACGGTCGAACTCTAACTGGAATCCTCTGGGGCATACAATGTGGTCCCACCATGTCTGGAAGTTTAATCTGTAAAACTTGTTGTAAGCGCTGAATTGCAAAATTGGTGAAGACCCTGAACTCCTTGTCTGTACAGATGAGTGGTGTGCCAATGACTTGAGAACAGTGCAAGTATTTCCATGCCTCATGTCCCTTAAAGAAAATATCGTCAGGCCCGAATTTCTGTGTTGACAAATTGTTCCAGGCCGAATGAAACCATGAACGAATTTGAGAATCCTTTTGCATCATAACTTTTACCTCATATAGGTACATATGAGGTGGCTTTGAAGGTAAGACCCAATGATCCCCACTGGAATAACTCAGAAAGCGTTCTGCTGCTCAATGTGATAACATGCCAGAAAACAAGCAGCATAGTATAACCCGCAGCCCATGACAATACTTGCTACCTCCTTGGTCTTGGTATAAATGAATCCATGTACAACTTGGAAGGCAATTAATTCATTCAATATGGTACTTGCCTCATGCCAGTACCTCGCAAAGTGATGATCCTCAATGGGTCGATTGTTCGGAAGAACCTTAGTCCTAGTTGCCACTGGCAGCCAAAGAGGTTTGCTATTTCATGAGCATGAGCGGCATGAGCGGCATGAGCGGAGTAGTAAGACAATCGGTTTTCATGAGCAGAAGTACAAATTTCGAGAATAAAAAACAATAAAAAAGTATAATTTAATGCAATGTGTCAGGAAAAACAAATATATTATTCGGCCCCTTGAAGGGAAAATTGCAGTTTTGACAGTTGTGCTCATGATATTTCGTCTTCCGCTCATGCCAATTCCAATTCCCAGCGACATGTGCAAATATGGCGCCGAATTTCAAGGTAATAGGTTCCGTAACCTGAAAAAACGACGACGTATTTCGCGGTAATAGGTCTCTTTGACGAAAAATGGTGCCGAATTCCGCGGCTTTAGGTCCCCTCATGACAGGTAATTCGGCGCCATTTTTCCAATGCATGTTCGGACTTAGCCAGTTTTCGGCGCAAAATAGGGAAATTCGGCGCCATTTTTCCAGACACTGTACCAGTGCATGTTGGGACTTAGCCAGTTTTCGGCCCAAAAAAGAGAAATTCGGCGCCATTTTTCCAGACACAGTACCAGTGCATGTTGGGACTTAGCCAGTTTTCGGCCCAAAAAAGAGAAATTCGGCGCCATTTTCCCAGACACAGGTACCAGTGCATGTTGGGACTTAGCCAGTTTTCGGCCCCAAAAGAGAAATTCGGCGCCATTTTTCCAGAAATGGCCCCACAACTGCTTCTGTTGGATCTCAGTTTGAATGGAATATTGCCTCATTCCAGGAGTTTTGGGGTGCATTTCATTACACTGCAAAAAAAAGTCTGATACAGCAAAATGCAATTGAAAATATCCATATGGAGGATTCCCTTTGCCCCATCAATGATTTCTGGAATCCCTAAGGAGGAGTTTGTGCAGCTCGTTCACGCTCAACGCCGGTGCATGAATAAAGTCATCAATAGTCATGTTCATCCTCAACCTCTTCAGGTAAATGTAATACAGATGCTTGCACGGATAACACTTCGAACCCTTCTTTGCTTCCATCAACGAGAAGTCCGTACAATTGCAAGTCGGCTCCACTCCAATCGTAATTGTGTATACATCGTCGCGTACAGCCGAGCCGGCCGTTGCCATCCGATACACACGTCCAAGGCCGGGTGGGGGTACGTCCACGGAGCTCTGAATAGTGCAAGCCATCCCAAGAGCATTGGCAATCCGAGTCTCATTCAACTTGTTGGGAGGGTGTCGTCTCTTCACTCTTTCCGAATCGCATTGTGGGATGTGCAGAATTGTCCAATCCGTCTCTACTGGACCGAGCAGTCTGCAATGGCTGGGTCTGAGGAACCGGAAATGCGTGGGCCGGGATGTCTGTGCGTTGCACCATTCGAAATTCTGCTGCAGATAGAGCATCCGCCTCATTCTGAGAGAGGCTGCAACCCGGTGCAACAGGCCAGACGCCCGGAGGCTCCGGCATTCCCTGAATCCCGTACTTGGGCTTGCCAAATACACAGGTCATTATGTCGTGCCTACAGAACCAAAATGTCTGCGTTGTGGCGTGAGCAAATGTGGGAGTCAAAAATCTGCCGCTGAAACAAGGTGCAGGTACAGCACCATGTGGGTTCCTCCGAATCATCTCACCACAGCGTGCTCTCGTATCCACCCGGATGGCGCAGCACTTCCCTCGAAATACCGGCAATGTCCTCGCAATTCTCCACTGTGACTCCGACACTCTTGTCTCCACAATGGGAATGTTGTACTGCTTTACTACAGATGGCTCGTTATGTTGCCGGGGCACACGCCCTGTGCTCAAAGGAGATGGCGATCTTGAACGTGCAGGACTTGCGGTGCTCGACGAGACCTCCTCGGGCAACATCAAATAATCTTGTCAGCTCGCCATGAATCCTCTTCTCCGCCAGGTGCCTCGTCAAGTCTTCGTCTCACTGGACGGGTATGAACATCTCCTTCCAAATGTTGGCCTCTTCGCAGCAATGGCGTGTCCCGAAGGCCCTCTCGCAAGGCCGCCGCCCACTTCCAAGGATTCTTCGATCTAGAGGCAGTCCGCATCAGCTTTTCCTGCCTGTCCGGCCCCAAGCCCCACTGTTTCCCTTTCAAGAACTCGTTGTACCTGCATTGTTGCATAATTGACCTCACAATGTCCTCCGTTGTGGCAGTGAGGATGTCCACCAGATGCGCCGCAGAGGAGGCACGCCAGGAAGAGTGCACTGATTCGGCCATGTTTGTCGTGGGCATGTCGGTGTCGGAGTCGAGACACATTTCCTGCACAAGCACATGTTGAGGTTACAAGCAAGTTACAAATATGGCCAAGAATAATATTCAACGGGACGTGAATTCGTGCAACTCACCTCCCGCATATAGTCGCCGAACTGGAGGAAACGATAATGCCACCATGCTAGCCAACTGACCATTGCTCCCTCGTCTGATTTCCTTACAGCACCTGACGATGTCCACCAAGCCCGTATACATGCAAACTGTGTCTCTGCATCATCCAAGGTGGGAGCGCGCTTCCACGCAAGGCACATGGAACGGTGCTCCTCTCTGAAATCTGGCGCCACGAGCCTGGTTGTGTACTGCGAAAGGCTCTGCAGAAAATGGAACCCACAAGATCTCTCCTTGCCTTCCATGGGAACATTGGGGTCTTGCCCGTACACCCTTCGGATGGCAGCCCAATTTGCTTGTGCGTTGTCCGCCATGAAACCACGGAAATTCGGAGGGGGCGATCCCGCCTTGGCCATCTGTTCGTTTATTCCCTGCCAAAGAAGCATCTCCGATTGTGTGTCCTCTCCTTTCATCTCACAAATAACAATTGTCATTAGCATCCTGCAGTGGGTGTTGTAGACATGTGCACCCATTGTCACCCACTGGTGATTTGTAATTCGCTTGATATGGTCGAACATGACCCAACTGTTTGACAAGTCCCCACTCGTCATTCTATCGACCAGTTCGACGCCGCTGCCAGGTCCACACGTGGACATTTTGAATACGAAACAACAATCTGCCTCAGTCCCTTGTCCTGGAAACCTACTTCCATGAATGTAGTCATATCCACATCGTCGCTTCACCTCCAGAATGGAGTGCATATCCGAGCCACGCCCAATTTTCTGTTTGCATGAGACAATGTGGTTTCGGACATTCGGTGAACATACGTGGGACACCGACTCCAGCAATGCCTCCATTTCCTTCTCGTCGAGAGGAACTCTATCGGAGCCGTCTTCCGATATAATTCTGGCCAATGCCATCTTATGGGCGGCTTGGAGCTATATCTGTTTGGGTTTGGCACCCGGTCTCAACTTAACCTCCTCCTGAACGAGCTGCTCTGCTTCGTGGGCAGCCTCCCGCGAGTTCCCCCTCGCCAATTTGTGACAATGGGAACCAACGTGTATGCAAGCTCGGGTGAGGTCAGGGAAACGGTGCAACACATAGAACTGCTTGGCATTACAAACAGACATGTAGTGTGGTGGTTCTTTGCAATGCGCACACTTAAATGTGGAGTTCGGAACCTTCTCCTGAGCTCGAAATGGTTGATGAGATGTGCCTGTCCAATCGGTCTCGTTCCTGTGACCTCTGGATTTAAAGTGGAAGCAAGTTGGGGAGAAAACACCGCAACGCGCCCGCACAAACAACGTAGCGCACCCGCACACCATCGAGCATCTTCATGCTGGTGGTTTTGGTAACGCACCAAGGATGACCGTCATGTTTTCTATCCATATCTGTCAACATTCCGAACGCCCTCGAGTAGTCCGCCTGAGGAGGGAACTCAAAGAAGATATTACCGTCGACGTCGGCGGGCATGTAACCGATTTAATTGCGAACTTGCTGTAGTCCAGCCCGGCCAGCTCCGACCGGTGTCCCTCCAGGTGAAGCCCTCGCAGAATTTCAAGAATAGATCGAACTGCGGTGCTCGTGCTGGGAATATGACTCCCTCCTCCACTGACGTCCATTGAGGACTTGCCTGATCTCCAGGACGACCTCGGAACTTCCATGACCTCGTCTGAGTCGGACAGGTTGTGAACAATTCGGTTCTCGCTCGTCTTCATGGATGGGTTCGGCTCTGGATTTACTTCGTTGCGGACTTCTCTCTTTGAGGTAGCCACTCTCTGATTCGCGGATTGTTTCATGGAAGGCGCCAGGATAGAAGGTGCATTTGGCAGGCAAATGAAGTCCCCAACAGCCCTGTATATGACGTTGTCCGATGGTGGAACTCGCCATTCCCTGCCATCGCCGAAATCATCGTGGAGCACAACAATATTCTCGACAACAAGGCCGTTTGAGTCCTTCCTTTCCTCCTCTAAAAAAACCGACCCCGGTTTCAGGTGGTATCGAACGCACATATATTTCTCCATCACCCGGCAGATGTCCCCTCTGCACGGAAATGAAGCTCTATGCTCGTGAGGAGGGCAGTACACTGTAGCGCTCGGGTTTTCCGCCATGGGAGATGTGCACACAAGACTGCCAGGATGGCGTGCGGGGAAGCTCCCTGGTAGAAGGGGGATGCAGCAATGGGAAGGAATGCGGTGCCGATTTGTTCGAGCGACGAAGCCTGATCCAAGTCCAGGGAGCCAACTATCTCAAAAATCCACAGTCAGAGTGTTAATGAACCTTGTCTCCGGAATGCGGCCCTTGGTCTTTGCGCAATAACTGCCAACGGTATGCAGTCAGAAAGTGGGGGGCCGTCCGGATGATACGGATGAAGGGGAGAAGCCGGCACCGTGCTGTCACATTACTACCCCCGAATGGAAATTCGGCACCCAATATCCAACAGGGGCCGCACGGATGAAGTCATCTGGGGCAAAGATGCTGGCACCTGTCCGACAGAGAACATCCCCCGGACGGAAATTCAGCGCCGAATTTCCATTCGGATCCCCCCAAAAGAAGTCCTGTCGGGGGGTCAGGCCGAAAACTGGCCGACATAAAAACCTACGCGGATGGAAAAACGGCGCTGAATTTCCAGCCGAGGCCTTTCGGATGCAGTTGGCTCAGGGGAAAGGCCGCCATCTGGCCCTCACATTACAACCCCTGGACGGAAATTCGGCACCGAATATACAACAGGGGAAGCCCGGATGAAGTCGCCTCGGCGCAGAGGCCGGCGCGTGTGCGACAGAGAACATCCCTTGGATGGAGATTCGGCGCCGAATTTCCATCCAGCCCCCCCCAAAGGAAGTCGTGTCGGGGGGTCAGGCCGAAAACAGGCCGGCATAAAAACATCCCCAGATGGAAAAACGGCGCCGAATTTCCATCCGGGGCGGTTCGGATGCAGTCGGGGAGGGGGGAAAAGGCCGGCACCTGGCCGTCACATTTCAACCTCCGGACGGAAATTCGGCACCGAATATCCTACAGGGGACGCCCGGATGAAGTCGCCTCGGTCGTAGAGGCCGGATCGTGTTCGACAGAGAGCATCCCCTGGATGGAGATTCGGCGCCGAATTTCCATTCGGGCCCCCCCAAAGGAAGTCGTGTTGGGGGGTCAGACCGAAAACTGGCCGACATAAAAACATCCCCAGATGGAAAAACGGCGCCGAATTTCCATCCGGGGCGGTTCGGATGCAGTCGGGGAGGGGGGAGAGGCCGGCACCTGGCCGTCACATTTCAACCCCCGGACGGAAATTCGGCACCGAATATCCAACAGGGGACGCCCGGATGAAGTCGCCTCGGGCGTAGAGGCCGGCACGTGTTCGACAGAGAGCATCCCCTGGATGGAGATTCGGCGCCGAATTTCCATCCGGGCCCCCCCAAAGGAAGTCGTGTCGGGGGGTCAGACCGAAAACTGGCCGACATAAAAACCTCCCCAGATGGAAAAACGGCGCCGAATTTCAATCCGGGGCCGTTCCAATCCAGTCGAGGAGGGGGGAGAGGCCGGCACCTGGCCGTCATATTTCAACCCCCGGACGGAAATTCGGCACCGAATATCCAACAGAGCGGCGGAGAGGCCGGCACCTCTCCGACAGAGACCATCCCCCGGATGGAAATTCGGCGCCGAATTTCCATCGGTGCCCAAAGGAAGTCGTAAAAACCTCCCCAGATGGAAAAACGGCGCCGAATTTCCATCCGGGGCCGTTCCAATGCAGTCGGGGAGGGGGGAGAGGCCGACACCTGGCCGTCATATTTCAACCCCCGGACGGAAATTCGGCACCGAATATCCAACAGAGCGGCAAAGAGGCCGGCACCTCTCCGACAGAGACCATCCCCCGGATGGAAATTCGGCGCCGAATTTCCATCGGGGCCCCCTCAAAGGAAGTCGCAGAAACCTCCCAGAATGGAAAAACGGCGCCGAATTTCCGTCCGAGGCTGTTCCGATTTGCCTCTAGCAGTCAAGGATTCCAAGAAAAATGTGTCTACAAGTGCACTTCAGCCACAAAACAAACAGTTAGGTTTGTTTTTCTCCGAAAAATCAATCCGACACGCTCAGAATTACCTGCAGGAAGGTAATAAAGCGCTTCGAAATACCTGGCGAATGGAAATTCGGCGCCGAATATCCATACGCCAGCGATCCGAATTACCTGCTGGATGGAAATTCGGCGCCGGATTTCCATCCATCCGGGATTCCACTTACCTGCTGGATGGAAATTCGGCGCCGGATCTCCATCCATCCGCTCTCCGTCCAACCTTGCGGATGGAAATCCGGCCCCGGATTTCCATCCATCCGCCTTCGAATTACCTGCTTGAGGGAAATTTCGCGCGCCGCCCTACCTGCGCGGATGGAAATCCGGTGCCGGATTTCCATCCATCCGCTTCTGAATTACCTGCGTGAGGGAAATTTGGCGCGCCGCCCTACCTGCGCGGATGGAAATCCGGCGCCGGATTTCCATCCATCCGCTTCTGAATTACCTGCGTGAGGGAAATTTGGCGCGCCGCCCTACCTGCACAGATGGAAATCCGGCGCTGGATTTCCATCCATCCGCTTTTGAATTACCTGCGTGAGGGAAATTTCGCGCGCCGCCCTACCTTGCTGGATGGAAATTCGGCGCTGAATTTCCATCCTGCTGCGCTCCGAATTACCTGCAGGATGGAAATCCGGCGCCAAAATTCCATCGCGCAGCGCTCCGAATTACCTCTTCGTTGGAAATTCCGGGCCGAGTTCCGTCGTTTTTCATCCGACATGGAGGGCTTCATCCGACATTTAATTGCGCAGTTGGGCAATAAATGTCCACCGCCGTCGGTTTTCATTCGGGCTGGCGACACATGGCTTCCTGGATACGTACCCTAAATCTCATGCTAATCTTGGCTTAACATGCTATTCGAGGCATGTACCCCAAAAACGGAGATCTTTTTGGCTGGGACTTATGCCGCCTGAAGGGCGTGGCTCTCCTGAGAGAGACCTCACATCCAGACTGCGGCGGAAGTTGAAAGCTCTGTACTACGGACGACGGCCAATCTCTCGCATGGCCAAACTGAAGCTCCAGCAGGAGATTCCAGTGTCTTGCTCACAACCCGCGCCAACTGAAGCCGAGTACTCTCAGGCAAGCCACTTCTGCTTTCGCTTTGTTCGATTTCTTTTTTGCTTTCGCTTTGTTGCCTCGCTTTGTTTTTGCATCTTCATCCAGGCTTCGCTGGATGAATGAACTTTAGATAGTTGAGTGAACCTTAGATTGTTTGCAATGCGTGTGCAAATCCGGCAGCTCTGGAGAGGGGGGGGTGCTATTCTGTGAGCCCGGAGGCGTGAGCCTGTGAGCCCAGGAAACCGTGAGCCCAGCACAGGCTCACGCCACGTCAGCATACATACAGGGCCTATTTCCGCGGGTGTCACCTATTTCCGCGGGTTGATCAGCCATTTCCCAGGAATGCAGAGTGGATATGTTACATCCATTGTATCCATTGCATCCATGCAGACATTATCAACATACCAAGCCCTCACAAGTTTATGTGGGTACGTTGTGAGGAGGTGCACACTGACATGATCTAAAGCGGAACCCTGCGAAATCTTTTCTTACTCACCACCCTTGCGAACATGCCAGGTATGTGCGGGAGCATCATGGATGCTCATTAGATTTGAGAATGCCTCACAGCTCTTTGATGAGGTGGACTTCACCGTGATGGATTCACCAAGCATTCTTCTAGCAGGAATGGTTTGGAGACCAACGAGCAACTGATGCGAGAATGCTCTACACGAACCAAAGTCGTTTGTTTGTATTTGCAATGCACTCAAGTCTGTGAGGTCCAAAGAACACTAAATAGATTGAAGGAACAATCCGGGCAGTCCATGCAACCCCCATCTCCAACAATAGTTTGTTCCCATTAATGTGCATTCCACGCACACATTGCAAACAGGACAACAAGGACACACAACCATCCTATTTCAAATTTGGCCCCGAATAAAACGAAAAGAAAACTTCATATCAAGTATCACAGTCATCAGAATCAGTCTCGACCTCCTGTGCTATGTCATCCACAAAGATTCTGGCCCCAACACCACGTCTTCTACCACGGCCGTGGATGGGTGGACTCCGAGTGCCATGAACGGTCATGCTTGTTGCGAGTGCCTCCGCATAGACAGGTAGCACGCAAGACCGAGGAGGACTGGAAAGAAGTCCAAACAGGTGTGATAGCCCTGGAGGGCAAGTGGAAGCACGCGGACTCCTGCACATGTCAACAAAAACCCATTCAGAACACAATATGCAATACACAAGTCCAACGAAGAGGATGTCTGCCATGTGAACTTTGCCTCAAGAAGAGTGATTCTCGATATTGAAACAACAATATCAGCATGCACAGGTTGAACTTATTCACAGGCAAAGTCGGAGTCCAGCTCCTTGTCGGAAGTCTCCTCTGTATCAATATCAGCGGGACGGGGCTTCGGAAGGACTTGAGAAGTGTGTCCACCCAAACCCATAAGGAGGTTGTTGTAAATCTCAGCATCCCCTTCAATCCCAAAGAGATGTCGGGCACTGGCCTTGCAAGCGTGGTACGAAGCACCTGCAGTGGAATAGAATGAAGGAAGCAGACATTGAAGACACATATGGAACGGTGGGAAGTACTGAAAGTGCAAGCTCAATCAAACCTCATGAAATCCGAATGTTGAAGAGACGAACCTGTGCCCATTGACAAATCCAAAACTCTGGCGTCTGTGTAGGTGCAGCACTCCACAATCGTTTGAATGAAAGCCGGGCTCCTCTCCCTCGCCCCTCTCCAAGGAACCCCATTCCCCCTTCGCAAGCAGACGTTGCTGTCGACGTAGTTGTGGTGCATGTCATCCGTTGGAGGATCTGTCCTGTCATCTATGAACTTGCCCCCATGAGTGATGGCGAACTCCGAAATGCCGGCCGGAGTCGTTGGTGGATGCACTCGGACAAGACAAACAGCTTCAAACAAACGAGTCTGCGAACAACACATTCAGAAGGAACTAAGAAGCTTAAAAAATCAGGCCCCTACATATGAGATCGAGCGACCTATACAACTCCATCCGAGAACCACCAAGAAGAGGAAGAAGAAGGTAAATTTACCATCTCTCCCGGACGATCCCCCTTCGTAAGGTACATGCTGTTCACACAATTCCATGTCTTCAGGACTCTCATGCCCGAGGCTTTCAAATAGCTGGCAAGTGCACGGCGACAGCGAACGTCGGCGGACTGTATGAGCACCAAAACACCTGCATCGGACAGGAAAAAATTGCAAAAGGAGAAAACCCACCGCCAGTAGCGCTCATCAAAAGCATTCCAACCCGGACAAGCACCCGATGGAGGGACATCCGGGACTGCCAACCCATCAAGGATGTCCAAGATTATGAGTTCGGCTGCATATTGCTTCTCCTTCCCGTTCACCCAGGATTTGGTCATTTTAGCCTGCAAACAAAATTACAATGGAATACTCAAGAGGATTGAAACGATCCATGCCCACTGCAGAGAAGATGCAAAAGAGAACACGCACCGTGCCGAGGAACTGTACAATCCTCTCCCACACTGGTGATGGCTCGCCCTTGTAATCAGATTTCTTCGACTCCATCATGGCAAGGAATCCGACGTTGGCCATCTCCAACCTGGTAGGGCGAATGACCCTCGTCGGATGTTCCACTGCATGGTACGGGTCCTTGGGATCAACCACCCCCTTGTTCTTTCTCACGGATCCCCTACCATGCGGTGGAGTCTGCTGGACATGCACCACTGGGCCAATATCTGCAACACTTCCCTGCCCTTGTGCCACCTTCCCTCTACCCCTTCCTTTCCCCACAACACCAGCAACATCTTTCCCCTTTGCCTTTCTACCTCTACCCGGGGTATCCTGAGCGGGAGGCTCCTTCTCTGCAAGAGTCCTCAAATTTCGCTCATGAATGTCGAGGTCGGCTGCTGCGGCAGTGGCTGCAATTCGCTCATTCTCTCTCCTCAAAGACACCTCCGGAGCTGGGGTCTCAGAAGGAGGGCAATCCAAATACCAACCACAAGAAGATAGATGGTCTGGGCCCCAGTCATGCAAGATCCCAGTAGTAAACATAGTCTGATTTCCAGCAGGGACAAGCCAGAGGTCCACGAAATCTGGATGTTTGTCCAAACAATTCTCTTCCATGAGAACAAACTTTATGTACCTGCAGGAACAAAGACAGCCTCATTATGCAATGCAATTATTGTCTCTCAGTTTTTCCATCACATTCCCCTTAAACTGTATGCGTCACAGTACATTGCAACCACAGGACACTAAGTAAACTGAACTGCCCAGGGAGTGCACCTGTAAAGGCATCGTTTCCAGGCTTCCTCTCCTTTTTCTTGCTGGTCAAGGTCATGTGTTCGACTGATGCCACCCTCCTTGCTGAACTCTCTAAAGAAACAAGAGTGCCACACTGTGGCTCTCCATTTCCTCATGTATGCTTCGAAGGAGACCTTCGGTGCTGTCATAGTGATGCCATAGTCAGCCAGCTGAGTATGCAGAACCGACCGTGCCCTTTCTTCCAACTGCAAAACAATTCAAATGCAAGAATGAACCCAAAAAAATCACTGCGAATGT
The DNA here is from genome assembly GCA_030704615.1 of Takakia lepidozioides. Lineage (NCBI taxonomy): Eukaryota > Viridiplantae > Streptophyta > Takakiopsida > Takakiales > Takakiaceae > Takakia > Takakia lepidozioides. Next base: position 52,054,098 of record CM060731.1, read on the forward strand.
GAGAGGCAATGGAAAGAGAAGGACAGGAAAAGAGAAAAGAAAGTGACACAAGAAAGGACATCACACCTGGCTCCAGTAAGTGGCCTTGTGAAGCCATGTGTCCAGCACATTGTCACTGACTGGAATGACACGCTGGGTCTTCTTCTCTTTCTCCGGCCTGGGGAACATGTGTGTATCCCTAACTGTGGGATCGGAGTTCCATATCTGTAGCCACTTCACCTTCTGTTCTGAAGACACAACGGCGGTAGACAACCTGTGTAACTTCTCCTGGGCCATCTCTGGCTTGCCTGGCTTGTTATAATGGTTTTTTATCTCCAAGAGAAACTGCGCTCCGAATGATGGGTCGGCAATTCTCAACTGCTTCACAAAAGCACTCATTATAGTCCTTCTTGTAGCGGTCATCTCTTTTTGGATGTGAGTCTCAACCCCCTTTGCTGTCCTTCTCTCCTCAGGGGTTGACCTGTAGTATTCCAGTTTGCCACGCTCCCCTGCATCTGCAATGTCTTGCTGCAAGGGAATGCACGAGAGTTGCATGAACCGAAGGGCAAGGGAAACAAACAGAAACAAACATGTGGAAGCAGGAATATGGAAAGGGCAGATGAAGGAAGATGTATCTCACCGTGTACATGTACTCCATGAAAGCCTCGCGTGTCAACGAGTACCACGTTTCCGATGTCTTGGAGCTTTCGCACTTCTTGTACGTCTCCGCTGAAAGGATGGTCTTGAAGTTGGTCAAGGGCATCTGCCCGATCCTTTGTATCCTATACAGTGTGTGAACCAGACTCGTTTTGACATGCGATGTCTCCGTTCCTCTGCAGAATGATATCTGAAAGTCAGAATGAAATTCAAGGACTTTAATCAAAGAACCAAGGAACTGCAAGTGGAACAGGTAGAATGAGAAACCAACCTGTTCACATCATTCATTGCCGTCAGAAGACCCATCATGTTCCCCTCACAATCCAGCACCATCGATCGAACAGAGTAATGCCACTCTTCCTCCTGTGAGTGCAGCCTCCCAATAACAGCCATCCATGCAAGCAATTGGTGGTTCCCATCCCAAACGTGAAACATCTTCCCCGAGAATGCCTGGGTGGAAGGTTTCCTGGAGAGAAGAAGTTCAAAGGATTCAATCACCTGTCTCCAAATAGGATCCCAGGAGTCCACGATTGACTCATCCACAAGGAGCTCATTGCCTGTGGAATCCTTTGTACAAACGTAAAACACTGCGGATCCATCCAAATACCCATGAACAAACTCGGCCTCTAGCTTGAGAATGTCCTTGATGAGGGGTGGTCGAACGACGGGCATGGAAACCATCCTACACAGGGGAATCTTCAACCTCCCACCCGGGGCAAGCATACTTTGCACCACAAGCTGAGAGTTTACCTTCTGACCCCCCAGCATCTCAGCGGCTTTGCTTTCATAGAACTCATCGTCAACATCAACAATGATATCCTTCCCCAGCCCCGAAGGGATCTCCTCCGCCACACTTTGCATCTTCTCCTGCAGGGTTATCCATTCAAATTGACATAAGAGTGAGGCATTAGACGAGGGTGTTTGAGCATGTCAAACAGGCCATCTGTGGTAGAAAAGGTGAGCTCAAACAGTGTGCGTTGACGCACACTGTTTGAGGTGCAAGGTAAGTGTTCATTGAACCGTAAGTGTTGAAAGAACACTGTTTGAGCTGCCAGATAAGTGTTCATCTGTCCTCAGAGACATGCCCTATGTGGCCCATTCTCAAATGAAAAAGGCAATGATAAGGGCAGCTCAAACAGTGTGCGCCAACGCACACTGTTTGAGCTGCCAGGATAGTGATGATTCAACCTCAAATTCAAACCCTATGTGGCCAATTTTCAGATAACAAGTGCAATGACATGGCAGCTCAAACAGTGTGCGTTGACGCACACTGTTTGAGCTGCCATGTAAGTGATGATTGAGCCTCCGAGACATGCCCTGTATGGCCGAATTTCACACGGGAAAAACAAACACAAGGTGTGCTCAAACAGTGTGCGGCAACGCACACTGTTTGAGCTGCCAGATAAGTGTTCATCGGTCCTCAGAGACATGCCCTATGTGGCCCATTCTGAAATGAAAAAGGCAATGATAAGGGCAGCTCAAACAGTGTGCGCCAACGCACACTGTTTGAGCTGCCAGGATAGTGATGATTCAACCTCAAATTCAAACCCTATGTGGCCAATTTTCAGATAACAAGTGCAATGACATGGCAGCTCAAACAGTGTGCGTTGACGCACACTGTTTGAGCTGCCATGTAAGTGATGATTGACCTCCGAGACATGCCCTGTATGGCCGAATTTCACACGGGAAAAACAAACACAAGGTGTGCTCAAACAGTGTGCGGCAACGCACACTGTTTGAGCTGCCAGATAAGTGTTCATCGGTCCTCAGAGACATGCCCTATGTGGCCCATTCTGAAATGAAAAAGGCAATGATAAGGGCAGCTCAAACAGTGTGCGCCAACGCACACTGTTTGAGCTGCCAGGATAGTGATGATTCAACCTCAAATTCAAACCCTATGTGGCCAATTTTCAGATGACAAGTGCAATGACATGGCAGCTCAAACAGTGTGCGTTCACGCACACTGTTTGAGCTGCCATGTAAGTGATGATTGAACCTCCAAGACATGCCCTGTATGGCCGAATTTCACACGGGAAAAACAAACACAAGGTGTGCTCAAACAGTGTGCGGCAACGCACATTGTTTGAGCTGCCAGATAAGTGTTCATCTGTCCTCAGAGACATGCCCTATGTGGCCCATTCTGAAATGAAAAAGGCAATGATAAGGGCAGCTCAAACAGTGTGCGCCAACGCACACTGTTTGAGCTGCCAGGATAGTGATGATTCAACCTCAAATTCAAACCCTATGTGGCCAATTTTCAGATGACAAGTGCAATGACATGGCAGCTCAAACAGTGTGCGTTGACGCACACTGTTTGTGCCATGTAAGTGATGATTGAACCTCCGAGACATTCCCTGTATTGCCGAATTTCACAGGGGAAAAACAAAGACAAGGTGTGCTCAAAGACTGCCCAATTTGGCCGTTTTGGCTACAGTTTTTGAGCTTCTTGTTCGCGGTTGATGCAACCTGCAGAGATGTCGTGTGCAGTCTATGTTCATATCGACATAGAATCTCAACTTGGGTTCACATCAGCAATGAAGCACAAAGATGGGTTCCAAAGATTGAACCTTTTTTTTGGCTGCTCCAGAAGACTCCCCAATCGCCGGGGACCCTTTGCGCTTCGGACTGCTCTCCACGCCTCTCGTGTTCTGGAGCATCTCCCCCATCCTCTCTTCCACTATTAGGTTCTTTGTGAGGCCAGCGTCAACATCATCTTCGGCGTCTGCCTCTCCCTTGGATGCAGTGTCCTCCTCATCTGTTCTTGGAACTATGGCAGGCTGCTGGTCTTCCCCGGATTCCTGCTCTTCCATCGCCGAACTTGTCTCTTTGCCCTCTTCTTCCGCCGTTTCCTCTTCGGCCACTCTTTCCATCCTCATTCTATATCTGGCTCTATTCCTGTTTCTAGAGCTCGTGAAGTACAATGATTTCCTTCTCTTCCTCCTCCGCTGGAAACAAGGGCTCCCCACGATGCCTCTAGAGCTCTCCAGTTTGACGTTTGCAACAAGAGTTGCTATTGCATGTAACCAAAATCAAAATAGGACATTGTCAACCGTATTTGGATGCGGGTGTTGTTATTGTGTGCGAACGGAATTCATCCATTTCGGCGTCTTTGTATTATTCAAGAAATAAAGTGCCAGAAAATATGTGCATACGTTGCATGTACTTGTGATATATGTCAGATGTACTTCGCCGCCTGCCAATATATGGCGGCCTTCTGGAATGGTTTCAAATTTGGAAGTGCCGCAGAAATCTAATGCTAGTTCAATTTGGAGCAGTTCTTGCAGATTCCCCATAAATGTTGTGCTTCACATATGCATCCACGTGTTTCGTACTGCCTGCCCTGTGCTTTGCATTTTGCCGTCATCGTCGCCATGGGGTCATTCGGTATAAAGGGTTGTGTCGGAAATGATCTTGTGTTGCACACATCCGTGCGAGGTGACTCTTGGAGTGTCAGTGTTTGTGCTGTGCTCTTCTGGCACGGCACGACCTCATTACATTCGGGGTCTTCCTGTTTACTGCTCTCCAGGGTTGTTGCCGTCTTTCCATAAAGGATGGTTTCATGTCATGTTCAGGGTTTGTTTTTCATCCAAAAACAGCACGGCTTCTTGTGGCCTTCTTTATTTGAAAACAGTTTTTCTAGTTGGTGTCTCTCAGCGTGGTTATCTCCGAAGTTCAGTGCATGTCATTCTTGCATCCTTCTGATGCATCGACCGCAGCCTTTGGGTTACTGCTACCCTTGTTGACCTCAATTTTTTTGTGGTGGATCCCCTTTCCAGAATTGCGGGCTATCAAATCGGGGATTCCGTTGTGAATCGAAAGTTTTGGTCAGCGTAGGAAAACATGTCCAAGGACAGAGATAGACTAGCACGATTTCATTCCAATGCAGGTAGTCTTCCACTGACTGCCACTGCAGACGACGATGGGTTTGCAGTTGTTTATGAGGATGAGCTGGTACAGTGTCCCACTGGATTGTTTCTCTCCTTGTTCAAAAGGAGGTGTATGACGAGGATGGGAATTTGGATTCTGGACATTTGGAGAAACCATTGGTTGGCGAGTGTGGAAGGAAGTGGAGAGTCCTTCCAGGCACATACCGTGTCCTTGGAAAAGAGAGAAGACAATCAGCAGGATCAGTCATTACCCCTGGAACTGCAGCATCGGTCGTGCAGCAGAAGGGCATAGTTCATGTGAAAAAAGAGGTGAGCACATCCACTACATTCGTGGACTCTTTTAGACTCGTCCTCGGAGGATTTTCTGAGATTCCTCCGCCAGTGCAGACTCCATTCTTGGATGAATCCGAATTGCAAGAGATAACAAGTGTCATTCCAAAATTGAAAGCCCTCGCAGGGGTGCCCTGGGTGCAAGAGCGAGCTGCGTTTTGTTGATTGGGAGTCCCTTCGTGTGCAACGGGTTCAATACGTGCCAGCAGAGTTTGATGGGGACATCTTGTTTGAGCTCAACCCTCCCACGTCTTCCAATGGACTGGCTGGGCTTCTGCAGGCATGGACAAGAAACATGACGGACACCCTTGGTGCAGGACAAAAACCTCAAACATCCACAACGACATTGGATTGAAATTTCGAAGGTCGGTTTGCGTTGGGCATTGCAGTGCCTGAATATATCTTGCCCTCGCCTGAGAAACAGCGCTCAACCAAACGAGAGTGAGTGGGAAGGTGTGCCCTTGAATCCTTTCACCCCAGGAATTGCCCCTCCCAAGACCAATACTTTTGTGTGCAGGTTTCTGCAAACTTTCCCCGTCCTGTGTTTCTGTGTGCACGCTCGTATGTACCAGGTGGCACACCGGTGCAAAACAATGACTCGTGCCTGCATTTATATGGGTGCACACGAGCATCCTGTGTTCAAAGGAAGTTGCAGGGATAGCGTGGACATCGCTAGAAATCTGCTGAAGCAGGAGTTCCACAATGCCCCTTCTGCAACACCTTCTGCTATAGCGCTTGCAGCTAGCAAGGCTTTCCTAGAAAAACCATATTGGGGTGAAGGGGATTCGACACAGCCAATGCTGGATGCAGATTCGCTTGATGCAGTGATGGACCATTTCTCCGTGTTGAACTCTCCCAATATTCGAAACCAGGTGAATGCACTCAGAGTCGGCACAGGCAATGCTGGATTCATGGACAACATTATGGACCTCAAACAGAGAAGTCGCTATGAATTCATTCAAAACAGTATCTTCCCTGGCCAGGCTCATCCAAGGATGTCAAGATTCCGCAGTGGGCGAAGGCAGTGGTGTTAGCATTGTCCGCCGAATGCAACCTGGAGGAGATTTGGCTAAATGTTGGTTGATGTTTGATCACTGCAAACGGGTGAAGGGTTGGACAACCATGGCGTGCCATGTGTATGATCCAGCGTACCAACATGTGCTCTCAATAGCAATTTGTGATATGCAGTCGGAGGACACTGAATCCCAGATGCTCATGTGGAATTCGCTCCTGGCCGTCATGCAGCGCAACGGAATACAGAAGACAAATTTTGCGGGCTTAATGGCTGATAGTGCACAGGCAAATTTCAATGCAGTGCGGCGTGTGTTTGGTTCGGGGGATCCTAAGGTCCCAATGGAAAATAGGGAGCGCACATGCCTCTTCCATTGGAGTCAATCTCTGGCACGTCATACAAAGCGCTGCATTCGCCCTGACCTTCAGTTGGAGCACAGAAGGCTCTGTCTCAAGTACAAAAATGCCAAATCAATGGGAGAAGCTGAGAGCACTTACCAAGCAATCCGGGCTTGGTGGTTCTCCTCTGGTGCTGCTACTAGTATCCACCTCAAGGAGTTGGAGGACTGGTTGGTTTTCTGGCACTTTAGATACAGACAGTGGGGAGCTTTCATGACGACGGTAAGCCTCTCGAATCCCAAATCAGAAATTTTGCAACATGCCTCTTCATTTGGGGTTCTTGGATTGTCGCTTGAAGAACCTCTTCCATTTCCTTTCCTTCCTCACATTTCCATGCATTGCCTCGTGCAGGAAATGTCCTTGGAGGACTTGGCCGACATGCCATCCTGTAATTTGGCGGAGACTGTTCATAACGCCTGGATGCAGCAATCTACCAAAGCAGGTCGTGACTTGTATGTGGCCACTACTGATGACATGGTGCGGGCACTCACACAACAAACCAGGTACCGCAATTTTCTGATGGGACGGGGTGGAGGGCAAGGGCCCCGGTTCGACTTTGTTGATGCTAAGGGCTGCGAGTAGGTCTGGAGACCCATCCAAGATGGCCAAAGCTCTGAACAGGTGCACTGAAGGCTCCCCATTGCAATCAAGGCTCCCTCATTTGGAAGGCGAGGAAAGATTTGGATCATGCAAAAGGAAATTGAACACTCTTCCAGGTTCATATGGAGATTCCCATCGCCCAGACAGGGTCAATTTCTCTGTGCCAAAGGTGTCTCCAGTGCAGACTAAGTCCTGTGCCGGCCCCTTCCCAGGTGGGTCCTCCTCCTGTGGAGCAGGTGCAGAACATGCAAGCACAGCAGCAGGAATCCCATTGGAGGAGGTGGTGGCCATGGTGCAGGAATCTGATTGCATTGATAGTGAGTGGCATATAGAACGCACCCCACTAGGATCTAGAGTTGCTTGCATGGCAATTCGGACCCCCTCTTTCAAGAAATGCAAATCAAAAATATGCAAAGGCTCCAGGGGGACTCCAGCTCCAACATTCACAGGGTTGTTCCGACCTTATCATAGTGGGGAGTCAAAGGACCACAAGTTCTGGTTCTGCCCAGACGATATGGCACGATGCGTCAAGGGAACAGTTCGTCCTTCGGTGATAATGAAACCCCCTCCCCCCGCAATTTGGCCTGTGAAACTTGGGACGTCGCTGTCAACAACCGTGTCAAGTTAAATAAGCACAGTGTGAAAACAGCTAGAATAAAACTAGTTATTTGTATTTAACACTTGGATTTAGGTCAAGTGTTAAATCAGGTGTCAAGTTTAGTTTGACACCTGGTCCGTCTTATCTTCACGAGAGCGGCAGTCGCGCGGCTCATCTTTCTCGAGTTGAGCCTGCGCGACCGAGCTCCTGCATGTGTTTAGATTTGAGTGTGCTTATGTAGGGGTACAGGTTGTTGTGGGGTGGAGTCCCCATAGCTTGGGGTGCCCCTGGCTCGACTACTATTTTCTAAGAGTGATGGTTTGGTTTTCATGTTTTGTGTCACAGTGTGTTCGTTGGATTTCTATCACTCGAGAAAGATGCTCTCTTACCTGTGAGTGCAAGGTAGGAGTTGAGGGTTAGCACTTGCAAGATTACCTGCGTATAAGTAGTGATTAGTTTGAGAAGCATATCATTGAATGTGACCACAAGATTCAGCGTGCCCTGAAACGCCTGGAGGATGACGATGCCAGAGCCGCCATTGTTATTGCAGTCGCTGAAGCTACCAAGTCACTAGAGGCTTTGGGGTACACAAGGAGATACTTAAAAATGCAGCAGCAAATGCTAGTTGGCACCTATGCATGATCCTTGAAGCTGGATGATCGTTTCACCAGTAAGCTTATAGAGGAGCCTGCTGTTGCAATTGATTCTTGTATCGGGGTTGGTCTTGGACCAAAATTTAGCTTCAGCTTCTTTGTCAATCATTTGCTTTGATCATGCAAGAGCGCCATGCAGCGGGTTAAGGGGCAGGGCTATGGAGCAGAAAAGCGGCATCCTCTTCGCAATGCGCAGAGGACGGAGTTCCGTGTATGGTTGCTATGGAGCCTCGCCAACAGCAGAACTTTGCGCTTTCCGTTCTTGGGGTTGCTGCATTGTATGCGCCCTAGGTTCCGGGCTTGGAATTGTCTTCTGACCAATTCAGCAGAAACGAACGACGAACGTACTCTCTGGCCTGATTCCCTACAGTAAGCAGGCGATATATAGCTCAACGCCATCAACGAGTACACCCAAGGAGTTGTACACCACAACAAGTGCCGTCAGAATCTTGTCGCCGGAGGATCCAGGCCAAGCAGCATACGATGGCCACCTCACGGCCAGGCTTGGAACGGCTCTTACCATACCATATGAGGAACTTGTCGAAGTAGAGGAATAAACTTTCACAGACATGTCTGGCGAGATTTGAAAGAGTAGTTTTCTTGCTTTGACGTTGTTTCATGTCCTCTGGTTCATGGAGCTCATGACAACAAAAGTCGCGGCAGCGGACGTACTGGGGCGCCGAGCAGAAAGGATGGTCAGGGGGACGACTGTTTCCCTTGCCCAGCAGCTAAAGTCGTAAAGATTGAAGTCCACCATGTTCAGAAATCCATTTTCGAGCCGCTACCATGGATGCTTCATTGGGTTGGGATCCTGACGCTTTTAAGGCCACATAACACTTGACGGTGGCTAAGGTCACCTGCAGGAGCTTCATGATAAGTGTCCCAGGATCCGTCAGTTCTTTGCAGGCTCCGAATGCAACGCACGACTTTTTCTTCTTTGGGTCATCTGTAACGCCCAGGAAATGCATAGCCAGAATCCACTCCGCTTCCATTGTACAGCTTGATTCGACCTGGCCGCCCAATAGCCCTCTGGATTCTGCTTACGGAAACTCCAGTCAATGCATCGTTGATGACCTGATCAAGCGGTGTTGCATCCATGGACTCGAATGCTCCCATACACCCACTTCCCTGCAGTAAGCAGTTCACATTCACAAAAGTGCTAGAGTTTCAGCTGCAGGATGGAGACGACGGGTTTGGGAACGGCGGAGCCGAGCTACGCTGGGGATAGACGGGCGATTCAGGAGCCAGGGCTTTCTCCCCCGTAACTGGAATGGGCCGGGGACCCGCAAGCTCCAGCACAAAGTCCAGTGCTTCCCGCTGGTAATCCTCCTCAGTGATTTATCGTTAGCCACCAAGGCCTCGAGCAGACTGTGAGTGACCCCTCGCCTGTACATGGCGTCCATAAACATGTCCATAAACATGTCTTTCCTCCCCCTCTCTTGGTGCGCAAGCCTGCAAGCAATCACGGAATCCACTCTCTTTCACAACAAGACACTACTGAGTGCCACAATTCCCTCTCTCTCTCTCTCTCTCACTCTCGGTATGCAGAAGACTGGAGCAAGGTGCGAATTATAGGGCACGTGGCCAGGGAACCTAGGAAACCATATAGAACGTAGGGAACTGGGAACCAGTTACCAGATAGTTTGGGTAAACTTTAAATTTTTAAATTTGAAAACCTTTAAAAAAAAAAAAAAAAAACAGGGCATTTTTGATCTAATTTAAATGATGTAAAGCCAAATTGGTCATATCTTTGTCAAATGGACTCTGTTTGACCCAGTTTTTTGAGGGGATAGCTGCAGAAAGGGGAAATCTACCTATCTAGACCTGGTTTCTGTTTTTGGGACTCTGCTAAAAATCTATGGAATTTTTAGAGTGTGAGTGCCATGAAAGATCCACAATCCTGTCTCTAGAACCTGTGCTGGTCTATATGAGACAAATCTGTGGATGTACTCCTTGTATGGCTGGGGGAAATGAGGACGTAATTGAAGGGCAGGTCTCTTCTCTTAGCCTGTGCACCAAAGGGGACAAGATTTATGTTTCCCAAGGAACTCAGACTGATTTGAGTGGAGAACAGTTGGACGAGTTGATTGCATACTGGGAGTCAGGCATTAGCAGTAGACAACAGACTGCTGTAGTTGGCATTGAGGGCCTCAATATCGCCTTGGACAGTCAGAACTCTGTTGGAGCCAGCAGTTCTGCAGCTGTAGGTGAAATACCAAAGTGGGTGAAAGCTAGGCTTGGAACACAGCCAAAGACAGCCCCGGGGACCAAGGTGTTCAGCACAAGGCCGTGGTGTACTGGAGCAGAGGAGCAGGAGCTACACAAGTTTGTGCAATCAGACAGTGTTGCAGCGGACACGCTCTGCACAAGGCAACCACGAGCGGGGGTTCATTAGCGAGGACAAGTTTGTTCTGTTTGAAGGCGATGCAGTCATTCGCAATGAAGACCCGCAACCGTCTCAAAGCTTTCGAGTTGAGAGACTATCAGACCCTACCTTTGTTTTCTTTAGTGTTCAGTGAGCGGGATAGGGGAGTATTGCTTTGTCTCTACCTGGCAGAAAGAGGAGGAGGGTTGGTTAGAGCGAGCTACTGTAGCTTGGGACAAGGTTAGTGGCAGGTTTCTGGACATAGATATACCTCCTACACCTTACCATCATGCAGAGCGAGGCACTTTGAGAGAAGTCTGGAAGTTGATAGCATAGATCAGGATTAGATCTTGCTTGGGCGGGCTTCTATTCTTCCCCTCCATCTCTGTACTATTTTCATTACTTGTACTTGTAGTTGCCAAAGCCTCTCTTGGTGGAGGCCAGTCAGTCCGGGGTTTTGGCTGGGATATTCTGCAGGATCAGCATTGCAGCTGGATTTTGGTGTGGGGTGTTGATGTTTTGATTTCTTGTGTTTGGATCCCCCCCAACACCTGCATGCTTGACTGTGCGCCATGTTGGTTTTGTGTGGGCGCTTGCTTTCATAGGGATTAGGCCGGATTTGATCACCGGTCAATCCTAGAGTATGCTGTCGGTGGTGAGGCTGGAGTGATGACCAGCAAGACCACCAGTGTTTCTTCTATGGTGAGGCTGGGTTGATGACCAGCCAACCATAGGAGTTCTTGCGGTGGATGCAGGTGCAGGTGCCCTGAGCCATTGGGATATGACCCTTAAACTGCAACAGGTGCCCACCCGTGTCACTATTAGATTAGTACTAGAGCCTTATAGTGTCACGTGGAGGAGGTGCACATTGTGAGTGTCATTACGGAGTTACCCAAGGGTTTTGAGGGGAGTACGGCTACAGGCAGTAACAGTGAGAGTGGGTTCACAAGACGAGGTATTCGGTTCAGACCCTTCACCGCCACCCTCAATTACTGTAGAGTCAGACACAGACTCGGAGGCTTCATCAACAGTGTGCACTTTCATTCGCCATTGTTGTGGGACGACATGGAGGAGATGTATGGAGCTACCAAGGGGCCTCGTAGGTACTCTGGAGCTGTGGGCACAATCGAGTTGGATGACTTTATCCAGGAGTTTGACAGCTGGTGTGATTTGCAGCAGATGCGCAATCCACAGCTATTCACCCCATTCATGGCGTGGAAGGGTTCCAGCATTTGGAAGGCCCGCCTATGGACGATTACCACGAGTTCAGGCGAGGACATGAAGCAGAGATTGAGGAGTGGAGGATGTATTGGTCACCTGACTACGTCTCCATTACTCGAGGCACGACGCGACCAGTAGCTGCATCAGTACCAATAGCTCCCACTGCCAGCACTAGTAGTGGAGCAAGTAGTGCTGGTACTTCTGCAGGTGGTACCAGTTCAAAAGGTGCTACTACTCCTCCTGCCACGACTACAACACATGTGCCTAGATTCAACCCGGTGGTGGAGTTCTTCCAGGATTTGCGGAGGAACTACCAAGGTGTACGGACAGAGAAGCTGCGAAGTTTGCAAGACTTCCAGCGCAAACCCAGTGAGAGCCTGCGAGAGGCGTACACTCGTATGAGGCGCTTGATAAGTGTGACCCAAGGGGTTACTGAAGCTCAGGCAATCCAGTTTTGGTATGGAATTCTGGACAAGGAGCTCAAGAGAAGGGTGCGAGATGCAACCCTGTTACAAGCAGCCCAACCCACATTAGCAGATGTGTTTCTGCTGGCTGAGCGGATTGAGCTCAACATGGTGGAGGAGCGAGTTGTTACAATTGGATTTGGCAAGGACATGCCTGTACGGGGCACAGCTGTCAGCCCACAGGCACAAGGGACTGCCCAACAGCGTGGTCAGGGGGGCAAGGTTGCCCAGCCCAAGTTCCATGGAGCTTACAGGGGACCTCAGGTGCAGAGGCCCGTGGCATCTTTGCAGGCCAACAGCAACCAGGGGTGATATGTTGGACATGTGGAGGACCCCATGTCAAGAGAGATTGCCCAGAGAGTGGCAGAAGGCCGCACAAGCACAGCCTGCACAGTTGCAGTGTGGGCATTGTGGCAAGTATGGGCATGGAGATGCCCAGTGTTATGACTTGCATCCTGAGTTGCGCCCAGGCCAGTTCCAAGGGAACAATGGTGGCCGGGGCGAGGTGGACCAGCCCAGAGAGGACGAGTGGTCGGGCACGAGGTGCAGGCCAAGGGCAAGCTCAACATGGCCAAGGACGCGGAGGTCAGGGTGTTGATCAAGGCATGGCCAACCGGCTTCAGCAGCTAGAGCAGAGGCTCGCTGCCATGGCTATAGCTCAGGCGGTACCGGCTCCCAGGCGGATGGTCCACCTCCTGCTCCTGAGGGAGGAGATATGGGAGGCATGGGATTTATGTGCGGAGCAGCACTACCACTAGAGCAGGTGGAGTCTGCTGCAGCCGTGACTCGAGGAGCAGCACGAGTTCCTGAGCCACGAGGTGCAGAGGTGGAATTGGATCCACAGCGTGGGGAGGCAAGCCGTCAGGCAAGGCTTCCTCAGTCATTCACATTGGCGGAGACTGTGTCGACGCCATCCATGGCACCTAGTTCTCGCCCGACTGTTACCGAGGCGGAGGTTACTATGCCATTGGGGAGAGCTACACGTGCAGCATTGACACCTGCTGCCAAGGCTAGTGCGGCCGGTGTGTTATTGGGGGCAGCCACCTCTGTGTGTCAGGCCCCACTGTTCTCGGCAACAATGATTGCGACGCCGGGGTGAGACCAGCTGCAGTGTTCAGACTAGCAGCAACACTCTGTGAGAGTGGGGAGGTCACTTCATCTTCTGCGGAGTTAGTGGAAGGTGTAGTGGCAGAGGGATCCTCGGATTTGAGGGTCAAGACTGCCACGGCTGCGCCATGGCAAGCTGCAGCTGCCAGGTTGACGGAGCTGCCAGCTAGGCCAGCCATTGAGCGCGCCATGGTGACACCTGGAGTTGTCTTGTTAGACAACCAGGAGGCATTTTCACTTTGAGTGGACCGGCAGGCAAGAAGTACCGGCCACTGCGGGTCTTGTTGGACTCAGGAGCTCAGCCACTGATGTTGGGCAGAGCTGCTATTGCAGGTTTGGGCCTCATGGAGGCGGATATGGAGCCTTGTCCTTTCCAGATACAGACATCTCTGGGAGGATCAGAGCAGGCTCGCGGCATGACACGGCATCAGTTGGCTATTAGACTGCAGCCGGATCATCCTGTAGATGGCTCAGTGATGCGAGCCAAGGCCATTGTGACAGACGCGGTCTCTTACGATGTCCTCGTTGGTGGGGCAGTGTTATACCCCATGGGCTTCACCCTGGATTTGGGAGGAGTCAGCATCCTACAGGCCTGGATGGCAGTCAGGGGATGGTCGCCGTGCACAGCTCCCTGTGACATTCATTGGGGGTATTGCAGCTGCCCAGCGGGGCAAGATGCCAACACTAGCCGCCTTCACAGCTGCAGTTAGTTGGCCTGGAGAGTTGCTGGAAGGCAATGCCCATGCAGAGGATGTGCCACCTCCAGCAGAGCAGGATGACATGCATGGTACGGCGGAGTTGCCTGCCATGGTTGCTCACACTCCATTGTGGGTACGAGCAAGGATTTGCAGCAAGCTGCTGATGGACGGTGCAACAAGCTTGGGTAGAGCTTTTGTACCGTCAGGAGAGGAGGAGAGTGCGGTGATTGCACCAGGGCCACCTCAGTTGTCGCCATTGGACACCACACCTCTTGTGTGGCAGCGGCCGGATGAAGGCATTTGCCTTCTGGACTTGTTTGGCGGGATCAGCACCGGATTGGCTGCTGTGCTACAGGCAGGTGTGCGGGTAAGGCGTTACCTGTATGTGGAGAGGGATGAGACTGCACGACGCGTCTCACTGCGCCATGTGGCTCAGTTGGTACAGCAGTACCCTGACTTTGTTGCCTGTGTCTGCAGTCGTGGATACCAACAAGCCTTGCCAGCAGACATTTCCTTGTTGGGGGCGCAAGATTTGGAGCAGGTTGGATCTGATAGTGGCAGGTTGGCTCCATTGGTGGCAGGTTGGCCCTGCCAAGGGCATTCATCAGCCGGGCATGGCAATGGATTGCGAGACTCGAGGACGGGTCTGTTTTGGGAGATGGTGCGGATTTTGCGCTGCTTGCAGCTTCATCAAGCTGTATCTCCAGCATACATCTTGGAGAATGTACCACTGATGGGTGATTCTCGGGCCAGGGTGATGGCCAGTGTGCATCAAGTCCGGTCGTGGCTTGGGTCAGCAGTGTTGCTGGATGCAGCTGCAGTGGGGTCACGGGCTCATCGTCCACGACTATGGTGGACTAACTTGATGCCACCCGCACTGCTCAAGCGTGCATTTGATGGGGTGCAGCGGCCAGCACACCTCACCGTGGATGGCATTTTGGACACAGGAAGGCAGTCTCAACGTGTGAGACACGATGACCGTTCGCCTTTGGCAGTGGTCAACAGGGTGGGTCAACCACGAGCAGCATTACCTACACTGCTCAGCTTCCCAGGATCCCATGCTTTTCGGGATGGTGGACCTGGCCTCCTGTGGGATGCTCAGTTGCAGCAGTTAGTGGAGCCTAATGCCGACGAGCGAGAGCGGGCTATGGGGTTTTCCACTGGGACCACGGCGGTGCCTTCTCTTTCTGAGGCATCACGTCGTCAGTGTTGGGGCAAGCAATGGATCTCAATTGCTTGACCTGGATTGTCAGCTTGGCTATGGCTGAGCAACGTAGAGTGCGGAGTGCACTTCCCTTGACGGTCTCTCTGCCTACCGAGACGGTACAGGCAGCGAGTGGGGGCGAGCCGGTGAGGACCACGAGGTGTAGACATCCATGGCACACGTGGGAGGGTGCTCGAGGTTCAGAGGGAGTTGGCAGCGAAGGCAGCTGTGATGGATGAGGTTGGGGATTCTTCTCGGATGAGGAGGTTCTCAATGATGAGATGATGGGGCAGGATGAGGCCTTGTCATTGACTGAGCAGGAAGGGGTACTGCTCAAGAGGTTGCAGCATAGCAACCACGGGACGCGTCCTCTACCTCTAAGCCCACTGGACTTAAGGTTGCAGTTACGGAGGACAATTGGGAGCCTGACATTGGACCCATTGTCACCGGAGGAGAGAGACGACGTATACGGCGGTTCCTGAGGGCTTACAGGAATTGCTTTGCCTTCAGTTTGAAGGACTTGGGAGCACTGAAGGGTCAAGAGATCCGTATTGAGTTGGCCACTGACACGCCAATCTTTCGGAGACCCTATAGATACAGTGACATGGAGAGGTCTTTGATTCAGATGAGGACTCAAGATCTCTGGGAGGCAGGTTTGGTGGAGCTCTCTGGTGGAGAGTATGCTTCAGCCACAGTGATGCCAGCTAAGAAGGATGTCTATGGCAATTGGACGGAGAGACGTATGTGCGGTGATTACCGGCCTGTAAATCGTCAGACCAAGTCCGATAGGTATGCCATGCCAACACCAGAGGAGATCTTTGATGCCATTGGGCATTCCAAGGTCTTTAGCACGTTGGATTTACGATCCGGATATCACCAGTTGCCGATCAAGGAGGCGGATAAGCAAAAACGGCATTCTGGGGGATCAATGAGCACGGGAAGGATTGCCTATACCAGTGGCGGTTCTTACCATTTGGGCTTAAAAACGCTCCCGCTGAGTTTCAAAGAGTCATGGACAGGATTCTAGCAGGGGTGGAGTTTGCTCGGTGCTACATAGATGACATCATCATCTTTAGTGCTACGGTGGAGGAGCATGAGAGACACCCTTCAGGGGGTATTTGAGCGCTTGAGGACGCACGGATTGAAGTTACATCCGGGCAAGTGCAAGTTTTTCCACAACCAGATTGAGTATCTGGGTCACATGATATATCCTGGAGGATTGGGGGTACAGCAGACTAAGGTAGAGTCCATTGCACAGGTTCCACGCCCCACGGATGTGAGCCGAGTTCGAGCTTTCATGGGGTTAGCAAACTATTACAGACGGTTTGTTAAGGGATTTAGTGCCATTGCAAAGGCTCTAACCAAGCTGACCAAGGTGGACCAGGAGTGGCAGTGGGAAGATGAGCAAGAACAAGCTTTTCAAGAGCTCAAGGCGAGGTTGACCTCGGCGCCCATCTTGAGACGACCTATCAGGGGGCGTCCTTTTCAGCTGCATACAGATTGGAGCATGCTGGGGCTTGGAGCGGTGCTCACACAGGTGGATGATGAGGGAAGAGAGTTCGTAGTGGCTTATGCTAGCCGCTCGAAAATGCTGCAGAGTCTAAGTATAGCTCATATGAGGGAGAATGCTTAGCTGCAGTGTGGGCCGTGGCACACTTCAGGTGCTATCTATACGGCAATCTCTTCACCCTTGTCACGGATCACCAACCACTCAAGTGGTTGATGGAGTCAGACAAGCTTACGGGGAAGCTTGCACGGTGGGCACTCATCCTTCAAGAGTATGACTTTCAGGTGGTGCATCGACCGGGTTTGGTCAATCGAAATGCAGATGGGTTGAGTCGCAATCCATGCACGAGCCAGCAGGATGACACTGGAGCTCGGTGGCATGGTGAGACGGACGAGGAGATGGTGCCCGATGGCATGCATCTGCATTTCTGTGTATCTTGGCAGCGGAAGGCCAGGTTGGACCTACAACAGGGATGACTGTAGATCAAGTGTCTGAGGACCCTGAGGCCAGCAATGAGCAGGGTGGCGCCAAAGATATACATGAGGATTCAGTTGTGTTGGACTACCTCCCCAGTGGAGACACGGCAGCCACTGTGACTGCCAAGGAGAGGGATCGGATCCTACAACGAGCCAAGAGGTTCAGGTGGGAGGGGACACACCTGCTCCGAGTGTGGGAGGATGGTCGAGTGAGGATTGTGCCTCACCCAACACAGCGGGCACGGTTAGTGCGGCATGCCCATGAGGAGTTGGGGCATTTTGGGGTGCGACGCACTCATAGTCTACTGCAGGGGCAGTATTGGTGGCGTGGTATGCACACAGAGGTGCAACAATTTGTGGCTAGGTGCATGGTGTGTGACAGGGTGCGTGCTTCATTCAACGCCCCTACTCCACAATTGCACCCTCTTCCGATCATGGGATTGGGCTACAGGTGGAGTCTTGACTTCGCAGGGCCGTTGCCACTGACCATGCGCCACAACAAGTACGTGTTGGTGATGGGGCACTTCTCCAAGTGGATTGAATTGGTTCCATTGCCTGATAAGGCTAGTGAGGGAGCTGCGTATGCATTCCTGGATTGTGTGCTTAGCCGATTCGGTGCTCCAGCTGAGGTACTCACGGACCAAGGGAGAGAGTTCTTGGGGGAGTTTCAGGCTTTGTGTGACAAGGCCTTGATAGACCACCGCACCACTTCTCGGGATCATCCTGAAGCCGATGGCTTGGCAGAGAGAGTTGTTCAGACAGTAAAGAGGGGTTTGCGCAAGTATGGCTTGCAGAAGGGACACCTAGGAGATTGGGACCTTCAGTTACCCTGGTTAGCCATGGGCTACAGGTTCAGCAAGCAAGCATCACTTGCCTCCTTCTCACCATACTTTCTTCTCTTTTTGGCCGAGAGCCGGATTTGCCTACATCCATTCGCAGAAAGCTGCTACAGTTCTTAACCTTGACGATCCGGACGTGTGGGCACGTGCATGTGAGCAGCGTGCAGAGTTGTTCAAGAGAGTCATGCCCATGGCTTTCGAGAACCTTGCCATTGCACAACACCGTGATACGTTGAGGTATGCTACCATACGTGGTGGGGGCTATCGTCCTGGGGTTCGGAGATTCAACCCTGGTGACTATGTCTATCTGCAGCAGACTGCTCCTACGACCCTGGATGTGACTGCAGGACGTGTTATTTTGAGGGTTCGAGAGGTCTTGCCCTCAGGCGTCTTGGTCTTGGAGGGTCGGATGGCATAACTTGGAAGGACCATGTGCGTAATTGTGCGCCATGTCACCTTCCGAATGTCGATGGCAGGATTGACCCAAACCTGGCAGTGGTATCTGCAGGTTTGAGGTGCATGTTGTGTGGGTCTGCTAAAGGGGCAGCCACCATGCTGGTGTGTGATCGATGCTCTAGAGGTTGGCATATGGGTGCTTGACTCCACCTCTTGAGATGGTTCCGATGGGGATTGGTTATGTCCACAATGCATTGGATAGTGGGAGTGGATACAACCATGGAGGCTAACAAGAACGCAAGGCCCAGCTACTAGGAGACCTTGAACACACGAGGTCCTGGCTCAAGTTCACAGATTGCAAGATGGCGACTAACGATGGGGCTACTCTTGTACCCGGCCTCTTGGTCTATAGAGTTTGAGTACAATAGGGACAGTGATAGAGGACTTAGTACGGCTGTGGCTATTACATCTTGTAGCTATCTGGAGGTAGAGGGACCTATCCACCAGCTAGGGGGGCGATTGTGGCAGACTACTTTATTGTGCATATATGTATGGTGTGGTTTGGACAGCGATGTAGTTGTGTAGCGATATGTATGCGCACGACAGCTGTCAAGTTAAATAAGCACAGTGTGAAAACAGCTAGAATAAAACTAGTTATTTGTATTTAACACTTGGATTTAGGTCAAGTGTTAAATCAGGTGTCAAGTTTAGTTTGACACCTGGTCCGTCTTATCTTCACGAGAGCGGCAGTCGCGCGGCTCATCTTTCTCGAGTTGAGCCTGCGCGACCGAGCTCCTGCATGTGTTTAGATTTGAGTGTGCTTATGTAGGGGTACAGGTTGTTGTGGGGTGGAGTCCCCATAGCTTGGGGTGCCCCTGGCTCGACTACTATTTTTCTAAGAGTGATGGTTTGGTTTTCATGTTTTGTGTCACAGTGTGTTCGTTGGATTTCTATCATTGTGGCAGACTACTTTATTGTGCATATATGTATGGTGTGGTTTGGACAGCGATGTAGTTGTGTAGCGATATGTATGCGCACGACAACCGAGATAAGCATGCTGGAGGAGGGAGGGTTTTGTCTTGCACGATCCCGAGTGGTGCCCTTGTGCACTGTCGGCACAGATGTGCCACAAGCTCCGGCAATGCCTCCACCCGGTGCCGACTCCCACCCAACAAAAAGAGATGGAAAAACAGTGCGCCGTGTCGCTTCGGGTGCAGATCACGAATGCAAGATGGAATCGGCTAGAATTTTGCAGGCTCGGGTGGCTCGTATCACCGAAGTCCCTGCCCCGGGTATGGACGGATTTACACAGTGCTGTCTATTGGCTCAGTTCTTCATGGCAAAGAATATCAGGTTACCGTGGGGAATTTCCCTACTTGCACTTGTCCGGATTTTGTAACGATGCGTGAGGGCGCTCTCGGCATGAGGGAAGTGGGTCCCCTGCAAGCATCAATATTACATATACCTTGTAATTATGTGTTGCGACGGTAAGAGAGACCAATTCATTCACCAAGCCACACTAGGCTACGGAGAAGTCATCACCCTTCTGCAGCGGGACACCTCACGTAGGGCTCCGCCAAATACTCTTTGAACACATACGAGCCATGCCCACTTCCCATACTGGTTTCAAGGTTACCGTGTGAAGACTTTGCATTTAGGACAAACACATACATTTCGTTCACGGAACCAGGGCAAATGCACATGCCATTCATTGTAAGCGTCTATCTGTGAATTGAAATAGAGTGTGTCAATCATTATGAGCTCTATTCTGCCATATTTTCATATTACTCTTTTTGTGCAGGCATTGTAGACATGGTGCATGGTGGCCCCCTTTGTTTTGTCCACGGTAATAGGCCCTCTTCTTGCAATCCTCGCCTATAGGACCTGCTTCTCCAGCAAATTTGTGCCGCTCACGCTTCCTTGAAGCGTGAGCTCAGCTCATGCTTTGCAGCTACAACGTGAGCTCAGCTCCCAGGCTCACGGGGCTGGGCTCACGCCGTAGCTACGCTGCTCTGGAGAAGGCTGCTTATGCATGTCATTCTCAGGCAATGGTTGCATTTGTTTTCATTGTTGTTGCGTGGCTCTCCATACTTCCTAAACTTGTTATGTGTTCATTTTTGTTACACGATTGGTGCTATGGTGGTTGTGCTGCTCGTTGCGATGCTGGTTTTTGCACCGATGTTGGTTTTCACGATTTTTGGGAATGACAGAGTGACGACGAGCCCGGCACGCTGGTGGTATCATCGACAGCTCCAACTCATCGCATGTTTGAATCGCCCAACTTGGGGCGAGAGGGCAAACTTAAACCTTTTGTTGGTGGACGGGAGGACTTGCAACGAGAGTACGACAGAATAGGCATTGGGGAGGTTGGTGCAGGCGGCATGGCGGGTGAAGGGCGTGAGGACATGAGGATAGCCGATCCGGCAATGGAGGTTGTTCATGCACATGCAGTAGGGCCCGCCCATGCAAAGAAAAAGAAGAAAGCTAAGCACATGCAATCCCCGCGAGAGAGCCGTCACGGCTGCGGAGGGGGAGTGAGCAGTGCGCGCGAGGGTGTCAGTTCGCCTCAATCAAAGGTGGTCGTCCTGGAGGGCTCCCCTGCTGCTAGCCCTAGTAAGAAATAGAAAGCCCGTGAGAGGGCAAAAGAGAGGCAAAAGAATAGACGAGACAGAATGCTAGCCAGGAGGAAAGAGAAAAGGCCACTGAAGAGGCCAGGGTGCCCAAATGACAGATGCCAATGTAAGCGAGGGACGCACAGAGACGGTGGATCCCTCCAAGACACCACAGAGAGGCAGTAACACACCGGTTAGACCATCGCGGGCAAGAGCAGCCCCTGCAATTACCCATACGGTGGAGAGTGGAGGAGAGGAAAGAACACCAGAAAGAGCACGGATTGTGCAAGTTCGAGGTGAAGCCAGGGAGAGGGCAGTAGAGACGGGGAGAGTGCTGGAGGTGGTTTCGCAGGTGGCTGACCCTGTTGAGGAGGACAACAGGAGCTTTCTGACCAGGATGACATCCTCCCGGACATCCCCAGGCCCCAAACCCGAGCATACAGGCTGGATTTGGCGGTCCTGGTGGGCTGCCGGAAAACCCCTCTGCAGCAGACGTCATGTCTGAGGCGGATATGAAGTTGGCCGCTGCCAAGATGTTGGAGGCAACCCATAGCAACATTGGCAGGGTGCTGGGGGGCATGGTGTACCCGGCCAAGCTTCAAATTCCCCTTTGCCGCTTGGTGTCATTGCAGGTGGTGAGACCTGCCCTCCCAGGCGATATCGACAAGCTGAAATTCTCTTTCCGGGATGGATATCGAATGGGGTCTGCCGCGTTTTACGTTTCCATTGAGAACGACCACGGAGCTTCCCGTGCCCACACTTCCGATGAGGTGGACAAATGGGGTCCCCATTGGCAAACGCGAAATGAGGAGTTCGAGAGATCGATTGCTAGTGATCCTCTTTTCCAGCACTTGTCCGGTACGATGTTCTACGTGTGGGACGACAATCATCGCCTCCTGGCATGGATGGAGCACATTGCCCAAGCCCACCCCAACGACCTCGATTGGCATTTCGCCGTGGATTGTGTTGTGCTGAAGGTTGCGGGGCCCAAAGATCGTAGTCTTCTCAAAGCTGCAATGACCGACATCAACTCGTAAGCTACAACGCCTTTCGCTTTTGGACTTTGAATTTGGAAGTCATTTCATTGCGAATCCTCATATATGATGGAAATTCCCATTTCAGTATTGTTTCATGGAAATGTGGCATTGCAGGGTGACTGAGAATCCTTCATTGCCACCAACTTGTCCCATATGCTCTTCCGAGTGAAGGATGTCAGGAAGCAGGGGGTGCAAGAGTTTGCCAATTCCCTCAGTGCCGACCTCTTGTGCAAGTCGGAGGCAAAGGCAGACAGAACCTGGTATAGGCTGAGCGTCGACGCCATGGTGGACTACATATTTCGGGTAAAGCTCCTGACAGTTTTGTTGAGCTAATCTGTCTCTCCTCCCCCAATAGAAGAAAAGGTCTTCCCCGTGATTTCTAATCTCCTCCCCCAATATAAGAAATTGTGTTGAGCAGGATCTCTAATCTTATGTGCGCATTCTTGACAGACGAAAATACAGCAGGATTTGGCATATGCGCGGAGGTTCTACATGGAGTCAGAGGAGAAGAATCCAACCCTCCCGGAACTCGAATCGTATGTCAAAGCTGCGGAGGTGAGGGCCCGCATAAAGTACAAGTCGTGGATGGTAAAGTACGTGGCCATAGCTGATCCCGCCCTTGGTGCCGACTTTCTGGTGAAGGTGCGGAAGCACTACTCTCGCGCTCTGAAGCCGAGATCCTGCTCAACACAATTTCTTCTATTGGGGGAGGAGATTAGAAATCACGGCGAAGACCTTTTCTTCTATTGGGGAGGAAAGACAGATTAGCTCAACAAAACTGTCAGGAGCTTTACCCGAAATATGTAGTCCACCATGGCGTCGACGCTCAGCCTATACCAGGTTCTTTCTGCCTTTGCCTCCGACTTGCACAGGAGGTCGGCACTGAGGGAATTGGCAAACTCTTGCACCCCCTGCTTCCTGACATCCTTCACTCGGAAGAGCATATGGGACAAGTTGGTGGCAATGAAGGCATTCTCAGTCACCCTGCAATGCCACATTTCCATGAAACAATACTGAAATGGGAATTTCCATCATATATGAGGATTCGCAATGAAATGACTTCCAAATTCAAAGTCCAAAAGCGAGAGGCGTTGTAGCTTACGAGTTGATGTCGGTCATTGCAGCTTTGAGAAGACTGCGATCTTTGGGCCCCGCAACCTTCAGCACAACACAATCCACGGCGAAATGCCAATCGAGGTCGTTGGGGTGGCTTGGGCAATGTGCTCCATCCATGCCAGGAGGCGATGATTGTCGTCCCACACGTAGAACATCGTACCGGACAAGTGCTGGAAAAGAGGATCACTAGCAATCGATCTCTCGAACTCCTCATTTCGCGTTTACCAATGGGGACCCCATTTGTCCACCTCATCGGAAGTGTGGGCACGGGAAGCTCCGTGTCGTTCTCAATGGAAACGTAAAACGCGGCAGACCCCATTCGATATCCATCCCTCGGAAAGAGAATTTCAGCTTGTCGATATCGCCTGGGAGGGCAGGTCTCACCACCTGCAATGACACCAAGCGGCAAAGGGGAATTTGAAGCTTGGCCGGGTACACCATGCCCCCAGCACCCTGCCAATGTTGCTATGGGTTGCCTCCAACATCTTGGCAGCGGCCAACTTCATATCCGCCTCAGACATGACGTCTGCTGCAGAGGGGTTTTCCGCAGCCCACCAGGACCGCCAAATCCAGCCTGTATGCTCCGGGTTTGGGCCTGGGGATGTCCGGGAGGATGTCATCCTGGTCAGAAAGCTCCTGTTGTCCTCCTCAACAGGGTCAGCCACCTGCGAAACCACCTCCAGCACTCTCCCCGTCTCTACTGCCCTCTCCCTGGCTTCACCTCGAACTTGCACAATCCGTGCTCTTTTGGTGTTATTTCCTCTCCACCACTCTCCACCGTATGGGTAATTGCAGGGGCTGCTCTTGCCCGCGATGGTCTAACCGGTGTGTTACTGCCTCTCTGTGGTGTCTTGAGGGATCCACCGTCTCTGTGCGTCCCTCGCTTACATTGGCATCTGTCATTTGGGCACCCTGGCCTCTTCAGCTGCCTTTTCTCTTTCCTCCTGGCTAGCGTTCTGTCTCGTCTGTTCTTTTGCCCTCTCTTTTGCCCTCTCACGGGCTTTCTGTTTCTTACTAGGGCTACTAGCAGGGGAGCCCTCCAGGACGACCACCTTTGATTGAGGCGAACTGACACCCTCGCGCGCACTGCTCACTCCCCCCTCCGCAGCCCGTGACGGCTCTCTCGCCGGGGATTGCATGTGCTTAGCTTTCTTCTTTTTCTTTGCGTGGGCGGGCCCTACTGCATGTGCATGAACAACCTCCATTGCCGGATCTGCTATCCTCATGTCCTCACGCCCTTCACCTGCCATGCCGCCTGCACCAACCTCCCCAATGCCTATTCTGTCGTACTCTCGTTGCAAGTCCTCCCGTCCACCAACAAAAGGTTTAAGTTTGCCCTCTCGCCCCAAGTTGGGCGATTCAAACATGCGATGAGTTGGAGCTGTCGATGATACCACCAGCGTGCCGGGCTCGTCGTCACTCTGTCATTGACAAAAATCGTGAAAACCAACATCGGTGCAAAAACCAGCATCGCAACGAGCAGCGCAACCACCATAGCAACAATCGTGTAGCAAAAATGAAAACATAACAAGTTTAGGAAGTATGGAGAGCCATGCAACAACAATGAAAACAAATGCAACCATTGCCTGAGAATGACATGCACAAGCAGCCTTCTCCAGAGCTGCCGGATTTGCACACGCATTGCAAACAATCTAAGGTTCACTCAACTATCTAAAGTTCATCCAGCGAAGCCAGGATGAAGATGCAAAAAAAAAAAGCGAGGTAACAAAGCGAAAGCAAAAAAGAAATCGAACAAACCGAAAGCAGAAGTGGCTTGCCTGAGAGTACTCGGCTTCAGTTGGCGCGGGTTGTGAGCAAGACACTCGAATCTCCTGCTGGAGCTTCAGTTTGGCCATGCGAGAGATTGGCCGACGTCCGTAGTACAGAGCTTTCAACTTCCGCCGCGGTCTGGATGAGGTCTCTCTCAGGAGAGCCACGCCCTTCAGGCGGCATAAGTCCCAGCCAAAAAGATCTCCGTTTTTGGGGTACATGCCTCGAATAGTATGTTAAGCCAAGATTAGCATGAGATTTAGGGTACGTATCCAGAAGCCATGTGTCGCCAGCCCGAATGAGAACCGACGGCGGTGGACATTTATTGCCCAACTGCGCAATTAAAAATGAAGCCCTCCATGTCGGATGAAAATCGACGTAAAGAGGCCCGGAATTTCCAACGTAGACGTAATTCGGAGCGCTGCACAATGGAATTCCGGCGCCGGATTTCCATCCTGCAGGTAATTCAGAGCGCAGCAGGATGGAAATTCAGCGCCGAATTTCCATCCTAGGGCGGCGCTGGAAATTTCCCTCACGCAGGTAATTCAGAAGCGGATGGATGGAAATCCGGCGCGGATTTCCATCTGCGCAGGTAGGGCGGCGCTAGAAATTTCCCTCACGCAAGGAAGCGGATGGATGGAAATCCGGCGCCGGATTTCCATCCGCGGAGGTAGGGCGGCGCTGGAAATTTCCCTCACGCAAGTAATTATGGATGGAAATCCGGCGCGGATTTCCATGCGCAATGGAAATCCGGCGCCGAATTTCCATCCAGCAGGTAAGTCGGATCGCTGGCGATGGATATCGGCGCCGAATTTCCATTCACAGGTATTTCATCGCTCAGAATTACCTTCCTGCAGGTAATTCTGATCGATGGATTACCTTCGTGCAGTTTATTCTGAGCGAATTACCTTCCCTTCATCGAGCAGAATACCTGCAGGAAGGAATTCTCAGATTACCTGGAGGAAGGTAATTCTGAGCGATGAAATACCTGGTGAATGGAAATTCGGCGCCGAATATCCATACGCCAGCGATCCGACTTACCTGCTGGATGGAAATTCGGCGCCCGATCCATCCATCGAATTCCTGCAGGATGGAAATTCGGCGCCGGATTTCCATCCATCTGTGCTGGATGGAAATTCGGCGCCGAATTTCCATCCGTGATTCGAATTACCTGCAGGATGGAAATTTCGATCCATCTTAATGGAAATCGGCCGAATTCCATCCATGGATTCCACTTACCTGCTGGATGGAAATCGCCGAATTTCCATTCATGATTCGAATTACCTGCAGGATGGAAATTCGGCGCCGGATTTCCATCCATTTCGCTGGATGGAAACGGCGCCGGATTCGATCCATCCGGGATTGCACTTACCTGCTGGATGGAAATTCGGCGCCGAATTCCATCCGGGGGATGGTCTCTGTCAGAGAGGTGCCGGCCTCTCCGCCGCTCTGTTGGATATTCGGTGCCGAATTTCCGTCCGGGGGTTGAAATATGACGGCCAGGTGCCGACCTCTCCCCCCCCCCGACTGCATTGGAACGGCCCCGGATTGAAATTCGGCGCCGTTTTCCCATCTGGGGAGGTTTTTATGTCGGCCAGTTTTCGGTCTGACCCCCGACACGACTTCCTTTGGGGGGCCCGGATGGAAATTCGGCGCCGAATCTCCATCCAGGGGATTCTCTGTCGAACACGTGCCACCTCTACGCCCGAGGCGACTTCATCCGGGCGTCCCCTGTTCGATATTCGGTGCCGAATTTCCGTCCGGGGGTTGAAATGTGACGGCCAAGTGCCGGCCTCTCCCCCGACTGCATCCAAACCGCCCCGGATGGAAATTCGGCGCCGTTTTTCCATCTGGGGATGTTTTTATGCCGGCCAGTTTTCGGCCTGACCCCCCGACCCGACTTCCTTTGGGGGGCCGGATGGAAATTCGGCGCCGAATCTCCATCCAGGGGATGTTCTCTGTCGCACACGCGCCGGCCTCTGCGCCCGAGGCGACTTCATCCGGGCTTCCCTGTTGGATATTTGGTGCCGAATTTCCATTTGGGGGTAGTAATGTGACGGCACGGTGCCGGCTTCTCCCTTCAGCCGTCATCATCCGGACGGCCCCCCACTTTCTGACTGCATACCGTTGGCAGTTATTGCGCAAAGACCAGGGGCCGCATTCCGGAGACAAGGTTCATTAACACTCTGACTGTGGATTTTTGAGATAGTTGGCTCCCTGGATTTGGATCAGGCTTCGTCGCTCGGACAAATCGGCATCGCATTCATTCCCATCGCTGCATCCCCCTTCTACCAGGGAGCTTCCCCGCACGCCATCCTGGCAGTCTTGTGTGCACATCTCCCATGGCGGAAAACCCGAGCGCTACAGTGTACTGCCCTCCTCACGAGCATAGAGCTTCATTTCCGTGCAGAGGGGACATCTGCGGTGATGGAGAAATATCTGTGCGTTCGATACCACCTGAAACCGGGGTCGGTTTTGGAGGAGGAAAGGAAGGACTCAAACGGCCTTGTTGTCGAGAGTATTGTTGTGCTCCACGATGATTTCGGCGATGGCAGGGAATGGCGAGTTCCACCATCGGACAGCGTCATATACAGGGCTGTTGGGGACTTCATTTGCCCGCCAAATGCACCTTCTATCCTGGCGCCTTCCACGAAACAATCCGCGAATCAGAGAGTGGGTACCTCAAAGAGAGAAGTCCGCAACGAAGTAAATCCAGAGCCGAACCCATCCATGAAGACGAGCGAGAACCGGGTTGTTCACAACCTGTCCGACTCAGACGAGGTCATGGAAGTTCCGAGTCGTCCTGGAGATCAGGCAAGTCC
This sequence comes from Takakia lepidozioides, assembly GCA_030704615.1. Lineage (NCBI taxonomy): Eukaryota > Viridiplantae > Streptophyta > Takakiopsida > Takakiales > Takakiaceae > Takakia > Takakia lepidozioides. Next base: position 52,081,846 of record CM060731.1, read on the forward strand.
TCAATGGACGTCAGTGGAGGAGGGAGTCATATTCCCAGCACGAGCACCGCAGTTCGATCTATTCTTGAAATTCTGCGAGGGCTTCACCTGGAGGGACACGGTCGGAGCTGGCCGGGCTGGACTACAGCAAGTTCGCAATTAAATCGGTTACATGCCTTCCCGCCGACGTCGACGGTAATATCTTCTTTGAGTTCCCTCCTCGGGCGGACTACTCGAGGGCGTCCGGAATGTTGACAGATATGGATAGAAAACATGACGGTCATCCTTGGTGCGTTACCAAAACCACCAGCATGAAGATGCTCGATGGTGTGCGGGTGCGCTACGTTGTTTGTGCGGGCGCGTTGCGGTGTTTCTCCCCAACTTGCTTCCACTTTAAATCCAGAGGTCACAGGAACGAGACCGATTGGACAGGCACAGCTCATCAACCATTTCGAGCTCAGGAGAAGGTTCCGAACTCCACATTTAAGTGTGCGCATTGCAAAGAACCACCACACTGCATGTCTGTTTGTAATGCCAAGCAGTTCTATGTGTTGCACCGTTTCCCTGACCTCACCCGAGCTTGCATACACGTTGGTTCCCATTGTCACAAATTGGCGAGGGGGAACTCGCGGGAGGCCCACGAAGCAGAGCAGCTCGTTCAGGAGGAGGTTAAGTTGAGACCGGGTGCCAAACCCAAACAGATACAGCTCCAAGCCGCCCATAAGATGGCATTGGCCAGAATTATGTCGGAAGACGGCCGATAGAGTTCCTCTCGACGAGAAGGAAATGGAGGCATTGCTGGAGTCGGTGTCCCACGTATGTTCACCGAATGTCCGAAACCACATTGTCTCATGCAAACAGAAAATTGGGCGTGGCTCGGATATGCACTCCATTCTGGAGGTGAAGCGACGATGTGGATATGACTACATTCATGGAAGTAGGTTTCCAGGACAAGGACAAGGGACAGGATCGTTGTTTCGTATTCAAAATGTCCACGTGTGGACCTGGCAGCGGCGTCGAACTGGTCGACAGGATGACGAGTGGGAACTTGTCAAACAGTTGGGTCATGTTCGACCATATCAAGCGAATTACAAATCACCAGTGGGTGACAATGGGTGCACATGTCTACGACACCCACTGCAGGATGCTAATGACAATTGCTATTTGTGAGATGAAAGGAGAGGACACACAATCGGAGATGCTTCTTTGGCAGGGAATAAACGAACAGATGGCCAAGGCGGGATTGCCCCCTCCAATTTCCGTGGTTTCATGGCGGGACGCAAATTGGGCTGCCATCCGAAGGGTGTACGGGCAAGACCCCAATGTTCCCATGGAAGGCAAGGAGAGATCTTGTGGGTTCCATTTTCTGCAGAGCCTTTCGCAGTACACAACCAGGCGCCAGATTTCAGAGAGGAGCACCGTTCCATGTGCCTTGCGTGGAAGCGCGCTCCCACCTTGGATGATGCAGAGACACAGTTTGCATGCATACGGGCTTGGTGGACATCGTCAGGTGCTGTAAGGAAATCAGACGAGGGAGCAATGGTCAGTGGCTAGCATGGTGGCATTATCGTTTCCTCCAGTTCGGCGACTATATGGGAGGTGAGTTGCACGAATTCGCGTCCCGTTGAATATTATTCTTGGCCATATTTGTAACTTGCTTGTAACCTCAACATGTGCTTGTGCAGGAAATGTGTCTCGACTCCGACACCGACATGCCCACGACAAACATGGCCGAATCAGTGCACTCTTCCTGGCGTGCCTCCTCTGCGGCGCATCTGGTGGACATCCTCACTGCCACAACGGAGGACATTGTGAGGTCAATTATGCAGCAATGCAGGTACAACGAGTTCTTGAAAGGGAAACAGTGGGGCTTGGGGCCGGACAGGCAGGAAATGCTGATGCGGACTGCCTCTAGATCGAAGAATCCTCGTGGGCGGCGGCCTTGCGAGAGGGCCTTCGGGACACGCCATTGCTGCGAAGAGGCCAACATTGGAAGGAGATGTTCATACCCGTCCAGTGAGACGAAGACTTGACGAGGCACCTGGCGGAGAAGAGGATTCATGGCGAGCTGACAAGAATATTCGCACGCTCCCTCGTGGTCCGGTGATGTTGCCCGAGGAGGTCTCGTCGAGCACCGCAAGTCCTGCACGTTCAAGATCGCCATCTCCTTTGAGCACAGGGGCGTGCCCCGGCAACATAACGAGCCATCTGTAGTAAAGCAGTACAACATTCCCATTGTGGGAGACAAGAGTGTCGGAGTCACAGTGGAGAATTGCGAGGACATTGCCGGCATTTCGAGGGAAGTGCTGCGCCATCCGGTGGATACGAGAGCACGCTGTGGTGAGATGATTCGGAGGAACCCACACGGTGCTGTACCTGCACCTTGTTTCAGCGGCAGATTTTTGACTCCCACATTTGCTCACGCCACAACGCAGACATTTTGGTTCTGTAGGCACGATAATGACCTGTGTATTTGGCAAGCCCAAGTACGGGATTCAGGGAATGCCGGAGCCTCCGGGCGTCTGGCCTGTTGCACCGGTTGCAGCCTCTCTCAGAATGAGGCGGATGCTCTATCTGCAGCAGGATTTCGAATGGTGCAACGCACAGACATCCCGGCCCACGCATTTCCGGTTCCTCAGACCCAGCCATTGCAGACTGCTCGGTCCAGTAGAGACGGATTGGACAATTCTGCACATCCCACAATGCGATTCGGAAGAGTGAAGAGACGACACCCTTTGAATGAGACTCGGATTGCCAATGCTCTTGGGATGGCTTGCACTATTCAGAGCTCCGTGGACGTACCCCACCCGGCCTTGGGCGCGGATACGCGACGATGTATACACAATTACGATTGGAGTGGAGCCGACTTGCAATTGTACGGACTTCTCGTTGATGGAAGCAAAGAAGGGTTCAAGTATTATCCGTGCAAGCATCTGTATTACATTTACCTGAAGAGGTTGAGGATGAACGTGACTATTGATGACTTTATTCATGCACCGGCGTTGAGCGTGAACGAGCTGCACAAACTCCTCCTTAGGGATTCCAGAAATCATTGATGGGGCAAAGGGAATCCTCCATATGGATATTTTCAATTGCATTTTGCTGTATCAGACTTTTTTTTGCAGTGTAATGAAATGCACCCCAAAACTCCTGGAATGAGGCAATATTCCATTCAAACTGAGATCCAACAGAAGCAGTTGTGGGGCCATTTCTGGAAAAATGGCGCCGAATTTCTCTTTTGGGGCCGAAAAAAGTCCCAACATGCACTTGTGTCAAATGGCGCCGAATTTCTCTTTTTGGGCCGAAAACTGGCTAAGTCCCACATGCACTGGTAAAAATGGCGTTGGGCCGAAAACTGGCTAAGTCCCAACATGCAGTCTGGAAAAATGGCGCCGAATTTCCCTATTTTGCGCCGAAAACTGGCTAAGTCCGAACATGCACTGGAAAAATGGCGCCGAATTATCTATAGCCGCGGAATTCGGCACCATTTTTCGCCAGAGACCTATTACCGCGAAATACGTCGCCGTTTTTTCAGGTTACGGACCCTATTACCGCGAAATTCGGCGCCATATTTGCACATGTCGCTGGGAATTGGCATGAGCGGAAGACGAAATATCATGAGCACAACTGTCAAAACTGCAATTTTCCCTTCAAGGGGCCGAATATATTTGTTTTTCCTGACACATTGCATTAAATTATTGTTTTTTATTGTTTTTATTTTCGAAATTTGTACTTTTGCTCATGAAAACCGATTGTCTTACTACTTGCTCATGCCGCTCATGCTCATGAGGGTGAGAATGAACCGTCTGGCAATTTCAAGGCTCAGGGGGTGATGAACATGAGCTGAGCTCATGAGCTCATGAGCGGGCATGGCTAACCCATGAGCCGCAAAGTAACACACTTCGAATTTCGGCAGATTTTTTTCGGGCCAAAAACTATAAAATAATCAAAAATCGAAGATTTCCGCGCTCATGCTGGAAGCACTCCGCTCATGAGTACCAGTGTACGCTCATGACTTGGAGCCCAGGCTCATGGACCGCCAGGCCAGGTCATAGAATAACTGAATTCTGGGCAATAACGGCACCGAAATTATCCCAGAGGCAGAGACGCAAGCGGAATTAGGATCCGGGTTTGCAGACTCCGAAAACGCAATGGCGACCTATAACCGTGGATAGTACTATTGCAGAAGTGCAGGATGGTTGGGTATAACGACGCCGTAATTGGGCACAGGAAAAGAAATAGCCGGCTGAAGGCTCGGGAGTGAAGCCAACAACGGTGAAAGTAATTGGGCTCCGCCAACCAAATACCCGGCTGCATCCTCCGGAGTGCAGGCGATAACGGCGCCGAAATGGGCCCCGGAAACCAAATACTCGGCTGAAGCCACCGGAGTGCAGCCGATAACGGCGCCGAAATTGGGTCCGGAAACCAAATACCCGGCTGAAGGCTGGGGATTGCAACCAATAACGGCGCCGAAATTGACCTGCGGAAAAAAATTCTCGGCTGAAGCTTCCGCACTCCATGTAATAACGGCGCCGAAATTGGGCGTCGGAGAGCAAATACCCGCCTTACGGTGAGGGAGGCCTTGCTCTCATTTTGCTCTTCACTCTTCTCTGTTGTGCCCATCTCCTCCCTGCTTTGAGTTCGTGCTGTGTCGTGAGGCCATGTCGTGCCCGAATCACATCTATCGACGCCAGACGGGAGTCATTTTCCCGAAAGCAGACGACATCATTGTCTTCCTGGATGTTTACAGGGACGATCCTCGACTTGTCCAGCTGAGAGCAATGGAGTTTCTTCCAGGATTGCACGATTCTCCTGGACCCCGGCTGGGGAGCAGGTGGTTCCTACGCATCATGGACCTGGACTTTCCGCATGTGTGGGAGCCGAACAGATCACGCACAGCGTTGCTGTATCGCTGGAATTGTTGCGAGTGGACGTATGATGAGTGCATAGGTGAAAACTTTACGCGTGGACGGACTGGCTCGGAAAGTGGGGACAGGGCCCGATAAACACGACATCCTCGTTAGTTTCAACCGGGCGACAGAAACCACTGACATTTGTTCAAATATAGGCACCCGGTCACTGAGGAGGTCCTTGAGAGGCCAGTTCGAGTTCCTTCTTCTTGGGCGAGGGGACCATAGGTCTTGCATGCTAGAGTAGACATGTTTCAACTCGCTGACACTCATGGCACATACATTTTCATTCAGAAATCAAGCAGCTTCCCTGTGCCATATGGGGAATATACATGCTTCGATAATCTTCTGTTAAGGTTTTTGCAATTCACTGCCAGTATGCTGGGACGTGTCCTTTGTCGTATGGATTGCTGTTTGCACAAGGTGCAGTATGCAAATGCTGGAATGTGCAGTAGGACCCTTCCCACTACTAGCAATCGTTAGTGTCTCCATCGGGTAGCCAGTTATGCAGTGTGCGGACGGGGGGTAGGCATGCGCATGCCATTCATGGGTACACCGAAATTCACCTGTAGCCATGGCGATGCGGCACCACCAAGTGTATAATTCCTCACAAAAAAATAGGGTGCAAGAAGATGAATGTAATATAATTGCCACTTTCTCCTTCCCGAATGTGGAATGTCAAGCAGTCCGACCAGTATCCTGCCGTAGGGCCTTGTGCAGCTCGTTGAAACTCAGTGTTGGAGCATGGATGAAGACGTCCACTGCGGATATGCAACTCATGCGCTTCATAAAAATGTAATAAGGTGTTTGCAGGGGACGTATGCTGCATTCTTCGATTCCATAACAAGGAAGTCCTCACAGTTGCAAGCTGGGTACTGTGAAACCGTGATTGCATACACGACACTGCGCGCAGCAGACCCGGCTGTTGACAACTGAAATATGCGCCCCATCCCGGGGTGAGGAACATCCCTGCAACCTTGCACTATGCAGGGCATTGCAAGAGCGTTGGCCATCCTGGTGTCGTTCGCCTTTGTTGGTGGCCGCCGTCTTTTCAGTTTCCCCACCGATGGGTGGGCCAAGCTGCGGGGTCACCCACCGGTATGCGGGGCGAAGAGCTTCTCGTGGGAGGAGGATGACGATTGGGAATTGGATTTCGTGGAACGTCTGTCCTCTCCACCAGTCGAAACCCTGCACTTCCTAGAGCGTCTGCCTCCTCCAGGGTAAGATCTGTACCACTTGCCACAGGCCAGACTGCCGGTCAGGCATGCCTTGTACACCATACTTGGGCTTGCCGAACACACACGACATGATGTCGTGCCTGCAGAACCAAAACTCCTTCAGTGTGGCCTCCACAAACTTTGCGCACACAAATCTCCCTGTGAAGCAAGGGGCAGGCACACCGCCCTGCGGGCTCCTCCGAATCATCTCATTGCATCTCTGGTTGGTGTCGACACGAACAGCACAACATTTGCCACGAAATGTCGGACGGGTCCGTGCAATTCTCCACTGCGAGGCCGACACATCTCGCTCCACGATTGGAATGTTGTATTGGGTAACGAAAACAGGAGCAACATGCCCATCCTCGGCATGTTGTCCCGAGTCTGGCAGCGATTCCATGGATGCTGCAGGAGAGGGGGTACGAGTCCTGCTTCGTGGAGGCGTGGGACGCAACATCGTTGCGCCCCGAGGTTGAGTGCGGATGTTCATATCTGATCTCCATGAATCCCCATCCCTCCGGGCATGTCCTCAATTCTTCTCTTCACCGGCTGCGGACATCGCCCTCCAGGCAGTTCCCCGACTGTGTAACGGCGTTGACCTTATTGTTTCCCGCAATGCAGCAGTCCATTTTTTGGGATCGGTCGAACGATGCGCCGCCCTCATCAGCATCTCCTGCCTGTCTGGTCCGATACCCCATTGCTTTCCTCCCAGAAACTGGTAGTAATGAGATTGTTGCATGATGGCCCTCACAATATCTTCTGTTGTTGCTGTCAACATGTCAACGAGATGTGCTGCAGAGGAAGCACGCCAGGAAGAGTGCACCGATTCGGCCATGTTCGTCGTCGGCATATCCGTGTCATCCTCCAAGCTCATGTCCTGTTGAAGGAAATTAGATATGTCACTGATTGTGGAGAATGTCCAAGCACAAAACAGAACAATTGTCAAGTACAGAAATGTGTTACCTGTCTCATGTAGTCTCCAAACTGGCGGAATCTATAATGCCACCACGCAAGCCACGTTTGCAGTTCTGGCTGATCTTTCACATCCACTGCCCCTGAAGACCCACCAGGCGCGTATGGTTGCAAACTCGGTCTCCGCCTCGTCGATGGAATTCGCATTTTTCCACGCTAGGCACATACTGATATGATCCTGCCGGTGGCGTGACGCCACGAACCTTTTCGTGTTTTGCGTCAAACTCTGCATGAAGTGGAACCCGCAAGATCTCTCCTTTCCTTCCATTGGAGTCTTTGGGTCGTCCCCATATACCCTCCTAACTGCAGCCCAGTTTGCCTGGGCATTGTCAGCCATGAAGCCCCTAAAATCGGGAGGGGGCAACTTGGCTCTCGCCATTTGCTCATTAATTCCGCGCCACATATGCAACTCCGAATCTGTGTCTTCTCCCTTCATTTCGCAGATAGCAATGGTCATCAACTTTCTGCAATGTGGGTCGTATACATGTGCCCCCATTGTCACCCAATCGTGGTTGGTAATTCGGATGTGGTCGAACATGACCCAACAATTTGAGAGGTCTCCACTGGTCATCCGCTTCACCAAATCGACGCCGCTCCCCGGTCCGCACGTTGACATCTTAAATATGAAGCACCTGTCCGTCTCCGAGCCTTGACCAGGAAAGAAGCTGCCTTGGATGAAGTCGTAGCCGCATGTGCGCTTCACTTCCAAGATGGAGTGCATGTCTGATCCTCTTCCGATTCGTTTCTTGCAGCTGACAATGTGGTTCCTGACATTGGGGCTGCACACATGGGAGACAGCTTCCAGCAGGTCCTTCATGTCCCCCTCGCCCAGCTTCTCTCTTGTGCTTCCGTCCTCCGACATTATTCTGCCAATTGCAATCCTATGTGCCGATGCGAGCTGTATCTGCTTTGGTTTTGCACCCGGCCTCAACCTCACCTCCTCCTTGATAATATCCTGGGCTTGTTGAAAAGCGACTCTGCAATTGCCTCTGGCGAGGGGGTGCTCATGCTTTCCGATGTGAATGCATGCTCTGGTGCACGCTGGGCCGACGGTCCCGACGTACTGCTTGGCGTTGCACACTGCCATGCACGTAGGGGCTGCGTTGCAATGGGCACTTGAACGTCCCTGCAGGAACTCTACCTTGAGGCCAAAATGGGGTCGACGAATTGCCAATCCAGTCAGTCTCATTCCTGGTGCCTTTGCTAGTGTAATGGTAACATGTGCTCGAGAAACATTTAAGATGCCCAGCACACAATACATATCTCACTCGAACTCCATCACCCAGGTTGGACGATGAAGTTTTGGTGACACACCAAGGGTGGCCGTCATGTTTCCTGTTCATTCCTGCGAGCATGTCTGGGCCTGCGCCTGCCGGCACTGGAGGGAACTCGTAGATAGCATTCCCATCCACAACATCAGGCAAAGTTTCCACAGAATGGATTGGAGTTTTGTCGTAATCAAGCCTAAGAAGGTCACTGGAGCGGGAACCCGTTGTCTTCATCCTCCGCAATATGTCGATTACTGAGCGGACGGAAGTTGAGTCGGACGGTGTATGCTGAACACTCCTAGTGACGGACGACTTCGAAACATACGATGGAAGGACCATACAGTCTTCATCGTCTGGATAAGTCGTGGACGACTGTTTCCCTGTTTTCCTGGATTTCCCTTTTCACATGTTTGGGCTTCTCTGCTTGTGAAGAGGTGCCCACACATCTTGCACGCCAGACCCTCTTGTGGAAGGAGGATCAACCAAGTTCCAGCGTGGGAAACTCTTTAGGCACGATTTCACCAATGGCACTGTACCGGATGGATTCAGAAGCTGGGAGCCGCCACTCTTTGCCTTTTCCGAAATCTGCATGCAGAATGACGGCACTTTCCAGAAAATTTCCATAAGCATCCTTCGTCTCCTCTTCCAAAAACACCGTTCCAGGGCGGAGCCCGAACTTCACACACAAGTACTGCTCAGTGACAATCGCAAATCCTTGGTCGCAGGGTATTTTAGCTTTCAGAGAATCAGGATGGAAGTACACGTTGACCCAAACACGGGAGTCCATTTTGAAGACGGGACCTCTCGGTACGCTCCGCAGCGAAGTCCTGCAATGAGAAGAGTGTGTCCTACCTAATAACACAAATGATTTCTGGAGGATTCCGTATCCAACAGGATGGGTGATCAGTGAAGATGAAGGTGTGTAACGTACGTTAAAAAAACGGACGAAACAGCAAGTTCACATCGGATATTTGGTGCCTGAATTGTAATGTACAACCACTTGGGGTACAATAAATCAGGCCTTCCCATGAATTCGGCACCGAAATCTGGATGAACATCTCTGTCATGTAACAGCTTTGGAAGCCAGGGATGAATTCTGGCAACAGAAATCGTAATTTGTTTACCTCATTAAACTGACCAAGCACCCAACGGATGGATTTCGGTGCCGAAATTCGGATGAACTTCTTCTTCATTAAATTGTATCTGCACATATGGGTTGAATTTAGATGCCAAAATACGGATGAATGTGTTCCTGATTACAGTCGTGATTCACCACGTGTCCGGATATCGGTGCCGACTTCCGAATGACAGTAATCCTGAATCGGCAGAATGGATGTATTTCGGCGCCGAAATTCATTCTTCATCTCCTTTTCCGACCCTAATTCTGCTGCCCTGATGGATTTCGGTGCCAGAATTCATCGGAAGTCCTTTCTGTTTTTATTTTTCTTTGCGACAGATGAACTTTGGCGCCGAATCTCATCCAAGTACTCCCTTTTAATTTTCCTTTTTCTTCGCGAGCAATGAATTTCGGCGCCGAAATTATCCTCCGATTTTTTTTTTTCGCGAGCATTGAATTTCGGCGCCGAAATTCATTCCAAGTTTTTTTTTTCCTTCGCGAGCAATGAATTTCGGCGCCGAAATTCATCCGAAGCCTTCCCCGAAATTCATTCCTTTTTTTTTTTCTTCGCGAGCAATGAATTTCGGCGCCGAAATTCAGCCGACTTCATCCCTCCAAAATTCTTTTCAGGGTTTCGGATTTCGGCGCCGAAAGGATTTTTCTTTGAAATGGATCAATTTCGGCGCGGCCTGTGTCCGCAATGAGTAACTCTAATATTACATTTTCTATGCGACGGATGAATTTCGGCGCCGAAATTCGTCCAAACCGGCACTTACTTTTTGCTTTTGGATGATAATTTTCCGTAAATCGTTGGAAATACCCCGTTCCGACGAATATAACAGGAATATTCTGCATTTAATGGGAGAAATCGGCATATTAAACCACTTCTGTCAAAATTAATTGCATTTTAGCCGTTTTTTTTCATTTGAAACCGACAGTATCCATTAAGTGGTCTTTTTCGCACGGGACGTTGCCGCACATAAAGTATAATTTCGGCGCCGAAATTATAGTTAAATGTCCACAAATGGCAAGTCCAACAGGCATGGACAGCATCCGTCAGGGGCAATGATGGCGGCAAAGCGTAGCATGGTGCCAATTTAGTCTTCGCTCTGGATGAATTTCGGCGCCGAAATAATGGATGATTTCACCTCGTCTACGCGCGGACGGAGATATTCGTAATGAATTTCGGCGCCGAAATATGGATGAAATGTGCCCAAGTGCAACCGTTTTCACTGTCCCGGAATTAATTCCGGCTCCGATATCCCACTGACAGGTTTGCTCATGACGGATGAGGACTTCGGAAGCGATGAATTGCGGCGCCGAAATTCGTAAGTTTGTGTATGAAAGCACTTGAATAGGATGAATTTCGGCGCCGAAATTCATCCGTCCGCTGATGAAACGTACCGACCTGACTGTTGAATGTCATAGGCAGGGGATTTTCATGGCGGTTGGGTTTCATGATGTGCGGATATTTCATTCAATGCCGGCTGCTCCGGGAACAGCATCCGGTGAACGGAAGGTATTTCGGTGCCGCAATTCGGATAAAACCGTCTTGTACTGGTGGCTGGAACTGGCACGCGTCGTGTTCCAGTCGACTTCATCCGTGCGAACGTGTCAGGGGTCACAATCTCTTCATCACCCATACGGCAAAAAGTGTGGACGGTGGCAACGCTTCGGGAGACGTGGCTGCTTACGCATCTGCTCGTGCATAGTGGTTGCATGTTCCACCGCTTCGCTCTCTCGCTCCCTTGCCCTTCTGCAGTGACGTTCTCCTGCGTTTCCTCTCCTTATGCGGCATAGTGGTAGCATAGAGTTTGTGGAAGGTCAGGCGACTCCGGCAAAGAGGAGGACGCGGGATTTTGGGAAGCCGCCGACGACACGACTTAAGCTCCGTCTCATGCATGAAATGCAGACCTCGTTATCCGGAGACTCGGATCGCCCACCAGTGAGAGATTCGTGCTTCGCGGATGTGAAGCACTCCATACGCAATATTCCTTTTACACCTTTTTTTTGGCGTGCAGTGTCTCATGTTTTCCTGTTTGTTTGACATGGGAGCTGGGGAGGGATCGCAGGGGGGCGAGGCAACACAGTCAACTTTGGATACTCCTGCCCGGGTGCTGCGCTCACAAGGTGGAAGTGCATCGAGGCAGACGAGTCCTCATTCAACACCTCAGATATCGCCTCCGAAAAGCCCACCTAGAGTTCGGAAGCCGAGAAAGCAGAAGGAGCCCATGGCTTCGCCAGTAAAACCCCTAGGGAGACTGGAAGCGGAGATATTGGGTTTGCAGTCAATTTCAGAAAACACAGATGCGGTGGAGGCCGCTGGAGATGTGGGAGTCGGATCTGCAGAAGGGCGGCCCATTCAACTGACAGAAGGAGAGGACGATAACGTGGTACGACTTGGCGACGATCAAACCTGCTGGAGCTTGCGGAGGAGCAAAACCTCCAGGACAGTACACAGGCTGGTGAGAGGGGTGAGGGAAGTGACAGAGGTGATACAAGTAAGAAACTGGTGGCGGGTATGCTCATGAGCGCACGAGACATGAACATAGCAAACAGGTTGCTGGCAGAGACTCATAGCAACATAGGCCGCGTTTTGGGCTCCATGGTGTATCCGGAGAACCTCAAAGTTCCTTTGTGTCGCATGGTAAGCCTTCCAGTTGTAAGGCAAGCACTGCCAGGGGATATCGATCGACTGAAGCACAACTTCAGAGAAGGGTACAGACGGGGGTCGGCAGCATTACGTTTCCATTGAGAATGACCAGGGTGTCACAAGGGGCCCCACTGCAGAGGAGCTTCAGAATTGGGGCCCCCACTGGCACACTGTTAATGCCGAGTTTGAAGCCTATCTGAAGACTAATCCCACATTTCGCACACATGGAAGGGAAGATGTTCTTCGTTTGGGACGGGAACCACAGGATGCTTGCCTGGACAGAGTACATTGCTGAAATGCATCCGCAAGATATCAGTTGGCATTACATGGTGGACTGCATTGTCGTGAAGGTGGACGTCAGGGACAGAGGACTGTTGAAGGGTGCCATGGCGGATATAAATCTGTAAGTATACAATTACATCCTTGTGTACTGCCTATTGCGGCGCCGAAATAGGCAATGTTCACCACTGTCATGCACTCTATGAACTGGAAATTGGATTGCTGTGCCGAAATCATATTTTCATGTTGTTTTTTTTCTCCATGGCAGGGTAACAGAGAGGGCCTTCGTGGAAACTCATCTGGCACATACGCTCTACAGAGTGCAAGAAGTGGGGACAGCTCCGCTGACGGACTTCCAAAAGTCCCTCGATCCCGAGCTGTACAGGAAGTCCCTAGCGAAAGCAGATCGCACCTGGTACCGACCAACACTGGACGCCATGGTGGAGATCCTCTATTCGGTGAGGTTCATCTCAAATTTCAGTATCAATTTAATGTTATTTGTTGCAGGGATCCGTGGCCTGACTGTATCTGCTGGGTATGGGAATGCAGACGAACATCAGGGATGACTTGGCCTATGCCAAAAGGCAGTTCTTTGAGAATGATGCCCCCAACAAGGCGGACGCGTCGATAGAGAGTCATATTGTGCAGGCAGGGAAGCAATCCCGGACCAAGTACAGGTCCAAACTTGTTAAGCAAGTTGCAATCGCTGACCCTGGTCTTGGTGCCGAGTTTCCTGGCGGAGATAGGACTGCATTACTCCAGACCCATGAAACCGGAAATGTCCATGGAGAAACTTCATCACATCGCAGTGTCCTGTGTTGAGCCGGCGGAGAAGGTAAGCATGTGTTTATTCTTGTTTTGTGACTTCTCGCGATTCTTATGTTGGAGTTCTTGTCTGACCGATGTGAGGTGGCTGCAGACGAGGTGGCTGCGAATCTGGAACGGCCATACAAACACGAAGCTGCTGTACCACTTTCCCATCGAGCCAACAGACGACAAAATGAACGACTGGCTCAATGTCATGACTTGGTGGCATCAGGTATAATTTTCTCCTATTCTGTGTTGGACATCGTCGCAATTTCAAAATCATGAATGTTTTGGAAACCTGCCATGATGCAGGTACTGACCCACGCCCAGGAGCAATTGGACTGCAACACCACCACTTTCAAGTTACAGATCGACTGGACGAAGCTGAGACAATGGAGAACTACGTGCAGTCGTGGCGAGGGCGCTTCGCAAACCTCTTTTTCAGAGAAATTGCAAAGGCAAGACGCAGCGTATACATCGAAGAGCAGGAGGGTGCCGACAAAGCGGCAATGCGTGTCCTGTTCAGGTAATCTGCTGACAATGCATCCCCCTATTTGCAGTTTAGATGATTTGGTTAAGCAGCGATGGATATTGCGGCGCCGAAATATACCTCTGCAAGATGTGAGTTCTGGGTAATTGGGGCACGGTCCACTCCGTATTTCGGTGCCGAAATACCTTGTGCATTGACAACTTCCACTTGCATGATGCATCGGTAGAATGATTTTTGTTGAACTGCCTCGTGATTGCAGGTACATAAACTTTGCACTCATTCCGTCCGGAGCCATTCAAAGGGTTCCACCATTCTTCCTGGCGTGGAGGACACCTGGAGGTCGTGGAACGATGTACACAGAAGTAATGGGAGTGGCATGCCGATTTGGTAGACTGCCCCTGGTGTGGATCTCCCAAGTGGGACCGTTGACCTCTCGGAGGTTAACTTGAAGAAGGAAGCGAATGCCAGGGCTATGAAGGCGCAATCGGATCCCCAACCAGAGGACGCGGAAAGACTGAAAGCAGAGGAGGCAGCCAAGCAGAAAGCACTGAGAAAGTCAGCCACAGCGTTGGCGAAGGAGCAGATGGAGAAGCAGGCAGCTGAGCAGCCCAAGGACAGGAAGAAAAGAACGCGCAAACAGGGGCAAGAGACGAAGACCCCCACACCCAAGAAGAAGAAGAAGCAGCAACACAGTCAGCCAGATGAGGAGGATTCCGACGACGATTTCCAGCAGGAAAACACCCAGGGGGCCACACCTCGTCCGAAAATTCACAAGGGCCAGCGCTCCGGGGGGTCGGCTGCGAAGAGATCACTATACGAGGATGCACCTGGCAGACCCTACCGTGCGGTGCACATTGCGGGCAGGGAAGTCCTCAAAAACACCACAATTGTGGAGTGTGTTAATGAAAATTTCCTAACTGCTCTGACCAGAAGGCTGGAGATAACGAGATTGAGGAAGGCGATCGAGGCCCACCAGGGGAAGGGGAAGAGGAAGGCCACTGGCAATGATATGGAGGACACTCCTGGCTACACAAAGATGATGGAGTATTTTGTGGCGATGAGCCACGGCAAAAAGAGCACAGTCGGGGGCAGGGCGGTGTGAAAGCCTCCATCGACATGATCCTTGTGGGATATCCCGGATGGGCACTGGGGCTGGGCTCAGTTCCCTGGTGGAACAAGTACGACGAAAGATACTGGAGCCACACATTCGGGTTCGCAGCCAACATGTTGGACGACGTTGGCTGTGTTGTTGTGCTAGCAGCCGATGGAGAAGTCACTGAGAATGATATCAAAGTATGGACGGGGAGAAGTGCAGCACCCATCCTGAAAAAGATCTGGACTTGCATCAACACGCAGGGTCTTCTCACGATGGCCAGAAGGTATGCTGTGGTTCTCCTCTGCTATGTCAATTTCTGCGCCGAAATTGCCCTGTACGTGTAGGCCACCTCTGACGTTTTCATTTCCTTCTCTGCAGACTCTTATCTTTCAGGCATTTTGCTTCGTGAAGGAACATTCGAAATTCAAATTACGTGAAGCAGGAAGACTTGTTGATTCCACAGTTGATCCACTGGAGTATAACGTCCTGTTCAACCATGTGGGAGAGAAGGACATTCTTTGTGATTTGTCGGGCAAGCCATGGAGGTATGGCAGGACCAGGAGTCCTGCATTCATCCAGACGCTCATGGAAACGTGTACGGATGTTGAAGGCAGGGTCCTTGACGTCACTGCAAATACAGGTGAGAACGTTAATTGAATGCGGCACGAAATTGACACCATTTCCGTTTCTGTATGTTTGCTTGTGCGAGGAAGCGACTCATTCTTGAGTTTGGCTGTGGTTGTGTCGTATGAATTCGCAGGTGCCTGTATGTGGGCGGGAAGGATGTCGAACCGATTTGTGTTCTCATTTGAGGGGGATACGGCCTTGTACGATTACAATTTGGCGGGCCTTCAGCGTCTGCCTCCGACTGAGGATCCCAAAAACAGAAGAGGACGTGGAAGAGAGGAGGAAGATGAAGAGGAGGAAGTCCGGGAAATTCGTTCGATGCAGGGGCGCCCGAAGCCGCTTCCCCCCAATGCCTGTCTTCGAGTGAGTTGCACCATAGTAAGTGTATTGGTTTCGGTTGTAGGGACCATGCAACCTGCCGATGATTTCCCTGTTTGAATTCTCTAATGTACTTCATTCTATGTTTGTGCGTACACTCAGCCTTGCAGAGTCGTCCGACGAGGAGAAGCTGGGAGACTTGCTCGAATCGGACCCTGTTGCAGAGGAGGAGACAGAATCGCATCGGCCATTCTTTGCCAGAAAATCGTTTCTCGCGAGTCCCCAGAAGCCCTTTTTTCTACCAGCCTATGCAGACACGGCTGCCAAAGAAGCCATCAGGAGGGAGGATAGGCCTACTCGGTTAGAGCAATTGACATACGGGAATGAGCAGAGAATTATAATGAGGCGTGAGGCCAAACATAGAATTGTGAAAGGCAGAGTAGGGAAGTTCGTAATAGAATCCGCGTCCGAGAGCGAGGGGAATGTTGAGGACACTTCCGCACCCAGGTGGACAGTTCCGGCTGGTGAGGATGGTATTTTTGAGGGGAGGGCTTCTCAGAGTAGCGGTAGCGGCAGTGCAGGTTCGGAGGCAGGTGGAAGGCAGCCATCCTTGCATGAGGGCGGGGATGCATCGGACAGTGATAGCGGATCCTCACCATAGCAAAGTCTCATTTGGATCCTTTTGTTGTACAGTTCTGAAACACTTAATGAAATATTGACGATTTGAAAAATCATTGTGTTTCAGACTGCTTGTCCATTCCCTACATTTCTTCCGCCAACCAAAATCTATAATAAAAGCAGAAGAGACGCAAACTTCAGTGAAGAACCCTACAAGTAATTTATGCACACCATCGAGCCGGGAACTTGAAGCCATGAAAACCCTGCCGTTTCTAACATTCCTATTGGGAAATTTGGCGCCGAAATAGCCCAGTTTGCGCCTTCGTTATATGGGCCTCAAAAATTCCACGGATGAATTACTGCACCAAAATATCGCGATGGAAGCCTTCAGCACAAGGCACTTCACCACATTCCACTTGGGTATTTCGGCGCCGAAATAGCCCGTTCTGCGCCTTTAAATACCGCACTATATCACATTTTAAGAGGTAATTTCGGTGCCGAAATACCCCGGTGGATGTCTTCAAAACACCATTTTAGCACACTGCTCTTGGGAATAACGGCGCCGAAATCCCTCATTCCGCATCCTGGACCAGGAGAAACAGACCCTATTACCGAGGTAAGAGGACATAACACCGTCAATAAAGGCAGGAAAATTCCAATTCCGCGGATGCCCGCTCATGAGCTCATAGGCTCATAGGCTCATGGGCTCATGCGCTCATGAAATAGTAAACCTCGATGCCTATCACATCTGGTTGTTCATGACCCAGTTCCCCAGTATGGTCGCCAAATGTCGAGCGGCTTTTACTCACCCATCCCTTAGCTATCCGAGGTGGAAACTCCAAGATAGAAGAGTTGGAAATCTCTAAGTACTCTGCTCGCTCAGAACAATCAGTCATGACCTACAACTAGTGTATCATGGGGGTGCTTTCTATTTGTATTCCTTCTCGCATTCATGTTAGCAATTTACCTTACTGTCTATGATTAAGTATCAGATTACTTCTGCAATCTACCATGTTCCAACTACTCAGGCATTCATTCCACAGCTTCACTCGTATCTCTCTACACGGTGTGAGTATGAAGTATGTATCAGATTAATATCTATCAAGTATCAGGCTGAAGCCATGGTGTCTCTAATCTACTCTACATTACAATTCTACAGCTTGCATTCATCAAGTATCAACAGATCGTCTCTTCTCCTACTCCGTGCTCTTTATCCTTCCCCTCCCCTCAGAAATGCGCTCTCCCCTTTATTTCCAAGCCATCATGCCAGAAGTCCCCCTCCCAAGAAGTGATCCCCAGACGTCCCCGCTCTTCGCTTTTTCTACCTACAAGCTGTTCTAACCACTTTCCTCACTAACCGTCATCCCTGTAGTACACATTCCTTTTTCAGATGTCGTTCCCCCACAGTCGTTCCCTGCCAATGATAACTGTCCCCCAGCTGTGCCGAGCTGTGACTGGCTGTGTCGGGCTGTGTAGGGCTGTGCAAAGCTATGGCGGCTGTGTCGGCTGTGCGAAGCTGTGGCCGGTTGTGTCGGACTGTGACGGGCTGTGTTGCGGGCTGTGCGAAGCTGTGACGGCTGTGGTGACTGTGTCGGCTGTGTTGGACTGTGATGGATTGGGTCGGGCTGTGTATCTCCCCCTTTAAAGCCTGTTGCTGTCACCCCTAAGGCTCCTGTTGGTCAGTCTGTGTAAAAATTAAGGGTACCCCACAGATCCGTAAAAGCGTCTAAGTCCCAAGCAGCCCTCTAACAGGTGGTTCCCTCCAAGAAACAAGAACAAGAAATTAGAAGAGTTATGAGCGGAAGAGTCGGGGTGGCTCCGAATAACCAGCGTCTCGACGGGAGGGGTAATCAAAGCTATAGCTTTGTAGCTATGGCGGATATTACAGACTATACGCTAGCTTTACTTCTCACGTAGTGGCGCAAGGACGGACGGGTTGAAAGGACATTCTCTCTCACCCACTATCTACAAGCCCCACAGGCTTACACGCACTTACCCATTCCTTTTTGTGCCAACCATACATTTATGCTCTATGCCCTGCAAGCTTTCCTACAGCTATTTCAAACAAGGCCTTCTTGTTTGTCTGGGATGAAGAGAATTAGGGAATGGATGATATCAGGGTGAAGAGCACCACGATTCTACAAAGCAAAACAATTGCTACACCACAGGCAGTGCAGCTGCTGAAGGAGTTGCGATTGGAAAGGCTGCTACGCAAGGAATGGTCTTTGCATCATCGAAACATGATCCAATTCATTCAGAACTTTGAGTCCCGGACAGGAGTAACACAGGTGAGGGGAGTAGATATAGAGATTACTCCCCAGTACTTGCAGCAACTGTTTGAATTGCCATCTGGGCATGTGAATGTGGATGAATACAGGGCAAGATTGAAAATAGGGAATTTGTTCCAAGAAGCAAGTTTCTTTAAGACCCAAGGATACACCTGCACCAAGGCCGAGTACCCAGGGTTAAGGGAAGTTGGCCAAATACTGAACGTTCTGTTTGCCATGAAGCAAAACCAATAGTACCTTAGCAGATCATTCACGGAGGAGATATTGAAAGCCTTGAGGGGAGAGGATGTAGCTTGGGCGGAGTTGATGTACAATGGTCTGGTGGAAGAGATGAATCGGTTACAGTGCACTGCTGCTAAGTCTCCGATCATTGTGTCTGGCCCCATAATTGCTCAAATTATTTTTTACTCTTGTTTACTTGATGCGCGAGAACGCAAGGAGATGGGAGTGTTTGAGGCGGTCACAACTGCAATTGAGGAGCAGAGCTCTTCACAAGGTGAAAGGGGATTGGAGGGGCAGCATCAGTCCAAGAGGCAGAAGCGGGATACAACGATAGTGGTAGATCCATTAGCTTCAAGGAAACCGCAAGATGATGTTTCCATAGCTCTTGTGCATGATGAGGAACACCAGCACGGGGGGTTGTGATTGCTGGAGGCACGGCCTTTGGAGAGGGAGGAAGAAGTCACCTCAGTACCACAGCCACCACAGCCAGTTGACTCAGTTGTTTCAGGGGTCACTTCGTTAGTACATGCTGTTACACCCGAGCCTATTGCTGTGGAAGGAGAAGGGTTGGACATCCCCACTACAGAGCAGGTAGTGGCAGAAATTGAGAAGGGTGACCTTTTCTATGAAAACTCTGGCTTGGTCAGGGAACTAGTAGTGCCAAAGATGCAGCACTTGACCAAGGAAGTCCCTGCTGTGCATGTGATGCCCGAACCTGTGGAGGAGGTTCTAGGGGTACAAATTAAGGGCACTGCAGCACTTGTGGAGAATGAGGTCGTTCAGGAAGAAGATCTTGTGGGATCATGGCCTGAATGGTTGGTGAAACATCATACTATGGAGAATCAGGGGACCATCAACAAGTTTCCATGAAGACCCACACAGGCCATGCTTATGAGTTCCATAAGTAGGACACTCAATTGTTGGGCACTTATGTGAAATCCATGTTCCATCCACACAATTGGCAGCTTTGAGGGAGGAACTCAAGCAGGAATTTGAGGCTAGAATTGCCACTGAGTGTGCAAACAAGGTGGATCTGGAGGCCAACCTCAAGTTGCAGAAAGAGTTGGAGGACACGAAGGCTGCCCTGCAGTTAGCAAAGGAGAATCTGATTGAAGTGGGTCTGGAGCAGGAGAAGTTGCATGAAGTACATAAGCAACAGCTATACCAGTTGCAGGTGAAGCATGAGGGCAAATTTCAAGAAGTGAAGGTGCTACATACAAAGTTGGAGGCAGTTCATCAGAAAATGATCATCCAATGTGCCACACTAACAACTGCTCTGGAGCAAACTGCATTAGAAGTTAACATACAAGCAGAGAGGTGTATGATGGCGGAGGCTGAGACAGTAGAGCAAGGGAAACTCATTGCTGATTTGAAGGCTATTATCCGTCGCAATGAGGATACTTTCCAATAGTACAGTCACGTTGAGGCTGAGAAGGAAAGGTACATCCTGAAGTTGCAGCAAACACTCACGGGCCAAAAGAATGAACTCTCTGTGGCTAACAAGGCTTGGAAGGAAGCCAATAATATGACAGCTGCCTATGCGGCCCTGGTTGAACCTCATACAAAGCGCATGCAGGCTTTACAGCAGCAATTAGATATGTACAGACTCAAGGAGGAGCAGGCTCTTAGGGGTGCTACACAAGACTTGGTGGATGATCATCTTATGCAAGTATGGTTAACACAAGGGCAGGTGGAAGGGAAGGCACCAAGAAAGCTCACCCAGGGGGAGATGAATGATCTCAGGTTGCATGTGCAGAACATTGCCACAACTACTATAGACAATGTCTATAGTAGAATAGCGGAGTAACAGGATGATGTGGAAGGTCTGCAGACTCAAGTGGATGACTTGAGTTCCAACATTGACAAAAGAGTCTTTGTTCCTGAGGAGCAGCTGGTGGCTACTTATTTGCATGCCAGGACTCTGATTTTTTAGTCTTCATCACAGGAGGTGCAGGAGTTGCCAACAATAGGAGGGACAGTGGCGGCAATATCACAGCCCCCACAGCAGGAGGCTGTGCAGGTGACTGACACTGTTGATACCATGGCAATGCCACAGTCTGAGGTTTGGGGGGATGCTGCTTTTAACCCACCTAGGACTTCTGCTGCACTTGAGTACAATCGGGCTATGATTATGCCCTTCAACCAAATTCCCATTGTGATGGATTTGGCTTGGAAGGAATTCAGTCCTCCACAGTCTTTGGCACACTATTACCAAATCATGCGCATTTGGTTGCCAGTGGCAACTCGGACTAAGGTTCTTCCGAACAACCGACCCATTGAGGATCATCATTTAGCACGGTACTGGTCTGAGGCAGGCACCATGGTGAAGGAATTAATTGCCTTCTAGGTTGTTCATGGGTACATGCTACACCAAGACCAAGGAGGTATCTAGTTTGGTTATGGGCTGTGGATTATACTATGCTGCTTGTTTCATTGCACATTATCACATTGAGCAGCAGAAGATGCAGTCAAGATTTCTGAGTTATTGCACTGGGGATCATTGAGTCTTACCTTCAGTTCCACCTCATATGTATCTGTATGATGCGAAAGTCATGTTGCAGAAAGATTCTCAACTTCGTTCATGGTTTAATTTGGCTTGGACCAACTTGACCAAGGAAAAAATTGGGCCTTGACGATATTTTCTATAAAGGACATGAGGCCTGAAAATATTTACACTGTTCC
This sequence comes from Takakia lepidozioides, assembly GCA_030704615.1. Taxonomy (NCBI): domain Eukaryota; kingdom Viridiplantae; phylum Streptophyta; class Takakiopsida; order Takakiales; family Takakiaceae; genus Takakia; species Takakia lepidozioides. Next base: position 52,103,389 of record CM060731.1, read on the forward strand.
AAAGTCATTGACACACCTCTCACTATATGGACAAGGAATTCAGGGAGTACACTCATTTTGCTTGCAAGCGACTAATGCAAGTAGGACAGTTTAAGCTTCCAGACATGGTGGGCCAACACTGTATGCCACGTAGAATTCCGGAGAAGCCACTTAAAGTTCGGCCACCGAAACACCTTAGGGGGGAAGATGATTCTGATACTACTGGTTCTACGGAGGAACCTTTTGACATGGCGGAGGACTATGCACTACAGATGCCGAGAAGAAACGACGGGGATCTCCTATGCCTGAGAGGTTACCTCGTTATCAACCACAGGGGGGTCAGACATTTCCATTTGGTGTTCAATCGCCTCCATCAGCCAGTGACAAGGCTCGGGCTCGCACACAGAGCCCTCCAAAGGACTCTCACCGATAGAAGGGTGCTCGCTCACAAAGGTTTGCTGATCCTAAACAGTAAACCGTAAGGACACGGCTTTTTGAGAGGGGGAGGGGTTATGTTAGAGGGCTGTCTGGAACTTAGACACTTTTACGGGTTCTGTGGGATACCCTTAATTTTTGCGTAGACTTACGATAGTAGACTTAGACCAACACAGGCTTAGGGGGTGGTACACAAGGTTGCACAGTCAGTCACAGCCATACACAGTCTTACACAGCCCGACACAGCCTTACACAGTCTGTCACAGTCAATCACAGCCTATCACAGTTAGTCACATTCTATCACAGCCCGACACAGCTTCGCACAGCCAGTCACAGTTCGACACAGCACGACACAGCACGACACAGCTTTACACAGCCAGTCACAGCCCGATACAGCTTGGCACAGCCGTCACAGCGTACATAGGGAACGGTTATCATTGGCAGGGAACAACTGTGTGGGAACGACATCTGTAGAGGGAACGTACTTATTTCTTGGGTGACAGTTAGTTAGTTAGGCGGTTAGAACAGCTTGCAGATAAATTAAGCAGAGCAGTGACATGGAGGAGACTTATCGGGAAGCACTTCTTGGTCATTGACGAGAGGAGATTAGGCGGAGAGCAGGAACGGGAGCAATGATGAAGAGAACACGGTGAAGGAAGGGAGATGATCAGTAGATGCTTGATACATGCAAAGTTGTAGTGATATACCGTAGAGCAGGAGGGACACCATGGCTTCGGCCTGATATGTGATAAGTCTTAATCTGATACTTATTCAATACAAACACACTATGTAGAGAGACTTGAGTGAAGCTGTGGAATGAATGGATGTGTGAATGGAACCTGAAAGATACTGAAGCAATCTGATGCTTAAGTATACACAGTACTTCTTCCTCATCTGACTCCTCTTCAGAGTCCTTATCATCCATTTTCTCTCTTCTAAGCATCCCCAATTGCTCAATTCTGTTGGTTGTTTCAAATTCCTTCTCCACTGTATTATGGGGTAGCATATCCACTTTCTTTTGTAATTCAGGTCTTAATCCACTCACAAACCAGGTCTTCTGTAACCCTGGTGCTGGCACAGCAACCAGCTTTTTCATCATAAACTCCATCTTTTCCATGTACTCTTCAACAGTTTCATGCTTCTTTTGCTTTAACTGTTGTAAACTCCCATACACTTCATCCTCAGTTTTGCTTGTCCTAAACCTATTCCGGAATGCTGTACTAAGGCCATTCCAGGTTAGGAAATGATTATCAGGGAATCTTGCATACCATTCACTTGCTTTCTTTATAAGTGAACAAGGAAACAGTCTCATCTTGGCATCATCACCATTCTCATTGTTCACAATACACATGTGCTCAAATTGGTTGATGTGTACATTAGGATCCCCTTTCCCTGCATATATTGGAAAAGGTGGTTTTGCCCGTGTTGGAGGTACCGCCATCTGTGGCCCTACACCCTGCCCACTGATAGGTGCTGGTCCTCCTGTTGGTGTTGGTCCTTGAGGACCTGTTGTTGTAGTGGTGGAACTCCCACCAAGTATTGGCCCTTGAGCACTCCCTGCTACTGGCCCCTAATATTCCTAGCTCCAGTTGCACTACTTCCTACAATCCCTGTCCCCCCAGAGCCAGATCCAAGCTGCTCGACTGATCCCCCTGAGCCGACACCTTCGTTGGCTTGTGATTCAAGTGCTCTACTTGATCCAGGTCCAACAGGTTGGGATGTCCCGGTTGTAGTCTCAACCTCAACTGTTGGGTCTATTTCTTCATACTCCTCATCTTCCAAATTCTTCTCTCTATTTTCATCTTCCAAGTTCTTTTCTTGGATTTCTTCTTCTTCACTCATGTAACTCAATTGCAATGGTGTTGGAGAGTCTGAACTCTCCGTTGGCTCTGCCACATCCTCCTATCCTTCTTTGTCTTCTACTTCAGAAACTGGAGTTCCTGCATTTGGTGTCCCATGCCAACTCTGATCAAAGATTTCTGTCAAATCTTTGATCCAGGGATGTACCTCAGATCTCTCCCCTCGTGGTTGATCTTCTTCCTCTATCAAATCCCTTAATCTTTCTTGTAAAGAATAAGAAGGAATGGCATCCAACTCTGGTTCTTCCGGTATGGGTGATGTACTCTTTGATCTTAATGGTGTGAGAGGTCTAGATGATTCCCCTATGTCTATTCCCCTCTCCCAAAGATATGGATAATTAGCTTTCAAATAACTTTCTCTCTTCGTTGAATATCTGTAGAGTCTAGCTTCTCTTTCATCACTCATGTCCCATGTCTTTCACATCTTTAATGAGGCAATAACAAAAACTCTCTTCTGTAATATCTCTCGTATATGCCTGGGTTTCTTTCAAGCTTCAATGCACCCTTGGCTATACTAGAAGTCTCTGTTACCATATAACCATATGGCAAACACGTTTGGAAAGTTGTTCTTGGTGTAAGTTTGATCCACAGGATATCCTTAGGAATCCAATTCTTTACCAGTACTAATTCTTCGTGCATATGAGTGTAAACATTCACTTTCTGTTCCTCCCAGCCTTCAAACTCCACTCGTTTAATGGATAGCAATGCTATCACATAAATTAGTGTCGGTAACCAACTTGCTCTCCCTCTACATGCCACTTGATAAATCTTTATCACTCCTTTCTCCAGACCCCACTCAGGATCAGCATCATGCACTCTCTTAAGAATATTTTTTTTGCAACCGTCTGGTAATTCCAATAACCTCTGAAAGAATTGTTTGGACAACCTTTCTTTCTCAGTTCCACAGGGAATTTGATTCACATCAAATTCTTTAATTCTCCATCCACCATGATCCCACCAGATGCCTGTCACATCTGGTTGTTCCTGACCCAGTTCCCCAGTATGGTCGCCAAATGTTGAGCGGCTTTTACTCACCCATCCCTTCGCTATCCGAGGTGGGAACTCCAAGATAGAAGAGTTGGATATCTCTATGCACTCAGCCTGCTCAGAACAATCAGTCATGACCTATAGCTAGTGTATCATGGTTGTGTTTCCTGTTTGTATTTCTTCTTGCCTTCATGTTAGCAATTTACCCTACTGTGTATACTTAAGCATCAAATTGCTTCAGTATCTTTCAGGTTCCATTCATGCATCCATTCATTCCACAGCTTCACTCAAGTCTCTCTACACAACTGTGTGTTTGTATCGAATAAGTATCAGATTAAGACTTATCACATATTAGGCCGAAGCCATGGTGTCCCTAGCCTGCTCTACGGTATATCACTACAGCTTTGCATGTATCAAGCATCTACTGATCATCTCTCTTCCTTCATTGTGCTCTCCATCCTTGCTCCCGTTCATGCTCTCCGCCTGATCTCCTCCCATCAATGACCAAGAAGTGCTTCCCGATAAGTGTCCTCCATGTCGCTGCTTTGCTTAATTTATCTGCAAGCTATTCTTATCGCCTAACTAACTAACTGTCATCCAAGAAATAAGCATGTTCCCTCTGCAGATGTCGTTCCTACACAGTCATTCCCTGCCAATGATAACCGTTCCCTATGTACATTGTGACGGTTGTGCCAAGCTGTATCGGGCTGTGACTGTGCCGAGCTGTGACTGGCTGTGTCGGACTGTGACTGGCTGTGCAAAGCTGTGTTGGGCTGTGTCGTGCTGTGTCGGACTGTGACTGGCTGTGCGAAGCTGTGCTGGGCTGTGATAGACTGTGACTAATTGTGATAGGCTGTGATTGACTGTGACAGACTGTGTAAGGCTGTGTCGGGTTGTGTAAGACTGTGTATGGCTGTGTCTGACTGTGCAACCTTGTGTACCACCCCCTAAGCCTGTGTTGGTCTAAGTCTACCATCGTAAGTCTACGCAAAAATTAAGGGTACCCCACAGAACCCGTAAAAGTGTCTAAGTTCCAGACAGCCCTCTAACGGTCTCCTGTTGACGGGACGATGTACCGGGATGCATACCGGCCTGCTGCTGGGATGGCGCTGAAGTGGACGCCTGCTGCCCTCCCTGCACCCTTACATCCTGAGGGGGAGACCACGTATTAGAAGAACCCTGGGCTATCTGAGCCGCAGGATTTGAATCGGTTGCTCAGGAATTTTGTCCCATAGCTGCATTGCCCCCAGAATATGATGGGTCTGCCTGATCTGTTCTAGGCCGCTGCGCTATCTGTGTTGGAGTAGCAAAATATATGCTATGCTATTGTGGTAGAGGGTTGGGTGGTTCAGTGGTATACTGATCCGGGAAGGGTGCTCGCTGCCCTTCCAAGTTCTTCTCTACTTGTTGAATGGTGACCGGCGTAGGCTGGTCCACTTGTCTATGAGGACATTTGTCCAAGGGATGACCTCGCTGGCCATAGTGCAAACACACAATGTCACTCCAATAATTTTCAGTTGGGTGAGTGGTTCTTCCGCACTTTTGACATCCTCTACGAGATTGATTGAATTGCCTTTTTGGTTTATCTTGAAAAGTTGGGTTCCGGCTTACCTGCCTTTCCCGAATGGGATAAGGACATTGAGACGCATGTCCCACGTTGTTGCAATTGGAACACCATACCTTGGCCGGGTTGGGGCCGGACCCTCCAATTGGGGCCGCATCTCGGTACCCCACATAGCTGGTAATCTGCTGACCGATTGAGCTCATGCGGTCGCCTATTGTTTCAATGGTCTTGATGAGAGAAGTGACTTGTGCCTCTAGATGGCCCACTCGCAAATCGGATTGCCCGCTTGAATCTGCCTGTGAGTTGGTAGGAACAACATTCGTGTATTGCGGCACCGTTGGCGCTACTACGGGTGTCGGGGACGCTGCTGGGGCGTAGGGTCTTACTCCTCCTACATAAGATGGCGTGTAATGCTGCGCGGGCTGGATTACCGCTAATGGTGCTGGCTCCTGCGCGGGCTCGATTGAACTGTACGATGGTAGAGCAAAGTCGGGCATCTTAGCTCGTTGTACTTGGCGATGCATGTTGTCAAATTCCTTGCCCACTTGAATAGCATCTACCAAAGTTGCAGGTCTTTGCTGCAAAACATGAAAGTGAGTGGCCTCTCGTAATCCACTCAAAAAATAATCTTTGAGTACCCCATCATCTAGGGGGGTCAAAGGGTTTTGGAGTCGCATAAGCTCCCTGCACTACTACGTTTAGGGGGGTTAGCGACGCCAGGACCCCGGGCGCGCCGGACGCGCCGACCCCTCTGCGATTGCAGCGTTGCACAGGCGCCCGGCCCGGGATTTGCGACGTCGGGGTGTCGCAACGCCAGTGCTCGGACGACGTTGTGGCATCTTGCCATGCCATGCCGTCGCCGGAAAAGGGCCTGACCTCATTCCCCCGCCAACGCATTGGGGGGGTGCGACGCCCTGACGTCGCAACAATTTGCTGCGACGCCGGGGAATCCCAACGAGGTGTCGCAGTGCCGCAGCCCAGCGACGGCCGGGCGCTCCTGCGACGGCGGGGAATCACAATGCCAAAAAAAAAAAAAAAAAAAAAAAAACCCATTTTTTTTTATTTGTTTTTTTTCTTTTTGCGATTCCCCGCCGTCGCAGGAGCGCCCGGGCGTCGCAAATGCGTCGCTGGGGCTGTGGCGCTGCGATTCCCCGGCGTCCTGGGGGCGTCGCGGAAAAATTGATTCTAGGAGTAGATTGTAGAGCATAATGGGTTTGGCATCCTTAGACTATAGCCATTGTCCAACAATAAGTTGAAATGCAGCTTTGCAAAACTTAGGCCATTAATAGATATTTGTTCTTGAAGAACTCTAGGGACAAGTCTCGGTGCAAGTTCCAGCTGTGAGAGCTCCTGTAGAGTACGCATAATCTGCAACACAATGATATGATTGAGATAGTGGTAGTTACTAGGAGCTAACTCTTGATATGTATATATATACTTGAACTGCTTTTCTGATACATAGATGTATTGTAGATTTATTGGTTAGTGTGCAGTGTCTTGGAAATGTTATAATGTGGAGGTCCTAGGTTCAAATATGCATTGCCTAATATATGTAGAACAATGCATGAACTGCCATTGGAACAAACCGGAGTCAATGGTCAATTAGTTTTTGAAATTCAAAATTCAAATTCAAATTCAAAATTTCCCACCTAAATTCAAATATACCCCCCTACTGTGACGTCTGGGGGTCGCATTTACGACCCCCGGACGTCCCTAATGCAACGTCGCAGAAAAAAACGTTTTTTTTTTTTTTTTTTGTCGCAAGTCGCGCCGGTGCCGCGGCCGGGGGTCCTGGGGGGTTTGCGATTCCCCGATGACGCTAATTAGCGACGTTCCAAGAGCGACTTCCTGACGTCGCAAAATGCCCCCGGCGCGTCCCGGGCGCCGTAGAGTATTTCCATCGCTAATCGCGGCGGTTGGAGGTCGCTGGGGCATCACTAAACCCCCCCAAACGTAGTAGTGCTGAATTGCATCTCGAAGTCTGCTACCTCCTCTGTGGGGCCTTGACGAATCCTTGCCAGTGCCATCAAGACACTGGTGAACTGGTGGACTACCCGAAAATGATCTAGAAATGCGTCCCGAATCTGCTGCCAAGTAATAAATATCCTGGAGCCTGTTGCCAATACCAAATAGATGCTCTTCCCCTCATGGTTGTGGGAACTATATCAGCCAATATGCATCATTTAGTGCTTGGTTAGAGTAGTAACATTGAATGAAGCTTTTCACATGATATTCTGGATTTTCATGTGCTTCCCCAGATAACCAAGGCAGATGTCTGGGCAATGTGAGCGGGGGTAATCCTGCTGGAACCACAATGTGTATGTCGTGCGCATACATATCGCTACACAACTACATCGCTGTCCAAAACCACACAACACATGTGCACACCAAACACTAGTCTATCATTAGTCTACCACTAGTGCACCATTAGGCTGACACTAGACAACCACTAGTGCAGCCACTAGTCCACCTCCAATTAGTTTATGGTATGGAAGCTTTACTTCCAGTGGAATTCCTGTTACCTACCATGAGAACGGAATGGGGAAAGAGAATGGAATTGCAAGATTCAATTAGGTCAGGAAACATGAATTACCATGTGGAAGAAGTACGTGCTGATGCAGCTGATAACATGACCAGAATTCAGATGAAGAGAAAGGAACAGTTTGATGAAGGCAAGATAAAGACTTTTAAGACGGAATTTTTGGTTATCTGGTTGCAGAAGAAGGGAAAGATTAAAGCTTCTAAGCTTAAATCACCATGGAAAGGACATATAGAAGATGTATGATAACAACACCGCCATGTTACAAACCATTAACAAAGAGATACTGAGAAGAGTCAATGCCAATAAGTTGAAGGGGTACAGTGATATCCATGACAAACCATTGCAGCATGATTTGGATGTTGAAACGCAAAAGCAGTCATGGGCTGCGCCAGTGATACCAACAGAGTATGGAGCACTTGTCGCTAGGCCGAGCGTATATGACCAGGGCGGGCAGTACATGCGTGACACAACCTATCACAGCCCAGCACAGCGCGACACAGCATATCATAGCCTAGCACGGCGCAACACAGCCTATCACAGCCCAGCACACGCGAGCGCACGGCGCAACACAGCCTATCACAGCCCACCACGACGCGACATAGCATATCACAGCCCAACATGGTGCAACACAGCCTATTACAGCCCAGCACGGTGCAACACAGCCTATCATAGCCCATCACAGCGTGTCACAGCCTATCACAGCTTACCACAATGCCACACAGCCTATCACAGCATACCACAGTATGACACAGCCTGTCACAGCACAACACAGCCTACTAGGGTTACACAATCCATAGGATCAGTGACAGATGGACGTGGGTTAACATCCGGAGAGTGGCCAGCGGAAAAGTGGACAAAGACACATGTAGAAATGGACACGTGGACGCCAGGGCGAGACACATAGCCGGACATGGATTGCAAAGGCGACTGTCATCGAGGGAAAAGACCAAATTGGCCGTCAAAGTACCTACCCGGCACATTAACTTATTATGGGCCCATTAATGCATATGGGGAAAGGGTAACGGAACCCTTTAAAAGTACCGAAAAGCGAAATCCATGTCACATGTGCTATCCTAGTGGACAGTCCAGAGTGGAAAATCCATGGAAGGAAATTAAATCTAAAATCCAGTCACAGCACACAGCGTTACAGCCAATCATAAGCCAGAAGCAGGATCAAGAAATTGGAGGATTTTAGCGCAAGAGTCGGCGTCGTTCCAAGTAACGGGCGTCACGACGGGACAGACCATCAATGCTATAACTTTGAAGCTATGGAGGAACTAACAGACTATACGCTCGCGATACTACTTACGCAGTGGCACGGGGATAGAAGAACAGAGAGTATCTTTTCTCTTAATCGATGCTTACAAGCCCCGCAGGCTTACAAGAAATTACCCATAGCATTTTGTGGCAACCATACGTTTATGCTTTGTGCCCTGCAGGCATTTCTTCAATTGTTACAGCCAAAACCTTTCTGTGGGTCTAGAGTGAGAGGAATGGAAGAAATCAAGGTGAAGAGCACCACAATCCTGCAGAAACAAACGATTGCTACTCCACAGGCGGTACAGTTACTGAAGGAGCTGCGCATTAGAAGGATTGCAAAGCAAAGATTGGACATTGCACCATAGGCAGTACATGTTACAATTCTTGCAGAACTTTGAGCCTAGGACATGAGCAACAACGGTGAAGGGAGTTGAATTAGAAATTACTCCCTATACCTACAGCAATTGTTTGAATTGCCATCAGGTCAGGTGCATGTGGAGGAGCACAGGGCAAGACTGCAAATAGGGGACTTATTCCAAGAAGGGAGTTTCTTTAAAACTCAAGGTTATGCTTGTACCAAGGCTGTCTACCCAGGGCTAAGGGAGGTAGGCCAGGTATTGAACGTTCTGTTTGCCATGAAACAGAACCAACAGTATTTGAGCAGATCCTTTACAGAGGAAATACTCAAAGCCCTGAGAGGAGAAGAGGTAGCATGGGCGGACATAATGTACAACGCACTGGTAGAGGAGATGAAAAGATTATAGGGCACTACCGCAAAGTCTCCTATCATAGTGTCTGGCCCAATCATTGCTCAAATAATTCTTGATTCTTGCATATTTGATGCTCGGGAAAGAAAGGAGATGGGAGTGTTTGAGGCCGAAACCACTGCAATGGAAGAGCAAGGCTCTTCACACAGTGAGGGTGGACTTGGCAGGGCAACCCCAGTCTAAGAGACAGAGGCGGGGAAAGACTGTAGTGGCGGATCCACTGGCTTCACGGAAACCGCATGATAATGTTTCCCAAGCTCTTGTGCAGGAAGGGGCACAGCAGCACAAAGAGCTGTTATTGGAAGCAGGGCCTTCAGAGAGGGAAGAGGAAGTTACTTCAGTATCACAGCCATCACAGCCAGATGATTTGCTTGTCACAGTTACCCACAAGTTGTCCATGCAGTTCCACCACAAATAATTGATTTGGAGAAAGAAGGGTTAGATATCCCCACTATAGAACAGGTGGTGGCAGAAATTGAGAAGGGGGACCTTCTCTATGAAAATTCTGGTTTGGCCAGGGAAACAATGATTGCAGAGGTGTAGCGGTTGTCCAGGGGAAACCCTGTTGTGCATATAATACACACACCTGTGACGGAGGTACCACAGGTAGATGTCAAGACACTGCAGCACCTGGGACGGATGAAGTGGTTCAGGAAGAAAATCTGGTGGGGCAATGGCCTGAATGGTTCGTGAGGCATCACAGTGTTGAGGATTAGGGAGAACAGCAGCAAGCTCACCATGATGACCCTCAACAGGCCATGCTTATGAGTTCCATAAGCAGGACACTTAATTTGTTGGGCACTTATGTCAAATCCCATGTTCCAACTACCCAATTGACAGCTTTGAGGGAGGAACTCAGGAAGGAGTTTGAGGCTCGACTTGCCACTGAGTGTGCAAACAAGGTCGATGAGGAGGTCACTCTCAAGATACAACAAGACTTAGAGAGTACAAAAGCTGCTTTGCAATTGGCCAAGGAACAATTGATTGAGGCAGGCCTCGCGCAAGACCAGTTGCACGAAGCACATAAGCAACAGCTATACCAAATGCAGGTGAAGCATGAAAGCAAGTTGCAAGAAGTGAATGCACTACATACGGAGTTGCAGACAGTGCATGATAGGATGGTCATACAATATGCTACACTCACAACTACGCTTGAGCACACTACATTAGAAGTTAACAGTCAAGCGGAAAGATGTACGAAGGCAGAGGCAGAGAATGTCGAGCAAGCAAAACTCATTGTTGATATGAAGAATACAATCTGTCGCAATGAGAATACTTTCAAGCAATACAGGCAGGTTGAAGCTGACCAAGAGAGGTACATCCTGGAGTTGCAACAAACGCTCATGGTAAATAGAAATGAACTCTCTGTGGCTAACAAGGCTCGGAAAGAAGCCAATAATCTGGCTGCTGCCTATGCGAGTTTGGTTGAACCTCATGCAAAGCGCATGGAGGCTTTACAGCAGCAGATAGATGTGTACAGGCTCAAAGAGGAGCAAACTCTCAGGGGTGCCGCAAGCAACTTGGTGTATAACCACCTTATGCAGGTCTGGTTAGCACAAGGGCCGGTGGAGGGCAAAGCACCACGAAAGCTCACCCAAAGCGAGATGAATGAGCTCAGACTGCAAGTGTAGAACATTGCCACAACTACTATAGACAATGTCTATAGTAGGATAGCGGAGTTACAGGAGGATGTAGACGGCCTGCAGACTCAGGTGGAGGACCTCACTTCAAATATCAACAAGAGAGTCTTTGTACCTGAGGAATAGCTGATGGCTTCTTATTTACAAGCCAGAACTTTGGCTTTTCAGTCTTCTTCGCAGGGGGTGCAGGAGATGCCAATGGTACAAGAGCCAGTGCCACCAACACCACAACAAGTCACTGTGCCAGGAGTTGATCCTGTTGTTACTACAGCTACACCACAGCCACCACAGCCTGAGGTATGGGGGAATGCTGCTTTTAACCCACCTAAAACTCCTGTTGCACGGGAGTACAGTCGGGCTATGATTATGCCCTTCAACCAAATTCCCATTGTGTTGGATTTGGCTTGGAAGGAATTTAGTCCTCCGCAGTCGTTGGCACATTACTATCAAATCATGCGCATTTGGCTGCCAGTGGCAACTAGGACTTCTTCCGAACAATCGACCAATTGAGGATCATCACTTTGCGCAGTACTGACATGAGGCAAGTACCATAATGAAGGAATTAATTGCCTTCCAAGTTGTACATGGATTCATCTATACCAAGACCAAAGAGGTAGCAAGTATTGTCATGGGCTGCGGGTTATACTACGCTGCTTATTTTCTAGTACGTTATCACATTGAGCAGCAGAAGATGCAAACGCGCTTTCTGAGTTATTCCAGTGGGGATCATTGGGTCTTACCTTCAGTGCCACCTCATATGTACCTATATGAGGCAAAAGTTATGATGCAAAAGGATTCTTAGATTCGTTCATGGTTTCATGCGGCCTGGAACAATTTGTCAACACAGAAATTCGGCCCTAACGATATTTTCGTTAAGGGACATGAGGCATGGAAATACTTGCACAATTCACAAGTCATTGGTACCCCGCTCACCTGGACAGACAAGGAGCTCAGGGTCTTCACCAATTTTGCAATTCAGCGCTTACAACAAGTTTTACAGTTTAAACTTCCAGACATGGTGGGACAACATTGTATGCCCCAGAGAATTCCAGTTAGAGTTCGACCGTTAAAACACCTCAGGGGGGACGAGGATTCTGATACTACTGTTTCTTCAGCGGACTCTTTTGACATGGCAGAGGACTATGCAATTCAGATGGCAGAGAAGAAGCGACGGGGGTCTCCTATGCCTGAAAGATTACCTCGATATCAGCCTCCAGAGGGACTGACATATCCAGGTAGTGTTCAATAATCTCTGTCAACCAGTGATAGACCTCGGGCTCGCACACACAGTCCTTCACGAGACTCTCAACGTCAGAAGGGTGTTCGCTCACAAAGGTTTGCTAATCCCAAATAGTAAACCGTGAGGACACGGCTTTTTGAGAGGGGAAGGGGTAATGTTAGAGGACTGTCTGGGACTTAGGCACTTTTACGGGATCTGTGGGGTACCCTTAATTTTTGCACAGATTGAGACCAACAGGAGCCTTAGGGGTGACAGCAGCGCACTTTAGGATGGGGTTACACAGCCCGTCACAGCCAACATAGCCCATCACAGTTCAACACAGCCCGTCACAGCCAACACAGCCATCACAGTTCAACACAGCCCGTCACAGCCAACACAGCCCATCACAGTTCAACACAGCCCGTCACAGTCCGTCACAGCTAGACACAGCCCGACACAACCCAACACAGTCGCACAGCCAGTCACAGCCCGTCACAGTTTCACACAGCCAGTCACAGCTTGACACAGCTGTCACGACCATAGGGAACGGATAGCAGGACAGGGGACGACTGTGGGGAACAACATTTGCGAATGGAACATGTTAGTTCACGGATGACGGTTAGTGAGGGAAACGGTTAGAACAACGGGTAGGAAGATAAAGCCAGGAGCGAGGACTGGAAAATGATCACTTTTGGGGGAAGATGATCACTTCTGGAAGGACTTTTGGGGGAAGAGGATCACTTCTGGAAGGACTTCGGGGGGGGGGATCACAACTTGGAAATGAAGCGGAGAGCGCATCTTTGAGAGAAAGAGGAAGAGCACGGAGTAGGAGGAGAACGATCTGTTGATACTTGCTGAATGCAAGAAGTAAAGTTGTAATGTAGAGTAGAATAGAGACACCATGGCTTCAGCCTGATACTTGATAGATATTAATTTGATACATACTTCATACTCACACTGTGTAGAGAGACCTAAGTGAAGCTGTGGAATGAATGGATGGAACTTGATAGATTTCTGAAGCAAACTGATACTTAATTGCAGATAGTAAGGTAACTCGCTAACATGAATGCGGGAAGGAGTACAAATAGGAAACACCCCCATGATACACTAGCTGTAGGTCATGACTGATTGTTCTGAGCGGGTTGAGTGCTTAGAGATTTCCAACTCTTCTATCTTGGAGTTCCCACCTCGGATAGCGAAGGGATGGGTGAGTAAAAGCCGCGCGACAGGTTAATCCCAAATATCAATATATAAAAGGCTAGTTATTTCCTAGCTAACTTCACACTAGTGGTAAAATAACTTGACAACTGTCGTGCACATACATATCGCTACACAACTACATCACTGTCCAAAACCACACAACACATGTGCACACCAAACACTAGTCTATCACTAGTCCACCACTAGTGCACCACTAGGCTGCTGTAGTGTGAATGCAAGAGGTAATATTCAAATTTTTGTTTGGCATCAAGATTCGGCACTGCTACGAAGGGAGTGCCCTGGAGCTAATGAGGGGAAGGAGTTATCCATGTCTAGAGGTAATTCCATGGGAACACTATGTTATTGCTCTGCCAGGACAAAATATGGCTAAGTTATGACATGCGCCTTTTTTCATCCCTAGGATGAATGATTTTCATCGATGATGTTTAACCCTAGAAACTCGGGATGTGAAAAACGAAGGGGAAGAGTGCGTGCATCTTTTCGCAGCTGCTGCAGTGGTGTTGGCAGCACAGTATGTCTGAGAAAGTTCCACCTACGCAAGGGGAATCAGCTTGCTTTAAAGAGCAACGTTAAGGGCTCTTGCTTGGCATTCTGTGCAAGAGGAAGCGGTGCCGCCTTCTTCGTAAGTAATGATCAAATCTGAAGATTCAGCATGTGATGAGAGCGGTGCACCACCGCTGCCGCCATTGTCTTGATGAGCAGTAATGAGGAGATGGAGCAGCTCAACAGCTGCCAGGGCAGGTGAAGTGCTGGCTGGTGTGGATGGCGAATCAGGTTATCTGTAATTAAAACTAGTTGCTTTCTGTCTTCTTGCTATAGGACCATATCAATGTTTAGGAGAGAATTGTACATATAACCATATAGTTAGTTGCCATAGGGTAGTTAGTTTGGCAAGCGATAGGGTTACTACCATGGGCTGAAACAGAGCCGTTATGACTCTCTGAACGCTTGAATCGACGAATATCTGAAAGGTGGGGTGGCAGAGATGATAGGATCTGACATGCATAGATCTTTGTTTTTAAACAACGTGGCATTCAAACAACAAGAGGAGTTAGGGTAGTTGCTGACAGAGATGGTGAGGTGCCATTTCGGACAGGTAATCCCACCGCTTCAGCTGGAGTATAAGACAGCTAAGTTAATAGAGACAAGGGGGGTTTTTTTTTACTGAGATAGATGTCGCTGAAATGATTGAAGGCTCTGGAGTTAGTGGAGAGAGTATGAGAACGTTTTGAAAAATGGAATGGAGTGGTGGCTTGGGCTTCAAACCAGAATGGTGTAGAGAGGATGAGAGATGATGCATGTCTTTGGGGAATGGTGATAGAAGGCAGATGCAGCCCATCTACAATCAATGCATATATAGTGTTTGTCCTGCTTTTGATTTTATGATTCAACACACTGAATCTGGAGCAAACTGTGCATCAGTGTTTAGAGTTAAACAAATCTGCAAAATGAACAGTATAGAGAGATTCACCAAGGGAATCGGTGCACTTGCTACAAGATAGAAATGAGGGAGAGGGTTTGTAACTGTCAGCATTAGGGTATGAGAATGAGGAGAGATTCTGTTTGGGAGGAGAGAAAAGCTAAGAGAGAATGTGGTGTGTACTTATGATTCCAAGGAGGATTTTTTGCGAAGGTCTCCACTGGATGTGTGCCTTGGTATATCTGCATTGCATGTAGAGGGGCTGTCCGGTCTAATATAGGCACTTGCATCAGAAAGGGAGAGAAAACACTGGGAAGAAGAGAGATCCGTTTAGCAAAAGAATGATGAAGGGAGGGCCAGTTGAGAGATAAAGGAAACACCATGAGTTGCATAGAAATATCAGACCTGCACTGTATGGTAGATCCATGTTGCCTTGCATTTTCGGTGATTGCATGAAAACAAAGGGGGTTCAATGTAGATGCTACATGCAAATGGTGAACTCATAGGATGTCATTAACCCTCTGGTAAGCTGTTTGAGTGACCATATCAGCATGAGGACTAAGCTGGTGCAAGACAGAACCCTAGTCAGGCCTGTTGCACTATGCAGGAAACACCTTCACTTGTCCCATCCATGTCTTCTCTTCCGCTGCGGCGTGGATGAGGGCTTTATGAACTCTGATCATAAACAGCCTGGATATAGCCAACCTGTGTGGGAGAACCAGGATAACAACAAGACCTTGCACTAAGAACTAGATTAGAATTAGACAGAAGGGGATATATGCCCCCTTCTTTTCACACTACACTGCCACTAGACAACCACTAGTCACCACTAGTGCAGCCACTAGTCCACCACTAGTGCACCACTAGGCTGCCACTAGACAACCACTTGTCACCACTAGTGCAGCCACTAGTCCACCACTAGGCTGCCACTAGCCACCACTAGTGCAGCCACTAGTCCATCACAATCATCCCCCTAGCTGGCGCTTAGGTCCCTCTAAGTCCAGGTAGCCACAAGATGTGATAATGGCCATAGCCTCACTAAGTCCTCCACCACTGTCCCTACTGCACTCAAACTCGATAGATCAAGAAGCCGGGTACAAGAGTTGCCCCATCGTTAGTCGCCATCTTGCAACATGTGAACTTGAGCCTGAGCTCTCGGGTATTGACTCCTATGAGCTTGGCCTCCCATGTCTTGTTAGCTGCCACTAGTCATATCCACTGCCACTATCCCAAGCAGTGTGAATATAACCAATATCCATTATGAACCCTCTCAAGATGTGGTGTCAAGCATCCCATGTGCCAACCTCTTGAGCATCGATCACACACCAGCATAGTGGCGGCACCACAAGCACGCCCACATAGCATGCAATGCAATCCTGCAGGTACCACTGCAAGGTTGGGATCTATCCTCCCATCCACATGTGGAAGGTGACATGGCGCA
Organism: Takakia lepidozioides; assembly: GCA_030704615.1. Classification (NCBI taxonomy): domain Eukaryota; kingdom Viridiplantae; phylum Streptophyta; class Takakiopsida; order Takakiales; family Takakiaceae; genus Takakia; species Takakia lepidozioides. The sequence continues at coordinate 52,119,723 of CM060731.1, forward strand.
CAATTACGCACATGGTCCTTCCACACCATGCCATCTCGACCCTCCAGAATCAACACTTCTGAAGGCAACACCTCCCTGACCATTAGAATCACACGTCCTGCTGTGACATCCAAGGTCGTAGGCGCTGTCTATTGCAGATACACATAGTCCCCAGGGTAGAAACGCCGAACACCTGGCCAATATCCCCCTCCACGTATAGTGACATACCTCAATATGTCTCGGTGTTGGGCAATAGCAAGGTTCTCAAAAGCCATAGGCATGACCCTCTTGAACAACTCTGCCCGTTGGGCACATGCTTGTGTCCACACATCCGGATCATCAAGGTTGAGGACTACTGCAGCCTCCCTGCGAATAGATGCAGGCAAATCCGGCTCTCGGCCAAAGAGAAGGAAATATGGTGAGAAAGAGGCAGTGCTAAACCTGTAGCCCATGGCTAACCAAGGTACCTGAAGATCCCAGTCTCCTAGGTGTCCCTTTTGCAAGCCATACTTGCGCAAACCCCTCTTCACTGTCTGAACCACTCTCTATGCTAAGCCATCGGCCTCAGAATGGTCCCGAGAAGTGGTACGGTGGTCTATCAAGGCTTTATCACACAAAGCCTGAAACTCCCCCAAGAACTCTTTCCCTTGGTCCGTGAGTACCTCAGCTGGAGCACCGAATGGACTAAGCACACGATCCAGGAATGCATACGCAGCCCCCTCACTAGCCTTGTCAGGCAATGGAACCAACTCAATCCACTTGGAGAAGTGTTCCACCATCACCAACACATATCTGTGGTGGCGCATCGTCAGTGGCAACGGCCCTGCGAAGTCAAGACTCCACCTGTAGCCCAATCCCATGATGGGTAAAAGATGCAATTGTGGTGTAGGGGCGTTGAATGAAGCACGCACCCTGTCACACACCATGCACCTAGCCACAAATTGTTGCACCTCTGTGTGCATACCACGCCACCAATATTGCCCCTGCAGTAGACTATGAGTGCGTCGCACTCCACAATGCCCCAACTCCTCATGGGCATGCTGCACTACCGTGCACGCTATGTTGGGTGAGGCACGATCCTCACCCGACCATCCTCCCACACTCGAAGCATGTGTATTCCTTCCCACTTGAACCTCTTGGCTCGTTGTAGGATCCCATCCCTCTCCTTGGTAGTCACACTAGCGAGGTTTGCTATTTCATGAGCATGAGCGGCATGAGCGGCATGAGCGGCATGAGCGGCATGAGCGGCATGAGCAGAGTAGTAAGACAATCGGTTTTCATGAGCACAAGTACAAATTTCGAAAATAAAAAACAATAAAAAACAATAATTTAATGCAATGTGTAAGGAAAAACAAATATATTATTCGGCCCCTTGAAGGGAAAATTGCAGTTTTGACAGTTGTGCTCATGATATTTCGTCTTCCGCTCATGCCAATTCCCAGCGACATGTGCAAATATGGCGCCGAATTTCGCGGTAATAGGGTCCGTAACCTGAAAAAACGGCGACGTATTTCGCGGTAATAGGTCTCTCTGCAAAAAATGGTGCCGAATTCCGCGGCTATAGGTCCCCTCATGACAGGTAATTCGGCGCCATTTTTCCAGTGCATGTTCGGACTTAGCCAGTTTTCGGCGCAAAATAGGGAAATTCGGCGCCCATTTTTCGAGACACTAACCAGTGCATGTTGGGACTTAGTCAGTTTTCGGCCCAAAAGAAATTTGGCGCATTTTCCACACGGTACCAGTGCCGTTGGACTTAGCCAGTTTTCGGCCCAAAAAAGAGAAATTCGGCGCCATTTTCCCAGACACAATACCAGTGCATGTTGGGACTTAGCCAGTTTTCGGCCCCAAAAAGAAAATTCGGCGCCATTTTTCCAGAAATGGCCCCACAACTGCTTCTGTTGGATCTCAGTTTGAATGGAATATTGCCTCATTCCAGGAGTTTTGGGTGCATTTCATTACACTGCAAAAAAAAGTCTGATACAGCAAAATGCAATTGAAAATATCCATATGGAGGATTCTCTTTGCCCCATCAATGATTTCTGGAATCCCTAAGGAGGAGTTTGTGCAGCTCGTTCACGCTCAACGCCGGTGCATGAATAAAGTCATTAATAGTCACGTTCATCCTCAACCTCTTTAGGTAAATGTAATACAGATGCTTGCACGGATAATACTTGGAACCCTTCTTTGCTTCCATCAACGAGAAGTCCGTACAATTGCAAGTCGGCTCCACTCCAATCGTAATTGTGTATACATCGTCGCGTATAGCCGAGCCGGCCGTTGCCATCCGATACACACGCCCAAGGCCGGGTGGGGGTACGTCCACGGAGCTCTGAATAGTGCAAGCCATCCCAAGAGCATTGGCAATCCGAGTCTCATTCAACTTGTTGGGAGGGTGTCGTCTCTTCACTCTTCACTCTTCCGAATCGCATTGTGGGATGTGCAGAATTGTCCAATCCGTCTCTACTGGACCGAGCAGTCTGTAATGGTTGGGCCTGAGGAACCGGAAATGCGTGGGCTGGGATGTCTGTGTGTTGCACCATTCAAAATCCTGCTGCAGATAGAGCATCCGCCTCATTCTGAGAGGGCTGCAACCCGGTGCAACAGGCCAGACGCCCGGAGGCTCCGGCATTCCCTGAATCTCGTGCTTGGGCTTGCCAAATACACAGGTCATTATATCGTGCCTACAGAACCAAAATGTCTGCGTTGTGGCGTGAGCAAATGTGGGAGTCAAAATCTGCCGCTGAAACAAGGTGCAGGTACAACACCGTGTGGGTTCCTCCGAATCATCTCACCACAGCGTGCTCTCGTATCCACCCGGATGGCGCAGCACTTCCCTCGAAATGCCGGCAATGTCCTCACAATTCTCCACTGTGACTCCGACACTCTTGTCTCCACAATGGGAATGTACTGCTTTACTACAATGGCTCGTTATGTTGCCGGGGCAGCGCCCTGTGCTCAAAGGAGATGGCGATCTTGAACGTGCAGGACTTGCGGTGCTCGACGAGACCTCCTCGGGCAACATCACCGGACCACGAGGGAGCGTGCGAATATCTTGTCAGCTCGCCATGAATCCTCTTCTCCGCCAGGTGCCTCGTCAAGTCTTCGTCTCACTGGACGGGTATGAACATCTCCTTTCAGATGTTGGCATCTTCGCAGCAATGGCGTGTCCCGAAGGCCCTCTCGCAAGGCTGCCGCCCACTTCCGAGGATTCTTCGATCTAGTGTCGCACACCTCACTTCGGTAAACTCCCCTTCAAGTCATAGTTACTCGCTTTGATGCGCGCACCTGACTCCCAACCTGGCCGCCGGGCCAACTTGGAGTTTCGGCTGCTCACCGGGACATAACGGTCCCCTTCCGCTTCCCTCTAAACCCTCCACCTATTTGGGACTAGGAAATTCCCTTTGGTAGATGGCAGTCCGGAACAGCTCCCCACTCTTTGGTCGCTTTCCGGCTCGCTCGCTTACTCACTAGTTTTTGGTCACCAACGGGCTTGCACCGTTCTCGGGGTTACTACTCCCTATATATACTTCTGTAGCTGTCCGCGGGGTTTCACAACCAGCCATGCCATTTTATGGCGAACCACCACGAAAACCCTCGACTCCCGGTGGTGAGTCGCGGTGAGTCTTGGCCCGCTCACCACGGCCCCTATGGACCGTGATGAGTCCCAAGACTCCCCACGACTCCCACCACGAGGTCTCCCCCCCCATGGTGAGTCCTATGCCACCCCCACTAAGTCCCACTAAGCTACCACCACCCCTTGTGGAGCCACCCCCACCGCAACCCGGTGTGCGGGGCTCCACCTAGTGAGCGCCTCCGCTTCCCTGAGTGCCTTGGGCACTCAAGGGTGCTCAGCCCCCCATACCTATCGCTGCCGCTGCCCCCCCACACGGGCAGCCCCTCATGTGTCCCGACCCCCTGCCCTCAAGGCAAAGGGCCGCGACACACACCCCTACCAACAGGGAGTCGATGTCCTCATCGACTTGTCCATTTTGTAGAAACGAACATCCAAGTTGTGGCGTCCCACATCAAGGAGTTTGTTTTCCTACCATGGCGTCCCATGGCAAAGAACCAAACCCCACACTTGACTCTACTCTCCACTAGCTAGTTCGGCCGACTTCCTCCAAGTCCCGGCCAAGGGTGGAGCCTCTCCAGCTCCTCCCAGTGCACTCTTCTTGGCCTACTTCAAGGCCAAGGAACGATCCTCCCCGAGGATCGAATCGCCTTACTGCAACAACATTGCTTGCGATCGCTCATGATGCCGCTTTTGGCATCACCTGAGCAAGGGTTCACCTGGAACCTCTTTGACTAGGAAGATAACCTTGAACCAACCGTGCGCCCCAATCACTACAATTGGGTCCGCCTTGGAATGCTGGCCTGAGGTACGGGAACACGCCGAAGCCGCACTACGACTTCGTCCCGAGGCTACACGATTATAGTACGTGAACGGAAGCACGTAGCTTCCGCGTTAGCCCGCACTACAAGGCAACCCCCTCGGTAGCGCAGTTATAGTACGCGCACGCGCCAGGTGCGCACTAGCACGTGAACTCCCAAATAAGGCGCAAGTTTCTTGCCCCTGGGATGGGAGTCACCCGATTTTGGCATGCGCAAACACACGATTAACCAATTTATCTCATCACCACTTTGGTAGCTAGCATTGCATTCTACATACTAAGCAACCGCACCATGGCATCCCCATTCCAAAACACAATAGGACGCACAATATTTGGAACCCACTTTCTTTATAACACATTTTTGTACAATACAAGTTTTTTGCAATCGGATTCCTGAGCTAGCTAAACCGGGCTAAGCATGCATTTCCTCCCCCACGCTCCAAGGTTGATGTCCCCATCAACGTTTTCTTCCGCTTTTGAGGTCGCCCTTCGAACGCTGCGCTGCAACTGCCTCGGATGCGTTTCCCATTTCTGAGGCACGCACCCAAGATGCCTCCACAAGATGATAGCCCTTCCATTTGACGAGATACTCCGTTTCTCGGTTCTTGAACCTCCTCGACTTAAGTATTGCCTCCACCTCGTACTCAGGTTTCATTTTCATGATCCAACAGCATAGGTGGCGGACGCAACACTTGCTGCCGATTTGGACGTGCTTCATCTTTGAAGTAAGGCTTCAAAAGGGAGACATGGAATACTGGGTGCACCTTGCTGTTTGCCGGCAGCTCCAATTCATACACATCCTCATTCATAACTCTCCGAATGCGAAAGGGACCCGCATACGGAGGTACGAACTTCGGACTCACTTCCGGAGGTAGTCGAAAATTCTTGATGTTCAACCAGACCTCTGTGCCTGCCTCAAACTTCACTTCCCTCCGCTTCCGATTCGCCTGCCTTTCATACCATTCCTAGCTTTGGCAATGTTGTACTTTGCGAGCTTCAACAAACGCTCGCGTTTTTCCAGTACCGCCGCTACTGCCGGTTCCTCAACGTCTGGGCGGCCCAACTGTCGGCACCAGAGGTGCTTTTCCATAGACCAACACAAAAGGGGAAACTCCCGTCGCGGAGTGTTCTTGTTATTATAACAGAACTCTGCCGCGTCTAAGTGTTCCATCCAGTCTGATTGGTCTGCCGACACTAATTCCGCAAGAATTGCTTCACTACGGAATTCACTCTTTCCGTTTGGCCGTCCGTCGTAGGTCGGAAGGCGGTGCTCATCTTCAGCCTCGTCCCCATCTTCTTCCAAAGTGCTCTCCAGAATTTACTCGTAAACTTTGGATCGCGGTCCGAGACAATATCCTTCGGGACTCCATGATGCTTTAAGACGTGGGCGAAGTAAAGTCGCCCTGTCTCCTGCGCCGTTGCCGTCTCCTTGGTGGGGATGAAATGGGCCATTTTACTGAACCTATCTACCACCACCATGATTGCATCGAATCCTTTTGACATCGGCATAGCAGTCATGAAATCCATCGAGACGCTTTCCCAAGTCCCCTCTGGAATCGGCAAGGGTTGTAACAGGCCCGCTTGCTTTTTGTACTCGCTCTGGTTTTGTTGGCATGTGGTGCATGTCTTGACATACTCCTTTGCCTCCTCCTCAGTTTGGCCAGAAATACTCTTCTTCAAGAGTGCCGCAGTGCGCTTGGCTCCACCGTGGCCCGCAAGCGGGCTATCATGGCATTCTCTCAAGAGACTATCCCTGATCCCTCCCTTCGGCACGTAGAGACGTTTTTGCTTATACCGGAGCAGTCCATTCTGCAAGTGGAACTGCGATTTAACCCCCATCCTCAAGTCCTGCATCACGGACTTCGCCAGCTCATCCTTCCTACAAGCCTTCCGGATCTTCCTTTGGAGCGCCGTCTCGCCCTTGTACACCAACAAGAGCTGCTGCTTTCTACTTAAAGCATCGGCCACCACATTGTCCCGTCCCGGTTTGTACTGGATATCCACGTCGAACACTGCCAAAGTATCTTGCCACCTAAGTTGTTTTGGGGACAACTTGGGCTGCGTGGCAAACTACTTCACCGTGACATTGTCCGTGAACACCTTCACTGGGTTGGAACCAACATAGTGGCGCCAGAGTTCAAGGCAATGCACCACCGCCTTCATCTCTTTTTCGTGCGTTGGCCACCGTCGCTCCACTTCATTCAGTTTCTTACTTTCGTAAGTCACTGGACGTCCATCTTGCATAAGTACACCCCCAATTGCGAAGTCCGATGCATCTGTATGAATCTCAAACGGACGATCGAACTCCGGGATTTTCAAGACTGGAGCTTCCGTCATCCGCTGCTTCAATTCAGCAAAAGCTTGGCCACAAAATGTGTTCCATACCTAGACTTTGGATTTACACAGAAGGTCCGACAGCGGCCCCGCGATCTTGGCGAAATTTCTCACATACTTCCGGTAATAGGAGGCGAGTCCTAGGAAGGATCGCACTCCCGGGACCGAAGTCGGAGGCTCCCAGTCCAAGATCGCCCTCACCTTTCTGTCATCCATTTTGATCCCATCCTGTGTAATCACATGCCCCAAGAACTCCACTTTTGTGACCCCGAATTCGCACTTTGAAGCTTTGGCATACAGCTTCCCTTCTCGCAATTTCTGGAACACCCTTTTGAGATGCTCCAGGTGCTCCTCCTTTGTTTTCGAGTACACCAAGATGTCGTCGATGTACACGATCACGAAGTCATCCAACCACTCTTGGAAAAGGCTGTTCATCAGCGTGCTAAATGTCGCTGGTGCATTGGTGAGCCCAAAAGGCATCACCAAAAACTCATATGAACCATACCTTGTCCTGCACGCGGTCTTCTCCTCATCTCCTTCTGCCACCCCGAATTTGTGATAGCCGGGCGCAAGTCGATCCGGCTGAAATACTTCGCTCCTGCCAACCGATCGAAGAGGTCGTCGATCCTTGGCAAAGGGTACCGGTTTTTGATAGTCACCTTATTCAGAGCCCTGTAATCGACACACATCTGCAGCGTCCCATCCTTCTTGTCTGCAAATAGCACCGGGGCTCCGTAAGGTGACTTACTCGGCCGGATGTACCCCTTTGACATTAGATCCTTGAGCTGAGTCTTCAGCTCGACCAACTCTCTGTGGCTCAACCGGTAGGGCGCCTTGGCAGGCGGTCCCACTCCCGGTATCACCTCAATCTTGTGGTCAACTCCTCTTCGCGGTGGCAAGCCGCTTGGTAAGTCCTCCGGCATCACATCTTGGTATTTCTCCAAAATCCCCTTGATCCAATCTGGGCTCGGCTCCCCATCGCCTTCCTCCTTTCACTTCTCTAATGTAAAGCAAAAACTGGGACTCGTGTGCCTCCTCCATGGCCCACTCCTTTGCTGACAGAAGGTTTATTCGCCCTCCCACGGATTTGGGCGTTTCCGAAACTCGTAAACCTCGCCACCATTCCCACATGGCAGCGTGACTACTCTCTTGTGGCCATCTATGACCGCTCCGGATTTGCTCAAAAAGGTCATCCCTAAAATGAGATCCACTCCATCGATCTCGCAGATAGTGAAGTTCTCACGTCCCTCCCAACTCCCCAGTTGAAGAGGAACATCAAACGCCAACCTTGTCGCCAACTGAGGTTCTCCTTTGGCAGAGCGCACCTCAATAGAGGCCCCCATGTCACTTGTCGGGAGTCCCAACTTTCGCGCCGCCACCGGCGTCATGAAGGAGTGCGACGCTCCTGTGTCCACCAACAACGACACGTTAGTTCCGGAATTATCCCATCCACGAACAATAATTGACTCCCTTTTCGCAGGGCGCCAGTTTCCTGATACAACTCACAAAATAGTTGCCTACCTTGCAAGTCCTGGCGACTACCGCTTCCACCAAGCGACTGATGGTATCTTCTGACAGCTCCGTGGTCGCCCGAGTCATGTTCAATTGCCGGGGCTTCGTGCACTTCTTGGCCATGTGCCCGGGCTCCCCGCAATTGAAACACACTCCATCAAAGGTCGCCTTCTGTCCGCCATAAGCCGCTCCACCCGCTTTTCCTTTCGAAGCACCGGGTGCCGCCTTGACGTGTGAAGGACCTCCCTTCGATTTCCACGTGCCATTTTTGCCGCGTGGCCTATCCCACTTCTTTTCCGGTCGGGAGGAGTCACCTTCCCGCCGGGTCTTCTTGTGGTTCAGCTCCGTACGGCCTTGTCTCTCACCCCTAGGGACATCCAAGAAACATTCAGCTCTCTCAATTGCCTCGTTCAAAGTCTTGGGTGGCTTCTCCTCCAACTTCCGCCTAGCCCATGGGGCCAGTCCTGCCACAAAGTTGAAGACCATTTCTGGTTCTGCCATGTCCGCGACTTCGAGCAACAGCACATTGAAAGCCTGGACATACCCCGAATGTCGTCTGTTTGCTTCAAATTCCTCATCTTGTCCCGGGCAAGCCAGGATGCGTTGAGGGGCACAAACTGTCTCTTCATCAATTCCTTGAACCCACTCTAGTTCAAGGTTTCCGGGCTTGGGCCTCGGTCGTGAAGGCGTTTCTTCTTCTGCCACCATTGTTGAGCATAGCCCCTCAAATAGGTGGGAGCCACTTCCACCCGATCCTCGTCACTCACTTGGCCGCCCGGAAGTACTGCTCTAGCTCCAGGAGCCAGGTGTTGAGTGCCTTCCGGTTTCGAACGCCCTCGAAGGTGCCGGGTTCCTTAGGCTTCACCTTAAACTTTGCCTTAGTGGAAGTGGCATTAGCCGCCTTCAACACGTCTTTCAACGTCCCGCCAAACTGCGCCAACAACCCTTCCCAAAAGGCTGCCGGCATGGGAGGTCTCTTGGTTTGTCGGAGCTCTCAAGGATTCCTCGGGCTCCGACTCCTCGGATTCCTCCCGCTCCTGAGCGGCCTCGTTTTCGGAAACATTCATTGCTTCCTCAAACGGCCGCCTCGGTGACACGTCGCCCCCATCGGGCTCACCGGGATCATCATCTTTTGGGCCGTTCCGCTTTCGCTTCGGCTTGCCCGACCCCATGATGAGGCCAATCCCAAGGACGATCGCGTACTGAACTCTAAGCTCTGATACCAAATGTCGCACACCTCACTTCGGTAAACTCCCCTTCAAGTCATAGTTACTCGCTTTGATGCGCGCGCCTGACTCCCAACCTGGCCGCCGGGCCAACTTGGAGTTTCGGCTGCTCACCGGGACATAACGGTCCCCTTCCGCTTCCCTCTAAACCCTCCACCTATTTGGGACTAGGAGAATTCCCTTTGGTAGATGGCAGTCCGGAACAGCTCCCCACTCTTTGGTCGCTTTCCGGCTCGCTCGCTTACTCACTAGTTTTTGGTCACCAACGGGCTTGCACCGTTCTCGGGGTTACTACTCCCTATATATACTTCTGTAGCTGTCCGCGGGGGTTCCACAACCAGCCATGCCATTTTATGGCGAACCACCACGAAACCCTCGACTCCCGGTGGTGAGTCGCGGTGAGTCTTGGCCCGCTCACCACGGCCCCTATGGACCGTGATGAGTCCCAAGACTCCCCACGACTCCCACCACGAGGTCTCCGCCCCCATGGTGAGTCCTATGCCACCCCCACTAAGTCCCACTAAGCTACCACCACCCCTTGTGGAGCCACCCCCACCGCAACCCGGTGTGCGGGGCTCCACCTAGTGAGCGCCTCCGCTTCCCTGAGTGCCTTGGGCACTCAAGGGTGCCTCAGCCCCCCATACCTATCGCTGCCGCTGCCCCCACCACAGGGGCAGCCCCTGATGTGTCCCGACCCCCTGCCCTCAAGGCAAAGGGCCGCGACATCTAGAGGCAGTCCGCATCAGCATTTCCTGCCTGTCCGGCCCCAAGCCCCACTGTTTCCCTTTCAAGAACTCGTTGTACCTACATTGCTGCATAATTGACCTCACAATGTCCTCCGTTGTGGCAGTGAGGATGTCCACCAGATGCGCTGCAGAGGAGGCACGCCAGGAAGAGTGCACTGATTCGGCCATGTTTGTCGTGGGCATGTCGGTGTCGGAATCGAGACACATTTCCTGCACAAGCACATGTTCAGGTTACAAGCAAGTTACAAATATGGCCAAGAATAATATTCAACGGGACGCGAATTCGTGCAACTCACCTCTTGCATATAGTCGCCGAACTGGAGGAAACGATAATGCCACCATGCTAGCCAATTGACCATTGCTCCCTCGTCTGATTTCCTTACAGCACCTGACGATGTCCACCAAGCCCGTATGCATGCAAACTGTGTCTCTGCATCATCCAAGGTGGGAGCGCGCTTCCACGCAAGGCACATGGAACGGTGCTCCTCTTTGAAATCTGGCGCCTGGTTGTGTACTGCGAAAGGCTCTGCAGAAAATGGAACCCACAAGATCTCTCCTTGCCTTCCATGGGAACATTGGGGTCTTGCCCGTACACCCTTCGGATGGCAGCCCAATTTGCTTGTGCATTGTCCGCCATGAAACCACGGAAATTGGGAGGGGGCAATCCCGCCTTGGCCATCTGTTCGTTTATTCCCTGCCAAAGAAGCATCTCCGATTGTGTGTCCTCTCCTTTCATCTCACAAATAGCAATTGTCATTAGCATCCTACAGTGGGTGTCGTAGACATGTGCACCCATTGTCACCCACTGGTGATTTGTAATTCGCTTGATATGGTCGAACATGACCCAACTGTTTGACAAGTTCCCACTCGTCATCCTGTCGACCAGTTTGACGCCGCTGCCAGGTCCACACGTGGACATTTTGAATACGAAACAACGATCTGCCTCAGTCCCTTGTCCTGGAAACCTACTTCCATGAATGTAGTCATATCCACATCGTCGCTTCACCTCCAGAATGGAGTGCATATCCGAGCCACGCCCAATTTTCTGTTTGCATGAGACAATGTGGTTTCGGACATTCGGTGAACATACGTGGGACACCGACTCCAGCAATGCCTCCATTTCCTTCTCGTCGAGAGGAACTCTATCGGAGCCGTCTTCCGACATAATTCTGGCCAATGCCATCTTATGGGCGGCTTGGAGCTGTATCTGTTTGGGTTTGGCACCCGGTCTCAACTTAACCTCCTCCTGAACGAGCTGCTCTGCTTCGTGGGCAGCCTCCCGCGAGTTCCCCCTCGCCAATTTGTGACAATGGGAACCAACGTGTATGCAAGCTCGGGTGAGGTCAGGGAAACGGTGCAACACATAGAACTGCTTGGCATTACAAACAGACATGCAGTGTGGTGGTTCTTTGCAATGTGCACACTTAAATGTGGAGTTCGGAACCTTCTCCTGAGCTCGAAATGGTTGATGAGCTGTGCCTGTCCAATCGGTCTCGTTCCAGTGGAAGCAAGTTGGGGAGAAACACCGCAACGCGCCCGCACAAACAACGTAGCGCACCCGCACACCATCGAGCATCTTCATGCTGGTGGTTTTGGTAACGCACCAAGGATGACCGTCATGTTTTCTATCCATATCTGTCAACATTCCGGACGCCCTCGAGTAGTCCGCCCGAGGAGGGAACTCAAAGAAGATATTACCGTCGACGTCGGCGGGAAGGCATGTAACCGATTTAATTGCGAACTTGCTGTAGTCCAGCCCGGCCAGCTCCGACCGGTGTCCCTCCAGGTGAAGCCCTCGCAGAATTTCCAAGAATAGATCGAACTGCGGTGCTCGTGCTGGGAATATGTCTCCCTCCTCCACTGACGTCCATTGAGGACTTGCCTGATCTCCAGGACGACCTCGGAACTTCCATGACCTCGTCTGAGTCGGACAGGTTGTGAACAACCCGGTTCTCGCTCGTCTTCATGGATGGGTTCGGCTCTGGATTTACTTCGTTGCGGACTTCTCTCTTTGAGGTAGCCACTCTCTGATTCGCGGATTGTTTCGTGGAAGGCGCCAGGATAGAAGGTGCATTTGGCGGGCAAATGAAGTCCCCAACAGCCCTGTATATGACGCTGTCCGATGGTGGAACTCGCCATTCCCTGCCATCACCGAAATCATCGTGGAGCACAACAATACTCTCGACAACAAGGCCGTTAGAGTCCTTCCTTTCCTCCTCCAAAAAAACCGACCCCGGTTTCAGGTGGTATCGAACGCACAGATATTTCTCCATCACCCGGCAGATGTCCCCTCTGCACGGAAATGAAGCTCTATGCTCGTGAGGAGGGCAGTACACTGTAGCGCTCGGGTTTTCCGCCATGGGAGATGTGCACACAAGACTGCTAGGATGGCGTGCGGGGAAGCTCCCTGGTAGAAGGGGGATGCAGCGATGGGAATGAATGCGATGCCGATTTGTCCGAGCGACGAAGCCTGATCCAAATCCAGGGAGCCAACTATCTCAAAAATCCACAGTCAGAGTGTTAATGAACCTTGTCTCCGGAATGCGGCCCCTGGTCTTTGCGCAATAACTGCCAACGGTATGCAGTCAGAAAGTGGGGGGCCGTCCAGATGATGACGGCTGAAGGGGAGAAGCCGGCACCGTGCCGTCACATTACTACCCCCAAATGGAAATTCGGCACCCAATATCCAACAGGGGAAGCCCGGATGCAGCGTAGCTACGGCGTGAGCCTAGCCCCGTGAGCCTGGGAGCTGAGCTCACGTTGTAGCTGCAAAGCGTGAGCGACACAATTTTTTTGGAGAAGCAGGTCCTATAGGCGAGGATTGCAAGAAGAGGGCCTATTACCGTGGACAAAACAAAGGGGGCCACCATGCACCATGTCTACAATGCCTGCACAAAAAGAGTAATATGAAAATATGGCAGAATAGAGCTCATAATGATTGACACACTCTATTTCAATTCACAGATAGACGCTTACAATGAATGGCATGTGCATTTGCCCTGGTTCCGTGAACGAAATGTATGTGTTTGTCCTAAATGCAAAGTCTTCACACGGTAACCTTGAAACCAGTATGGGAAGTGGGCATGGCTCGTATGTGTTCAAAGAGAATTTGGCGGAGCCCTACGTGAGGTGTCCCGCTGCAGAAGGGTGATGACTTCTCCGTAGCCTAGTGTGGCTTGGTGAATGAATTGGTCTCTCTTACCGTCGCAACACATAATTACAAGGTATATGTAATATTGATGCTTGCAGGGGACCCACTTCCCTCTCATGCCGAGAGCGCCCTCACGCATCGTTACAAAATCCGGACAAGTGCAAGTAGGGAAATTCCCCACGGTAACCTGATATTCTTTGCCATGAAGAACTGAGCCAATAGACAGCACTGTGTAAATCCGTCCATACCCCGGGGCAGGGACTTCGGTGATACGAGCCACCCGAGCCTGCAAAATTCTAGCCGATTCCATCTTGCATTCGTGATCTGCACCCGAAGCGACACGGCGCACTGTTTTTCCATCTCTTTTTGTTGGGTGGGAGTCGGCACCGGGTGGAGGCATTGCCGGAGCTTGTGGCACATCTGTGCCGACAGTGCACAAGGGCACCACTCGGGATCGTGCAAGACAAAACCCTCCCTCCTCCAGCATGCTTATCTCGGTTGTTGACAGCGACGTCCCAAGTTTCACAGGCCAAATTGCGGGGGGAGGGGGTTTCATTATCACCGAAGGACGAACTGTTCCCTTGACGCATCGTGCCATATCGTCTGGGCAGAACCAGAACTTGTGGTCCTTTGACTCCCCACTATGATAAGGTCGGAACAACCCTGTGAATGTTGGAGCTGGAGTCCCCCTGGAGCCTTTGCATATTTTTGATTTGCATTTCTTGAAAGAGGGGGTCCGAATTGCCATGCAAGCAACTCTAGATCCTAGTGGGGTGCGTTCTATATGCCACTCACTATCAATGCAATCAGATTCCTGCACCATGGCCACCACCTCCTCCAATGGGATTCCTGCTGCTGTGCTTGCATGTTCTGCACCTGCTCCACAGGAGGAGGACCCACCTGGGAAGGGGCCGGCACAGGACTTAGTCTGCACTGGAGACACCTTTGGCACAGAGAAATTGACCCTGTCTGGGCGATGGGAATCTCCATCTGAACCTGGAAGAGTGTTCAATTTCCTTTTGCATGATCCAAATCTTTCCTCGCCTTCCAAATGAGGGAGCCTGGATTGCAATGGGGAGCCTTCAGTGCACCTGTTCAGAGCTTTGGCCATCTTGGATGGGTCTCCAGACCTACTCGCAGCCCTTAGCATCAACAAAGTCGAACCGGGGCCCTTGCCTCCACCCCGTCCCATCAGAAAATTGCGGTACCTGGTTTGTTGTGTGAGTGCCCGCACCATGTCATCAGCAGTGGCCACATACAAGTCACGACCTGCTTTGGTAGATTGCTGCATCCAGGCGTTATGAACAGTCTCCGCCAAATTACAGGATGGCATGTCGGCCAAGTCCTCCAAGGACATTTCCTGCACGAGGCAATGCATGGAAATGTGAGGAAGGAAAGGAAATGGAAGAGGTTCTTCAAGCGACAATCCAAGAACCCCAAATGAAGAGGCATGTTGCAAAATTTCTGATTTTGGGATTCGAGAGGCTTACCGTCGTCATGAAAGCTCCCCACTGTCTGTATCTGAAGTGCCAGAAAACCAACCAGTCCTCCAACTCCTTCAGGTGGATACCAGTAGCAGCACCAGAGGAAAACCACCAAGCCCGGATTGCTTGGTAAGTGCTCTCAGCTTCTCCCATTGATTTGGCATTTTTGTACTTGAGACAGAGCCTTCTGTGCTCCAACTGAAGGTTAGGGCGAATGCAGCGTTTTGTATGACGTGCCAGAGATTGACTCCAATGGAAGAGGCATGTGCGCTCCCTATTTTCCATTGGGACCTTAGGATCCCCCGAACCAAACACGCGCCGCACTGCATTGAAATTTGCCTGTGCACTATCAGCCATGAAGCCCGCAAAATTTGTCTTCTGTATTCCGTTGCGCTGCATGACGGCCAGGAGCGAATTCCACATGAGCATCTGGGATTCAGTGTCCTCCGACTGCATATCACAAATTGCTATTGAGAGCACACGTTGGTACGCTGGATCATACACATGGCACGCCATGGGGCAAGTACAGAAAAGCGAAATTCTTGTCATATGTGTTATCCTAGTGGACAGTCCAGCAGAGAAAGTCCACTAAAGAAAATTAAATCTAAAATCCAGTCACAGCGGTTACAGCCAATAGAAAGCCAGAGAAAGGATCAAGAAATTGGAGGGAAATTAAGCGCAAGAGTCGGCGTCGTTCCGAGTAACGGGCGTCTCGACGGGACAAACCATCAATGCTATAGCTTTGAAGCTATGGAGGAACTAACAGACTATACGCTCGCAATATTACTTACGCAGTGGCATAGGGACGAAACAACAGAGCGGATCTTTTCTCTTGAGCGATGCTTGCAAGCCCCGCAGGCTTACAAGAAATTACCCATAGCTTTTTGTGGCAACCATACGTTTATGCTTTGTGCACTACAGGCATTTCTTCAGTTGTTACAGCCAAAACATTTCTGTAGGTCTAGAATGAAGAGAGTGAGAGGAATGGAGGAAATCAGGGTGAAGAGCACCACAATTCTGCAGAAACAAACGATTGCTACCCCACAGGCGATACAGATACTGAAGGAGCTGAGATTGCAAGGATTGCAAAGCAAAGATTGGACATTGCACCATAGACAGTACATGTTACAATTCTTGCAGAACTTTGAGCCAAGGACAGGAGCAACAACGGTGAAGGGAGTTGAATTAGTAATTACTCCCTTATACCTCCAGCAATTGTTTCGATTGCCAGCAGGCCAGATGCATGTGGAGGAGCACGGGCAAGACTGCAAATAGGGGACTTATTCCAAGAAGGGAGTTTCTTTAAAACTCAGGGTTATGCTTGTACCAAGGCCGTGTACCCAGGGCTAAAGGAGGTAGGCCAGGTATTGAACGTTCTGTTTGCCATGAAACAGAACCAACAGTATTTGAGCAGATCCTTCACAGAGGAAATACTCAAAGCCCTGAGAGGAGAAGAGATAGAATGGGCGGACATAATGTACAATGCACTGGTAGAGGAGATGAAAAGATTACGGGGTACTGCCGCAAAGTCTCCTATCATAGTGTCTGGCCCAATCATTGCTCAAATAATTCTTGATTCTGGCATACTTGATGCGCAAGAAAGAAATGAGATGGGAGTGTTTGAGCCAGAAACCACTGCAATGGAAGAGCAAGGCTCTTCACACAGTGAGGGTAGACTGGCAGGGCAACCCGAGAATAAGAGACAGAGGCGGGGAAAGACTGTAGTGGCGGATCCACTGGCTTCACGGAATCCGCATGATAATGTTTCCCAAGTTTTTGTGCAGAAATGGGCACAGCAGCACAGAGAACTGCTATTACTGGAAGCATGACCTTCAGAGAGGGAAGAGGAAGTTACTTCAGTATCACAGCCATCACAGCCAGAGGATCGGCTTGTCACAAGGTTACCACAAGTTGTCCATGCAATTCAACCAAAAATAATTGATTTAGAAAAAGAAGGGTTAGATATTCCCACTACAGAACAGGTGGTGGCAGAAATTGAGAAGGGGGACCTTCTCTATGAATATTCTGGTATGGTAAAGGACACAGTGATTCCGGAGGTGCAACGATTGTCCAAGGGAAACCCTGCGGTGCATATAATACACACACCTGTGACGGAGGTACCACAGGTAGAGTGCCAAGACACTGCAGCACTAGTGACGGATGAAGTGGTTCAGGAAGAAAATCTGGTGGGGCAATGGCCTGAATGGTTCGTAAGACATCACACTGTTGAGGATCAGGGAGAACAACAGCAAGCTCACCATGATGACCCTCAACAGGCTATGCTTATGAGTTCCATAAGCAGGACACTGAATTTGTTGGGTACTTATGTCAAATCCCATGTTCCCACTACTCAATTGGCAGCTTTGAGGGAGGAACTCAGGCAAGAGTTTGAGGCTCGACTTGCCACAGAGTGTGCAAACAAGGTCGATGAAGAGGTCACTCTCAAAATGCAGCAAAACTTGGAGAGTACAGAAGTGGCTTTGCAATTGGCCAAGGAACAATTGATTGAGGCAGGCCTCGCGCACAAGAACACTTGCACGAAGCACATAAGCAACAGCTATACCAAATGCAGGTGAAGCATGAAAGCAAGTTGCAAGAAGTAAATGCACTACATATGGAGTTGCAGACAGTGCATGACAGGATGGCCATACAATGTGCTACACTCACAAATATGCTTGACCAATCTACAAAAGAAATAAACAGTCAAGCGGAAAAATGTACGAAGGTAGAAGAAGAGAATGTTGAGCAAATGAAACTCATTGTCGATATGAAGAATACAATCTGTCGCAATGAGGATACTTTCAAGCAATACAGGCAGGTTGAAGCTGACCAAGAGAAGCACATCCTGGAGTTGCAACAAACGGTCATGGCCAATCGAAATGATATCTCGGTCACTAACAAGGCTTGGAAGGAAGCCAATAATCTGCTTGCTGCTTATGCGAATTTGGTTGAACCTCATGCGAAGCGCATGGAAACTTTACAACAGCAGTTAGATGTGTACAAACTCAGAGAGGAGCACACTCTTAGAGGAACCACAAGCAACTTGGTGGATAACCACCTTATGCAGGTCTGGTTAGCACAAGGGCCAGTGGAGGGCAAAGCACCACGAAAGCTCACCCAAAGCGAGATGAATGAGCTCAGACTGCAAGTGCAGAACATTGCCACAACTACTATAGACAATGTCTATAGTAGAATAGCAGAGTTACAGGAGGATGTAGATGGACTGCAGACTCAAGTGGAGGACCTAACTTCAGATATCGACAAAAGAGTCTATATACCTGAGAAACAGCTAATGGCTTCTTATTTACAAGCCAGAACTTTGGCTTTTCAATCTTCTTCACAGCAGGTGTAGGAGATGCCAATGATACAAGAGCCAGTGCCATCAACACCACAACAACTCACTGTGCCTGTAGCTGACCCTGTTGTTACTACAGCCACACCACAGCCACCACAGCCTGACGTATGGGGCAATGCTGCTTTTAACCCACCAAAAACTCCAGCTGCAAGGGAGTACAGTAGGGCTATGATTATGCCCTTCAACCAAATTCCCATTGTGTTGGATTTGGTTTGAAAAGAATTTAGTCCTCCGTAGTCATTCGCACATTACTATCAAATCATGCGCATATGGCTGCCAGTGGCAACTAGGACTAAAGTTCTTCCGAACAATCGACCAATTGAGGATCATCACTTTGCACAGTACTGGCATGAGGCAGGTACCATGTTGAAGGAATTAATTGCTTTCCAAGTTGTACATGGATTCATTTATACCAAGACTAAGGAGGTAGCAAGTATTGTCATGGGATGCGGGTTATACTACGCTGCTTGTTTTCTGGTACGTTATCACATTGAGCAGCACAAGATGCAATTGCGCTTTCTGAGTTATTCCAGTGGGGATCATTGGGTCTTACCTTCACTCCCACCTCATATGTACCTATATGAAGCAAAAGTTATGATACAAAAGGATTCTCAAATTCGTTCATGGTTTCATGCGGCCTGGAACAATTTGTCAACACAGAAATTCGGCATTGATGATATTTTCTATAAGGGACATGTGGCATGGAAATACTTGCACAATTCCCAAGTCATTGGTACCCCACTCACCTGGACAGAAAAGGAGCTCAGGGTCTTCACCAATTTTGCCATTCAGCGTTTACAGCAAGTTTTAAAATATAAACTTCCAGACATGGTAGGACAACATTGTATGCCCCAGAGGATTCCACAAAAAGTTCGACAATTAAAACACCTGAGAGGCGAGGAGGATTCTGATACAACTGTTTCTTCAGCGGACTCTTTTGACATGGGAGAAGACTATGCAATTCAGATGGCAGAAAAGAAGCGACGGGGGTCTCCTATGCCTGAAAGGTTACCTAGATATCAGCCTCCAGAAGGCCTCACATATCCAGGTAGTGTTCAATCATCTCCGTCAACCAGTGGGCTCGTACACACAGTCCGCCACGAAACTCTCAACGTGCCATCCACGCCTATAGGAAGCTGACTACTCCCAAAAATCCAGGGTGAAGCCCATGAGGTACAACACTGCCCCACCAACAAGGACATCGTACGAGACCACATCTGCCACAATAACCTTGGCTCTCATCACTGAGCCATCTGTAGGATGATCCGGCTGTAGTCTGATAGCCAACTCACGCCGTATCATGCCCCGAGCCTGCTCTGATCTTCCCAAAGATGTCTGTATCTGGAAAGGGCACGGCTTCATATTCGCCTCCGTGAGGCCCAAGCCTGCAATAGCAACTCTACCCAGCATCAATGGCTGAGCTCCCGAGTCCAACAAGACTCGCAGTGGCCGGTACCTCTTGCCTGCCGGTCCACTCAAACAGAAAATGTCATCCTGGTTGTCTAATATGACAACTCCAGGTGTCACCATGGCGCGCTCAATGGCTGGCCTAGCTGGCAGCTCCATCAACCTGGCAGCTGCAACTTGCCATGGCGCCGCTGTGGCAGTCTTGACCCTCACATCCGAGGATCCCTCCGGCACTACACCTCCCACTATCTCCGCAGAAGATGAAATAACCTCCCCACTCTCACATAGTGTAGCTGCCAGTCTGAACACCTCAACTGGTCTTACCCCCGGCATCGCAATCATGGTAGCCGAGAATAATGGAGCCTGACACACAGATGTGGCCGCCCCCAGCAGCACATTAGCTGTCGCAGCCTTGGCAACACTAGGTAGTTGTGCTGCTCGTGTAGCTCTCCCCAATGGCATAGTAACCTCCGCCTCGGTAACAGTCGGGCGAATACTAGGTGCCATGGACGGCGTCGACATTGTCTCCGCCAATGTGAATGACTGAGGAAGCTTGACCTGACGGCTTGCCTCCCCACGCTGTGGATCCAACTCCACCTCCGCACCCCATGACTCAGGAACTCGTGCTGCTCCTCGAGTCACTGCCGCAGCTGACTCCACTTGCACTAGTGGTAGTCTTGCGCCCCGCGCATAGTGGTAGTGGTATTGGCACCCCTCACCAGTGGTAGCGGTGCCCCATCCATAGTGGTAGTGGTAGTGACACCCCTCACCAGTGGTAGTGGTGCCCCACCCATAGTGGTAGTGGTAGTGACACCCCTCACTAGTGGTAGTGCTGCCCCGCATATGAATCCCATGCCTCCTATGTCTCCTCCCTCAGGAGCAAGAGGTAGACCATCCGGCCTTGGAGCTGGTACCACCTGAGCTGTGGCCATGGCAGCGAGCCTTTGTTCTAGCTGGTGAAGCCGGTTGGCCATGCCTTGGTCACCACCTTGACCTCCGCGTCCTTGGCCATGTTGAGCTTGCCCTTGGCCTGCACCTCATGCCTGGCCACCTCGTCCTCTCTAGGCTGCTCCACCTCGCCCCGGGCCACCATTGTTCCCTTGGAACTGGCCTGGGCACAACTCAGGATGCAAACCATAGCACTGGGCTTCTCCATGCCCGTATTTGCTACAATGCCCACACTGCAACTGTGTAGGCTATGCTAGTGCCAAACCATTGCCGCCCTCTGGGCAATCCTTCTTGACATGGGGTCCCCCACATGTCCAGCACACCACATCCGCCCGTTGTTGGCTAGCAAATGAAGGGAGAGACCTCTGTATCTGAGGTCCTCTCTGCCCTTCCCTGGGCTTCACCTGAGCCCCCTTCTAGCCTTGAGCACGTTGAGATAGTGGCTGGCTAGGTGTACCACTACCCCGTGGTGCCTCCTTAGCAAATCCCTCCATGACCACTCGTTCCTCCACCATGTTGAGCTCTATCCACTCTGCCAGCAAAAACACATTTGCTAAGGTGGGTTGGGCCACTTGTAGGAGAGTTGCATCCCGCACCCTTCTCCTCAGCTCCTTGTCCAATATCCCGTACCAGAACTGGACTGCCTGGGCCTTCGTAACCCCTTGGGTTACATTTATCAAGCGCCTCATGCGAGTGAAAGCCTCCCTCAAACTCTCAGTAGGCTTCCTCTGGAACTCTTGCAAACTCCTCAACTTCTTTGAAGAACTCCACAACAGGGTTGGAGGCAGGCACCGCCACTGGTGCTGGTGCAGCAGTAGCTTGGGTAGACGTCGTATTTGCTGTACCACTAGTCCCACTACTGCTCGTGGAAGCTGATGTTGTAGCTGTTGCTGCCGGTGCAGCAGCCGGTGTGGCTGCTGCCCTTGTGCCTCTAGTGGCTCTAGTGATGGAGACATAGTCGGGTGACCAGTACATCCTCCACTCCTCAATCTCAACATCATGCCCCCGCCTAAACTCATGGTAATCATCCATGGGCGGCCCCTCAAGATGCTGAAACAGCCCCTTCCATGCCATGAAAGGCGTAAACAGTTGTGGATTGCGCATTTGCTGCAAGTCACACCAATTATCAAACGTATGGAGCCACCAAGGGGCCACGTAGGTACTCTGGGGTGGTAGGCACCATTGAGTTGGATGAAGGAAACAACTTCCACCGCCGGTGTGAGTCCTCCTGATTCACAATCCGAATCAGAACCTTCTGTAGAAGACACAGGAGGTGAAGGTGGCCTAAACCACACACCTCGTCTCGTATACCCGCTAGTATCGCTAGTGCTCGTACCGGCACTTTCCCCAGCAACTAGTGGCACCTCCGTGTTGACAAACTGACACTCAACCGGTCATGAACATGTCCCTAACCCCCTCTCCACAAGGTAACCGGGTAGAGAACCTGATGCGGCTTATGGTTTGGAATACTAGGTTCCTAACATAGCCTGCACCTGCATCCACTGCAAGAACTCCTATGGTTGGCTGGTCATCACCTCCAACCTCACCACAAGAGAAACAAAGATGGTCTGACTGGTCATCAACCCAGCCTCACCATCGACAGCATGCTCTAGGGTTGGATTGGCGATCAAGCCCGAGTCAACCACCTATAAAATCAAGCGCCCACACAAAACTAGCATGGCGCACAATCTAGCATGCAAGTGTGGAGGGGATCCAAACACAAGAATGAAAACAACAACCTCCCCACACCAAAAACAACTCCACAATGTCGCTCCTGCAACCCTGCCCAAACCCGGACTGACTCTTGCCTCCACCTACGGAAAGGTCTCGGCCTACAGAGAAGGTGGAAAACTACGAGGAAGGGAAACTGAAGCAATGCCTATCCCCAGCACGCTCTCATCCCAACACCCTTTTTTTTCCTCTCTCTCACTTGCATGACCATGAGAGCATCCTATAGACACTCCTCAAACCGGCCTCCATGAGCTCATGAAACTTGGCCTCCAAGGCCCCATGCAAGCCTCCATAGGGTCCGCCAGTGCCTCCTTACGTCCACCAGCCATTCCTCATAATAGAACCACCTCAGGAAACCACGCCGTTCACTGAAGGTTCAAAAATGGAGCAAATAGAGGTACATATAGGCCCCAACAACATTCTGTCCAAAGGAATTACCTGCAGGCTAGTCTCCCCCATAGTTAAGAATTGGGCTGAAAACCCGAAAAGATTACCTGCAGGGAAGTAATCCCCTTTGTTAAAATGCAACAGGGAGGCAATTCCGACCTTTCTGCCGGATCAACTAGCTCAAAACCATTGTTCTTCAGAGCCCAGCCTCCCCATCAAGGTCCCACGAAACGAGTGAAAAAAGATTTATTTATTTATTTATTTTTTCACTCTGCGTGTTCGCGGCCTTCCGTGGCTCTAACCGCCACGACTCCTCACGCCCCGCCCTAGGCGCTCGTTGGCCACGGGCTGCCCCGTGGTACCCCGTGGTACCACGCCCACGAGCCTTCACGGCCCGCCATCCCTACAATCTGGTCACCGTGCCATCCCGTTGTGTCCGCACCACGGCTTCCAACGGTCACGGTCAACAGTCACGGCCTGGGCTTGTGGTATCTCGTGATACCGCCCCCACGGCCAGTCACGGCCACTGTTCCTTGCGTGCCCTGGAACTCCCAATGAATTCCCATACGTTCCCGAGGCGTTCCCGGGCGTTTCCCCTGCGTTCCTGAGCTCTCTCCGAGCTGGGGTTTGCTCCTGCACCTGCTGCCGCCAAGCTATGGCTTTTGTGAAGCCACCAGACCTGCTGCCATGCTCTCTTGGGCTCTCACGACCCACCAGAGGCACCCTAAACTCAACAAGCAAGCAATATGCTGCCCAACAAGCTCCATTTCTTCATGAAGCTCACAAAAACGAATCTGAAAATACACACCTTTACAAACTTGGTGCACATGCACTTCTCATGCATATCCCCTAGCTCTAGGATGCCTCGCTGCTGCCCTTCCAGCCCCGCTCTTGCCACTCCAAGAGCCCTTACACTACTGAGTTTCAGATTGAAACTCCAACTCAGCACATGCTTCATAAGTGCACTGATTTGCACAGAAGAGGGACGAGCCCCCTCTCTTCACTCATACCTCTTCATGAGCTTGGAGCTGAAGCTCCCAACGGGCTGGGATGCATCCCCTCGCAGCTCCACTATTTGGCTGCTCCTCATCTACCCGCAACAACTGATTTCGGGCAGAAATACCTGGAGCTGATCATATCATCTCCAACCTGCAACATGCTAGCTTCCCATGCGCAGCCCACATTCCTGCAGCTCCTTAACTCGGCCTAAAGCTGAAGAAGACGACCACCAGTTCGCCCACTCATGGCCAGCATCTCCTCCGCTTCATACTAGAACTGCATACTCAGTTGCCATAGCGTTGAGCTATGCAACACTGACCGCCTCTCTATCCATTGCAAACCTGCAACCTATTCGCCTTTGTACTCTATCCGCTTTGGATAGGGCTGAACCGCTTTTCATGATTTGAAAACACAAGTGCTACAACTAACTCGAACCTGACACTCATAGGGCTCGAGCTAATCTTTATCGAGTGATAAAGAAAGAAAGATACAAGCACACAAGCTCTTTCAAACTCACATACTTGCACATGAAAACATACTCATATATTAAGTCGAGCCAAGTGCACCCCACGCCATGGGGAATCCACACTACGGCGCCATAGCTAGACGCGGTGAGGCTCAACTCGAGAATGATGAGCCCACCGCGATCTGCCGTGAAGATAACAACGCCAAGTGCCCAAACATGTATTGGCCCCTGGATTGACACTTGGATCAATCCCAAATGTCAATATATAAAAGCTAGCTATTTCCTAGCTAACTTCACACTAGTGGTAAAATAACTTGATAGGTACCTCAAGAGGTCCTGGAATATGTGCCATGATTGACACTGATGACGGCGAGGGACTCCTTGACCTGGCCGGTGGGATATAAGGGGGACTAGACATAGGGAAACCACTTGTGAACACTCGATGTCCGAAGAACTTTCAGTGTTCTCTCCTTCCCACTCTATCTTTCCCAAACTTCTAGTTTTTGAGTCTGACTCTGGACTCAAGGCTGGGATTTTCCCTAGCAAATGTTCACGGACGGCTTCTCTAGCCAGTCTTCTTTGTAACCTGGTGTTGAACGATACTTGGGAGTGTGTCTCTCCATCCTGAGCTAGACATACACTCACTGTTGTACCGACGAGGATTCTCTTGCCTCAGTCTGTACTGAAGGACCTATATTTCCTTGAACTACCATGTCAAGAATAAACAAGGTTAAATCTGCATACCTTCCATGGAACCGTGGCGATGGAGGCACATCAATGTGCAATCGATGGTGCATTAAGGTATAACCAACCGGCCAAGGTCCTTCACAATGGAGGTTTACTATTTCATGAGCGCATGAGCCCATGAGCCCATGAGCCTATGAGCTCATGAGCGGACATCCGCGGAATTGGAATTTTCCTGCCTTTATTGACGGTGTTATGTCCTCTTACCTCGGTAATAGGGTCTGTTTCTCCTGGTCCAGGATGCGGAATGAGGTATTTCGGCGCCGTTATTCCCAAGAGCAGTGTGCTGAAATGGTGTTTTGAAGACATCCACCGGGGTATTTCGGCACCGAAATTACCTCTTAAAATGTGATATAGTGCGGTATTTAATGGCGCAGAACGGGCTATTTGGGCGCCGAAATACCCAAGTGGAATGTGCTGAAGTGCCTTGTGCTGAAGGCTTCCATCGCGATATTTTGGTACAGTAATTCATCCGCGGAATTTTTGAGGCCCATATAACGAAGGCGCGCATTGGGCTATTTCGGCGCCAAATTTCCCAATAGGAATGTTAGAAACGGCGGGTTTTCATGGCTTCAAGTTCTCGGCTCGATGGTGTGCATAAATTACTTGTAGGGTTCTTCACTGAAGTTTGCGTCTCTTCTGCTTTTATTATACATTTTGGTTGGCGGAAGAAATGTAGGGAATCGGACAAGCAGTCTGAACACAATGATTTTTCAAAAATATTTTCATTAAGTGTTTCAGAACTGTACAACAAAAGGATCCAAATGAGACTTTGCTATGGTGAGGATCCGCTATCACTGTCCGATGCATCCCCGCCCTCATGCAAGGATGGCTGCCTTCCACCTGCCTCCGAACCTGCACTGTCGCTACCGCTGTTACTCTGAGAAGCCCTCCCCTCAAAAATACCATCCTCACCAGCCGGAATTGTCCACCTGGGTGCGGAAGTGTCCTCAACATTCCCCTCGCTCTCGGACGCGGATTCTATTACGAACTTCCCTACTCTGCCTTTCACAATTCTATGTTTGGCCTCACGCCTCATTATAATTATCTGCTCATTCCCGTATGTCAATTGCTCTAACCGAGTAGGCCTATCCTCCCTCCTGATGGCTTCTCTGGCAGCCGTGTCTGCATAGGCTGGTAGAAAAAAAGGCTTATGGGGACTCGCGAGAAACGATTTTCTGGCAAATAATGGCCGATGTGATTCTGTCTCCTCCTCTGCAACAGGGTCCGATTCGGGCAAGTCTCCCAGCTTCTCCTCGTCGGACGACTCTGCAAGGCTGAGTGTACGCACAAACATAGAATGAAGTACATTAGAGAATTCAAACAGGGAATCATCGGCAGGTTGCATGGTCCCTACAACCAAAACCAATACACTTACTATGGTGCAACTCACTCGAAGACAGGCATTGGGGGAAGCGGCTTCGGGCGCCCCTGCATCGAACGAATTTCCTGGACTTCCTCCTCTTCATCTTCCTCCTCCCCTTCCACGTCATCTTCTGCGTTTTTGGGATCCTCAGTCGGAGGCAAACGTTGAAGGCCCGCCAAATTGTAATCGTACAAGGCCGTATCCCCCTCAAATGAGAACACAAATCGGTTCGACATCCTTCCCGCCCACATACAGGCACCTGCAAATTCATACGACACAACCACAACCAAACTCAAAAATGAGTCGCTTCCTCGCACAAGCAAACATACACAAACGGAAATGGTGTCAATTTTGGTGCCGCATTCAATTAACGTTCTCACCTGTATTTGCAGTGATGTCGAGGACCCTGCCTTCAACATTCGTACATGTTTCCATGAGCGTCTGGGATGAATGCAGGACTCCTGGTCCCGCCATACCTCCATGGCTTGCCCGACAAATCACAAAGAATGTCCTTCTCTCCCACATGGTTGAACATGACGTTATACTCCAGTGGATCAACTGTGGAATCAACAAGTCTTCCTGTTTCACGTAATTTGAATTTCTAATGTTTCTTCACAAAGCAAAATGCCTGAAAGATAAGAGTCTGCAGAGAAAGAAATGTCCTGGAGGTTTTGCTTCTCCGCAAGCTTCAGCAGGTTCTGATCGTCGCCAAGTCGTACCACGTTGTCGTCCTCTCCTTCTGTCAGCTCAATGGGCCGCCCTTTTGCAGATCCAACTCCCACATCTCCAGCGGCCTCCACCGCATTCGTGTTTTTTGAAATTGACTGCAAACCCAATATCTCCGCTTCCAGTCTCCCTAGGGGTTTTACTGGCGAAGCCATGGGCTCCTTCTGCTTCCTCGACTTCCAAACTCTAGGTGGGCTTTTCTGAGGCGATATCTCAGGTGTTGAATGAGGACTCGCCTGCCTCGATGCACTTCCACCTTGCGAGCGCAGCACCCGGGCAGGAGTATCCAAAGTTGACTGTGTTGCTTCGCCCCCCTGCGATCCCTCCCCAGCTCCCATGTCAAACAAACAGGAAAACATGAGACACTGCACGCAAAAAAAAGGTGTAAAAGGAATATTGCGTATGGAGTGCTTCATATCCGCAAAGCACGAATCTCTCACTGGTGGGCGATCCGAGTCTCCGGATAACGAGGTCTGCATTTCATGCATGAGACGGAGCTTAAGTCGTGTCGTCGGCGGCTTCCCAAAATCCCGCGTCCTCCTTCTCTTTGCCGGAGTTGCCTGACCTTCCACAAACTCTATGCTACCACTATGCCGCATAAGGAGAGGAAACGCAGGAGAATGTCACTGTAGAAGGGCAAGGAGCGAGAGAGCGAAGCGGTGGAACATGCAACCACTATGCACGAGCAGATGTGTAAGCAGCTACGTCTCCCGAAGCGTTGCCACCGTCCACCACTTTCTGCCGTATGAGTGATGAAGAGATTGTGACCCCTGACACGTTCGCACGGATGAAGTCGACTGGAACACGACGCGTGCCAGTTCCAGCCACCAGTACAAGACGGTTTATCCGAATTGCGGCACCGAAATACCTTCCGTTCACTGGATGTTGTTCCCGGAGCAGCCGACATTGAATGAAATATCTGCACATCATGAAACCCAACCGCCATGAAAATCCCCTGCCTATGACATTTAACAGTAGGTCGGTACGTTTTATCAGCGGACGGATGAATTTCGGCGCCAAAATTCATCCTATTCAAGTGCTTTCGTACACAAACTTACAAATTTCGGTGCCGCAATTCATCGCTTCCCACGTCCTCATTCGTCATGAGCAAACCTGTTAGTGGGATATCGGAGCCGGAATTAATTCCGGGACAGTGGAAATGGCTGCACTTGGGCACATTTCATCCATATTTCGGCACCGAAATTCATTACGAATATCTCCGTCTGCGCGTAGACGAGGTGAAATCATCCATATTTCGGCGCCGAAATTCATCCAGAGCGAAGACTAAATCGGCACCATGCTATGCTTTGCCGCCATCATTGCCCCTGACGGATGCTGTCCATGCCTGTTGGACTTGCCATTTCTGGACATTTAACTATAATTTCGGCGCCGAAATTATACTTAATGTGCGGCAACGTCCCGTGCGAAAAAGACCACTTAATGGATATTGTCGGTTTCAAAGGAAAAAAACGGCTAAAATGCAATTAATTTTGACAAAAGGGGTTCAATATGCTGATTTCTCCATTAAATACAGAATATTCCTGTTATCTTCGTCGGAACGGGCTATTTCCAACGATTTACCGAAAATTATATCATCTAGAAGCAAATAGTAAGTGTCGGGTTTGAACGAATTTCGGCGCCAAAATTCATCCGTCGCATAGAAAATGTAATATTAGAGTTACTCATTGCGGACAGTAAGGATGAATTTCGGCGCCGAAATTCATCCATTTCAAAGAAAAATAAATATTGGAGGGAGGGCATTGGATGAATTTCGGCGCCGAAATCCGGCGCTCAAACCCTGAAAAGAATTTGGAGGGATGGAGTCGGTTGAATTTCGGCGCCGAAATTCATTGCTCGCGAAGAAAAAAATAAAATTCGGGAGGACTTCGGATGAATTTCGGCGCCGAAATTCATTGCTCCCGAAGAAAAAAAATAAAATCGGGAGGACTACGGATGAATTTCGGCGCCGAAATTCATTGCTCCCGAAGAAAAAAATAAATTCGGAAGGACTTCGGATGAATTTCGGCGCCGAAATTCATTGCTCGCGAAGAAAAAAATAATTTCGGGAGGACTTCAGATGAATGTCGGCGCCGAAATTCATTGCTCGCAAAGAAAAAAATAATTCGGGAGGCTTCGGATGAATTTCGGCGCCGAAATTCATTGCTCGCGAAGAAAAAGGAAAATTAGAAGGGAGTACTTGGATGAGATCTGGCGCCGAAGTTCATCTGTCGCAAAGAAAAAAAAAAAAAAAAAAAAAAAAAAAAAACTTCAGATGAATTTGGCACTGAAATCCATCCGCAGGGCAGCAGAATTAGGGTCGGAAAAGGAGATGAAGAATGAATTTCGGGGCCGAAATACATCCATTCTGCCGATTCAGGATTACTGTCATTCGGATGTCAGCACCGATATCCGGACACGTGGTGAATCACGACTGTAATCAGGAACACATTCATCCGTATTTTGGCATCCAAATTCAACCCTCATGTGCAGAAACAATTTGATGAAGAAGATGTTCATCCGAATTTCGGCACCGAAATCCATCCGTTGGGTGCTTGGTTAGTTTCATGAGGTGAACAAATTACTATTTCTGTCGCCGGAATTCATCCCCTGGCTTCCAAAGTTGTTACATGACAGATATGTTCATCCAGATTTCGGTGCCGAAATTCATGGGAAGGCCTGATTTATTGTAGCCCAAGTGGTTGTACATTACAATTCAGGCACCAAATATCCGATGTGAACTTGCTGTTGTCGTCCGTTTTTGTAACGTACGTTACATACCTTCATCTTTACGTGCACCGATCACCCATCCTGTTGGATGCGGAATCTCCAGAAAATCATTTGTGTTATTAGGTAGGACACACTCTTCTCACTACAGGACTTCGCTGCGGAGCGTACCGAGAGGTCTCGTCTTCAACATGGACTCCCGTGTTTGGGTAAACGTGTACTTCCATCCTGATTCTCTGAAAGCTAAAATACGTTCCACGAAATCCAATTCCCAGTCGTCATCCTCCTCCCACGAGAAGCTCTTCGCCCCGCATACCGGTGGGTGACCCCGCAGCTTGGCCCACCCATCGGTGGGGGAAACTGAAAAGACGACGGCCACCAACAAAGGCGAACGACACCAGGATGGCCAACGCTCTTGCAATGCCCTGCATAGTGCAAGGTTGCAGGGATGTTCCTCACCCCAGGATGGGGCGCATATTTCAGTTGTCAACAGCCGGGTCTGCTGCGCGCAGTGTCGTGTATACAATCACGGTTTCACAGTATCCAGCTTGCAACTGTGAGGACTTCCTTGTTATGGAATCGAAGAATGCAGCATACGTCCCCTGCAAACACCTTTATTACATTTTTCTGAAGCGCATGAGTTGCATATCCGCAGTGGACGTCTTCATCCATGCTCCAACACTGAGTTTCAACGAGCTGCACAAGGCCCTACGGCAGGACACTGGTCGGACTGCTTGACATTCCACATTCGGGAAGGAGAAAGTGGCAATTATATTACATTCATCTTCTTGCACCCTATTTTTTTGTAAGGAATTATACACTTGGTGGTGCCGCATCGCCATGGCTACATGTGAATTTCGGTGCCACAATACATGAGAATGTGGTTTTTGGCCATGAATGGCATGCGCATGTTTTTTTTATTTTGGTTGTCTACAAATGGATCCGAGTAAAGCATACATTGTGTGGAGATTAACGGGCATTGAGGCCTATTTCAGCGCCGTTTATGGTCTATGTACTGCATAGTGCTTCCTTGTTACTGCTCTTCATTCAATTTGTAGTGATTTCGCAGCCCATCCTGGCGTTTTCGTCCACCTTTATGAGAAGACTCCAATTTGCTACAAATACATTGTTACTGTTCTGCAAATGTGATGCCTTTACAAGATTGCTAGTTTTGTGTCCCAGTGGGAAGGGTCCTACTGCACATTCGAGCATTTGCATACTGCACCTTGTGCAAACATCAATCCATACGACAAAAGACACGTCCCAGCATACTGGCAGTGAATTGCAAAAAACCTTAACAGAAGATTATCCAAGCATGTATATTCCCCATATGGCACAGGGAAGCTGCTTGATTTCTGAATGAAAATGTATGTGCCATGAGTGTCGGCGAGTCGAAACATGTCTACTCTAGCATGCAAGACCTATGGTCCCCTCGCCCAAGAAGAAGGAACTCTAACTGGCCTCTCAAGGACCTCCTGAGTGACCGGGTGCCTATATTTGAACAAAATGTCAGTGGTTTCTGTCGCCCGGTTGAAACTAACGAGGATGTCGTGTTTATCGATAGCGCCCCCTTGGTAGAAGGACATTTTCACAGTGGGCCCTGTGTTCCCCTCCTCCTCATCCTCATAACTGAAGAGAATGTCCCCACTTTCCGAGTCAGTCCGTCCACGCGTAAAGTTTTCACCTATGCACTCATCATACGTCCACTCGCAACAATTCCAGCGATACAGCAACGCTGTGCGTGATCTGTTCGGCTCCCACTCATGCGGAAAGTCCAGGTCCATGATGCGTAGGAACCATCTACTCCCCAGCCGGGGTCCAGGAGAATCGTGCAATCCTGGAAGAAACTCCATTGCTCTCAGCTGGACAAGTCGAGGATCGTCCCTGTAAACATCCAGGAAAACAATGATGTCGTGTGCTTTCGGGAAAATGACTCCCGTCTGGCGTCGATAGATGTGATTCGGGCACGACATGGCCTCACGACATAGCACAAACTCAAAGCAGGGAGGAGATGGGCACAATAGAGAAGAGTGAAGAGCAAAATGAGAGCAAGGCCTCCCTTACCGTAAGGCGGGTATTTGCTCTCCGGAGCCCAATTTTGGCGCCGTTATTGGATGGAGTGCGGAAGCTTCAGCCAAGAATTTTGTTTCCGCAGGTCAATTTTGGCGCCGTTATTGGTTGCAATCCCTAGCCTTCAGCCGGGTATTTGGTTTCTGGACCCAATTTCGGCGCCGTTATCGGCTGCACTCCGGTGGCTTCAACCGAGTATTTGGTTTTCGGGGCCCATTTCGGCGCCGTTATCGCCTGCACTCCGGGTATTTGGTTGGTGGAGCCCAATTACTTTCACCGTTGTTGGCTTCACTCCCGAGCCTTTAGCCGGCTATTTCTTTTCCTGTGCCCAATTACGGCGCCGTTATACCCAACCATCATGCACTTCTGCAACAGTACTATCCACGGTTATAGGTCGCCATTGCGTTTTCGGAGTCTGCAAACCCGGATCCTAATTCCGCTTGCGTCTCTGCCTCTGGGATAATTTCGGTGCCGTTATTGCCCATAATTCAGTTTTTCTATGACCTGGCCTAGCGGTCCATGAGCCTGGGCTCCAAGTCATGAGCGTACACTGGTACTCATGAGCGGAGTGCTTCCAGCATGAGCGCGGAAATCTTCGATTTTTGATTATTTTATAGTTTTGGGCCTGAAAAAAATCTGCCGAAATTCGAAGTGTGTTACTTTGCGGCTCATGGGTGAGCCATGCCCGCTCATGAGCTCATGAGCTCACCGCTCATGAGCTCATGGAATAGCAACCCCCCTTCACAATGCGAGCACTCGGATCGGAGTATCAGAGGCTGGCTTGCAAAGAACTGGCAAGACTCACAATGAGTAAAGAAATCAACTTGCCACCTTAAGTGGGCTAGGAGGGATGATCTTGGGTGTAATGCTCCCAAGTAAATACCTGGGCAGGGACAACCCGGAAACACAAATCTGTCTGGGCACCAATAAAAGTTTTGAGTGGTGCCGTCTGGAAGAATTCGGGTATTCCAAACTCTCTCGTCAATCCAACGTTTCTTATGCATTTTTTTCTCCCCCAGATACCGGATATATTCTTCGATCCTCTCCCGGGTAGATAAAGGTTTGTGGAAAAACCGATGTCAAATGCGCTTCACTTTTTCGTCAAAGGACATGCCAGCTTTTTAATTGTGCTTAACAATTCCACACTTGTTTACACGCTGTGTTAATCAAGGAATGATGGGATAAACATAATGTAGCCTAGCTAGTTTAATACAACAGGGCATAACCGCCTCTCGTTACTGCATCTCATCTAAAATGGAGACTCGGGACCTCTCACGCTAGAAGTTTCTGAAATCTCCACACTAATCACTCAGATCCGGACGACTACTGGAGGCGGGCTCATCCTCATCCTCCTCTGAGGAAGTGTACTCAGTAGGTCCACTCAGGGTGCTTTCTACTGAAGAAGCCGCATGTACCACACGATGTGGTAACCGAGGCAGATATGCCCGAGGAGTCCTCAGGCCAAAAGGAAAGGCTGCTGGCTGGGCTGGGTCCAACGGAATCAACCTACGAACTGTAGCAGGTGGTGCAAAGAAAGAACTCTCTGCTGGCCGGTCTCTAACTGTGTGCAACAATGACAATGAACCGGACGTAATCAACTCACGGATAAGGGACGCTGACGTGGTCCCTCGGTGATAATATCGGGGCGGCAGGAAGGGTCGACAAGACCTCCTCGGATGTGGGAGACTCTCACCCTCGATCCCGCTCTCTCCTAGTCCTACCCCAATCAGTCAATCCACAAAGGCAGAGCGATGGCCGCAAAGAGCACGTCCTATGCACTCTCTCAAAGGGGCCGATCGTCGAATCGTCCTGCTGCGCGTATACAAAGGGTGTTGGTGATGGTGTGGCACAGCACACAACAGGCCAAATAAGACACCTGCCAAACAAGATGGACCTCAAGGTCCGAGTCAAAATGAATATAAGCGAGGAAAGGTGGCTGGCAACAACCCGGCCAACGGGTCTTGAACCGAAAGAATGTGGAGATGGGAGTTGTCTGGGCTCCAAGGCCTCGGGGTCTCACCCGGGCAGAGATCCAATACTCCCGATACTCCTCTGCAATGGTCAAGATGCGCCGTTGCATCAATCTGCAAATTACTGTGGCCTCTGGGCCAGACACGTCTCCAGTCCTGGTGCCGGAGATAATGCGATAGAGTCCAATCACGCGGTACTCAAAGGAATGCTCCCGGTGGGGAGCTCCAGACGATGCAGCCATACTGCAACTCAAGGAGAGCCATGAGGTTAGCTCAAAGCACACTTAAGTGTGATAAATCTGCTTACATGTACAGAAAGTAGTCAATCAACCTCCTTGGGCGTGAGATACGAATAAAAGATGCACAACATCAAACAGAGTGCGATAGTAAGATCAAGGTAAAGAATACTGGTCAGTAAATCCTCATTCATTCTGACCATGGAGAAACCTGACTTTCACTTGTCTCCCGGCAGACGCACCAAAATATGACGAGCCCTGGTCGCGTGTGGCCAGGGTGACGGCATACTAGCCTAGGGGGTCGTGACAAGTTGCGGTGTAGGTTGGGCTCAGCGAACCGCCTACTCGGCTGCGGTAAGTGCAAGGTCCGTGGCAGCTATGGACAGATCTAGATAGTCTAACTTCCTACCGGCAAAACAAAGCTTAACAACTCTACTTCACATGACGATTTGTGTTTCCTAGTCCTACATTTTGTTTATGGGTTTTCTACGTCTTTAATCGTAATTGCCTTCCAAGTCTTTGTGTTTATTACTACTTCCTACATGCCTGGACTCCCAACACGCTTATAGCCGGGACGAACCTTCAAATCCCTTCACAAAACGAAGATGGGGATCATCTATCTCCCGCCCAATGCCCCCCCCTAAATCCCGAGGTGGATGAGTGTCCTACCTCCAAGGGACCGGATCCGCTTTCCCAAGTCAGTCTCTCCTGCTTAGAGCGATCCCAAAATGCCACCTCAATGGTCAGTCCATCGGGTGAATGATAACAATGCCAACCTCTAGGTAATTCCCGAGGTCTAATAACAATGCCAACCTCTAGGTAATCCCCGAGGTCTAATAACAATGGCCGTTCCTTGGCCCGAGGGCCCCCCAACGGCCGGATATTTGACTTCAAATATCCTCGGCGGAAGGGGGCAATACCGCCCTTGAAACTTGCATTTCGAAGTTAAGGGGGTCCGGATAAAATCCCTTAATAAAGGCAAATTACCCTTGCTAAATAATAAAGACAAATCATTAAAATATTCCTACAAATGCATGAAATTCGTAGAAATAGAGAATCATCGCATGATGCTGCTGGAGCTAACTAAATTACCCTCAAGGTACCAGGGGAACGCCCTTTTATGCCGGGAGCGTTGGGGAACCGCTCTCCACTCGTGAGCGCCCCTAAAGTCCTACACCAAACCACTCAAGAACTCATTAGCAACTAAAACCATTACCGGGCCAGGATGAATGAAATCTGTTGCCCAGCAGTTTCTCATTTGCTCGCCACCTTGGTGTGTAAACAATGATTAAACATTCAGTGGGTCCCAGGGTCCATTCCCTGCGCCTTTTCCACCTACTTCCAATATAATCTGATTAATTTATGCAGGCAACCAGCCCAGAACGAAGTTAAAACATATCATCTTCTACCTTGTGAAACCCCAGTAGGGATTCTCTCCTCCCTGTCTCTGGGCTCTCTCTCTCTCTGCCTGTGGCATCTACCCGTGAGCCGTGCTTTCACAAACCCCGGAATACATATCAAACTGATGGCCTTGCTGGGGCCTATCCAATGGTTCCAACCATTTTTTATTATTTGCTAAAACACGCCTTTATTCTCATGCAAGAAGAATACTATGAATAGTGCACAAGAAATCAAATGCATAGGGAGAGAACCCCCCCTTAAAATACCCGATCCAGGGACCATCAGTTCCTGGTGGGGTCCGTCGAATTATCCAGCGGTTAAGACTGATACCCCGTGGCCAACGGTATGTGGCGAGGCGTGGCTGGCCCGCCGCCGACGCGGGTCCAGCGGGTAATAGGAGGGTTCCGTCGTCTCTGCCGCTCGTGTCGTACCTGCGCTGGCCCAGCTATGGCGCCTGGTGCTGCCACGCAGTGCCCCAGTGAGCGTACTTTGCTCCAGGGGTCAACTCGTCCCATGAGGGCAAGCCGCGCCACCCGCGTTAGAGGCGCCAGTCCATGGCGATTCTAGGCAACCTCCTTGGTTGACTTCCAATCCAAAGGCGCCTGCACTTAAGTGCTGGGATCTGCCCTTTTTGGCAGCCCTCTACAAAATAGCTTAACCACTTATAAGTTAGTTAGCAACGCCTCCCATGGCCCTCTATGGCCAAGGGGCTTATGAATCATAGATATGATCTTAATAATATGAAAATTTTGGCGAGAGCTTCGCCGTCTCATGCAATATGGCCGTCGCCGCTAAGCTAGAAAGAGAAATTTGACAAGAGCTTCGCCACTTCATGCAAGCTCACCCTCTCTTTAAACATAATAATGGAAATCTCCTCACTTCCATGACGTAATTGGTTAGATTCCTAAGGCCCTGTCTCCTGGGGCTTCACACCTGTGCTCTTCACACATGTACATAGAGATGCACACACATCCTCTTGAAAGAGGGTTAGTTTTTATAGATTTTTAGCAAACAATGCTTATAAGGTCCTTTCCTCGGACAAAGCTTGAACATCAAATGAAATGAATGAATTCAAAGGTCAAGAACGTATGGTAAGTCGCCCTCTGAAAGAAGTGGTGCTTGGGATGCACTAAATCGCTCGGTAGAATGGTACTCAAGTTTGGTCCTCCTCCGGCACTCCTACTCGTCCGACTTACTAGTAAGATTAACAATAATTACTAATAATTCGTACCTTTTGTAGCCTCTCCTAGGTGGATTTACTAATAAAATTGCTAATAACTATCAGTAATCTCTGCCTTTCTTTTGACATGCCATTTTTTTTTGGCCTTTCTTTCGACAGGTAGTTTTTTTTTCTTAGCCTTTTTTTTGGCCTTTCAAATGCCTTGTGATAGGCTCAAAAAACAACCTTGGTCCAACCCGGGTATCAATACTGATATCAACCCGGGTAGGTAAAGACCATATCCGGCTGGTAGGTAGGATGGCCAATACCCCGGGCAATACCATACTAAGGTCAATACATACCTCCCTCCATATTGTGGTATATAGACCATACCCGACTGGTATTGCGATGGACGAGATTGCTGTTGATACCAGTGTTGCTGGGATGTGAGCCTCCAAACGGCACAATAGTAATAATGATAGTGATAATGACAATAATATTGATGATAGTGATAGTGATAATGATAGTAATAATGATAGTAGTAGTAATACCAGTAGTAATTATGATTGAGTGTGAATGTCAAATTTTTTTCAGGTTATTGGGTAGTCTCTTGAATGTATTGAATATTCTATATACCTACCCGGGCGATATTCATATTCCCCCATATCAGATGGAAAAAAATTAAGATTGATACCCTACTACTGTACATCCACAAATTTACGTTATTCATACCCCTCCTATACCCTACCCAGCCCCCTTACCCAATACTAGGACCATACTAGTCTTGGGAAATACAGGCCCTTGTGATACCAAGACCAGTTTGGTGTCATATTTTTGTGATACCAGTCCAACACTGGTATTAACTAGGGAAGGTACATCAGGAGAAAACAATCCATGCATGGTCTCTCCTAGCCAATAAAGTATTTAATAGTGATACCGCCTGACAAGGTGGGGAGAATTTGACGGGGACTTGCCAGAGGAGCACACATTGCCTAAATTTGATGAAAATACTATTAGCTATGTTCTTCTTATTATTATTATTTTCAAGAGGGGATAGAAGCCTCAAATTTTATTAATGACGGGAAAAAAACAAAGCCCAAGGGGCCATAAAGCAAGCACGCCAATATAGGCGAGGGCGAAATATTTATATTTTTCCATTGTTGCTAATGTTTTTTTTTGTGCATCAAATATATTTCCAGTAAAAAGGATTTTTTTTTAAAATAATAATTTTAGTGAACAGGGGACTAGGCCCTGGAAGGAAGATTGTTCTCAGAAGTCGTCACTAAGTGTAGAGCAACGCGGAAGTAGCCCTTATAAAATAGTCCACGAAGAAGGAAAACCCAGTGTTGGACTAGTATCAAGTTTTTTACATACCAGTCTGGTCCTGGTACCAGGGCGTATCACAAAGTTTTCATACCAGTCTGGTCTATATAATGGTGGATGTATATTTGTCCAAATACTAGTATGAGTATGAGTATCATGACCACAGTACCAGCTGGTATGAGGTATCAACTCTGGTATCATCCTTTATGTGTATTGTATATATTTTAACTTGATATTTGCTATTTGATAAACTTGTAATTCAAGATGGCTTTAGAAGTAAATATACATAAATATAAATGTATAGGAAAATGTACACATAAATTAATATGGTACACATACCAGAGTAAATGAGGTAGATTGCTGGGGAGTTTTGGTATTGTGGCTGGTATGAAAAAACTGATACCAGCCTGGTCTGGTATATGACCAAGTATTCTCCAGTGTTGGGAGGGTATATTGATTTTTTCTACCCTCACGGTAAGGGTATACATGATTTTGGGGGTCAAACTTATCCTCAGGGTAAGGGTATAATCTATTTTTTGAAAACATTTACCCTCCGGATAAGGGTATATATAAATTTTTGGTAAACACTTACCCTCAGGGTAAGGGTATTGGGTGCCACATATACCATGAGGGTAAGGGTAATTGCAGGATAATGGTACCATTTTTATATCCTCAGGATATCCCAGGGTAATTATAAAGGGTAAATTAATTTTTTAAATTCAATTTGTGAATTTATTAAATACTTAGAATAAAGTTTTTTTTTTTGATAAAAGGGACATAGGCCCTACAAAAACTTTATTGGAGTGGCAAGAACAGAGAGGAGGAAAAAATAACCTCATAAGGGACCGTAAAGGCGTATCACATGGGGAACACCCAGCACTAGTAGGGAGTTGGGGGGGAAAGCATGAGTTAAGTAAGAACCAAAACCTTGGTGGGGGGGATTGCTAGAGGGCCTAACCAAGACCAAGCATTTCAACTATATAACATCCCCGTTATATAGAATTTAACGGGATATGCCTTGTATTTATATTTTTGTTTATTTTTTATGTGGCTTACGAATAGCAAAATTTTAGCCCTCATTTATGCTCCTCTAATGGCCCTAAAATATAATAACAAAACAACACATTTGATCATAATGAGGTCGCTTTGCACCATAGATAAGAGAATGGGGGGTACCGAGGAAAGAGAGAGCGGCAGGGGGGGCCGCCACTAGCACACGTTTTTTCCAAGGAGAGAGTGGCAAGGACCGGTCTTGGAGCACACGCTGCGAAGAGGAAGACCAACGAAGGGGGAAAAAATAAAATAAAAAATTGTAGTGTGTGCCCTCTCTACTAGCAAATACCACACCTAAACCTAAACCCCTAGTAATCAAATTATTATACCCTTCCCTATTACCCGGCCATTGAACAGATTTACCCTCATGGTAAGGGTATCCTTCGAAATTTCAAACCCCAGGGTATAATCCATTAAGGGTATAACAAAAATAATTACCCCTGACAAGGGTAGGGTAAGGGTATTTGGAATTTCCAGGGTCCATATACCCTTATTGGGTTTAACCCTCAGGGTATAATGGAGGAAAAAGGGTATCCTCCCAACACTGGTATTCTCCCAAACGATACCAGACTAGGTCTGGTATCGAATACCAGTGCATATACCAGTACTTTATACCAGTCCTTCACCTATATACCAGTCCAACACTGGAAAAAACCCCACCAATTGGTAGCTGAGCTGGATAGAGCATTGAGTGCCATGTGATTCTGGGTTCAAACGTTCAAACATTGCTCCTTGTCATGGCGTGAAAGAGCTTAATAATAGAAATATATGACACCTCCTGAAGGAAGCCTAAATAGTGGTCTCTTGACCCGAAGGGCTAGTGCCTTCCAAGTAGGAAAGTGGACATCACCACCAATCGATGGATTGAACCCAGGGGGCTACAACATGGTTGTGGTAAGAGCTTATAATTAAGGGGCCTCAGTTGTGAGCGTCGCTCCCGGGTGTTTCCCTTTAAAAGAAAGAAAAAGCAAAACCCGCCCCCGAAAAAGGGAGCGGCGGGGCCCGAGGCGAGAGTGGAGAGCGGCAGGCCCGTGACCGTCTCATCGCTGCTCGTATTCCCTCCCTTTTCCTTCCCATTATTTGGCTCCGTCTGACTCTCTCAATGGGGGCATATCGGGGGTGTCGCATCGGGTTGACGTATTAGTCAATGTTGAGTGAGCTTTCTGGCAGAGGTGGTGCTGCTTTCCTTGATCTGCTGATTGGATCTTGGTGGAGCGCTGTGGCGACTTTCCCTTCTGCGGGAGCTGGAGTAGAATCCGATCTTCTCTGTGCTGCGGCAGGAGCTGCAGGTGTAGGATGTAAAGTGGTAGGAGGGGGAGGAAGCGTATGCAACGGTTGCAATTTCGCGTGGAATTAGAGCTATATTGGAAAGCGATGGGATCCCGATGGTGGCTAGCAGAGTATTTTTTTGGAATGGGCGCGGAAGGCGCGTCCTGGTTTGTGTGAGAAGCAAATGCTGAAAGGTTGGCTTGTACGTCTTTGTCTGTTTCAGTGTACTCCAGCTCTTCGGACGAGAAGAGTTGGCTAGGGTTTACAGGCAGATGGGGGCCTTTGAAAGAGGCCATAGATGGGGTGTGAGATTAGACCACGCCAATAATCCTGGACATGATGAATCGCACCTGGACGTTCGAACTATCTACTGCAATGATGCGCATGCAAATGTGCCATCAAAATTTAAGGTTCTTGTCACCCGGCCCTTCGCCTGTTCAAAGCAGAGTCTTTTGTGTGCTGCAAATTCGTCGACCATTTGTATCTAGCAGTTGACTGTGCAAGAGCATTTCAGCGTGAAGCACTCTCATTTACTGCCTTATCTGCCTCTGCATCACGAATAGGGAACTTATGATCATCCCCATAGCAGTTCCTAACTGATGCTGCACAGGTCATCTTGAAGGTTGCATGTGGTACATCGGTGTAGTGTTGGCTTGTTTTTCTGCAATTGCTCTTCCCCAGCTTGGTCCTTCCATCCTTCTGGACGCCATTTCCCGGCAGTAGTTACTTGCAACCAGGAATGATGTGAATTTTAGAACCTCTTTATGCATTAAATCGCGTCACTTAGGAAGCTAGAGTCACTGGGAGCGGATTTTCAACCAGCAGAAATCATTATCATTCTTAAACTGGAAGTTGATGGCTCCTTGCACCATCTGATTCTGCTGAGGATTCAGTCTTGAACTAGCCCACCATCCACTCTTTCTTGCTGGAGGTTGGGAGTCTCTGGCAAGTTTGTTGTGTAGTTTGTGTTTCTTGGCTTGTCATTAGGTCAGCTTGGCTGGGATATTGACAATGATAGGTTTGCCACTATTCATTTCCACTCGAATTAGGCAGTGCATATGAACTTGCAGAGTTGAGTCAAGGATAACTCTGATGTGACCAATCTGGTACTGAGAGATGCATGGTGTTACTGTGAGTTTAGTGCATCCGCATAAAATATTTGTTCCTTGGCACCTGGATGAAAATGTCCAGTAAGAATGCATAGTTGCAAGTTGTTGAAGGAGACACTGTATGTTTTACTTCTGTCACCGGTGTTGTTGTAGAAAACATTTAGATATTCTAACCTGAATGTGTTTCTGGGTGACGTTACAGGGCAACTCAATATCTACCACCAAATACAACTTGCTCACCTTCTTCCCAAAAGGCTTGTTTGAGCAGGTGCATTCAGTCTGTCGAGACTACAGATGGTCTAGCAGAATTGAAATATGCTATGTACAAATTGTGTTTATCGTAAAGTTGCTGCTCTCTCTTTGCATGTTTATACTGTATGGATGGGGAGTGTGAGAAGTTATGATTGGAGGTGGATTTGCTTTGTTGGAAATGGTAGCTCTCTACAGCCGGTCAAATGTATCATTATTCGTGAGTGTCAAACAAATCTTCTTGGAGCAAGTCTTCGAAGATGCTGAGAAAACTTGGATTGGACCTTGTGCAGTTCCGGCGAGTTGCGAACCTTTATTTTCTCATGATAGCAATTTTGTCAGCTACTCCGGTCAGGTTGGAGTTCTCTTTCCTTCCACTTGTTCTCTTGGCTCCATTGAGCACTTAGGCCGTTTTCTGTGTCGATATGGCAAGTTGGTCCCAACTGGCAACTGAGAATGAGAAGTAAGTCATAA
The DNA here is from genome assembly GCA_030704615.1 of Takakia lepidozioides. Lineage (NCBI taxonomy): Eukaryota > Viridiplantae > Streptophyta > Takakiopsida > Takakiales > Takakiaceae > Takakia > Takakia lepidozioides. The sequence continues at coordinate 52,161,712 of CM060731.1, forward strand.
GTTTCACGCATCTTCAGGTCGCCCATACAATGGGCAATTGCAATCCCTCTTTCCTCTCTGCATTTCAAAGGTAGGCTGAGTTTAAATTTCAGTCTAGTGCCGAGGGTGGATAAACCCTTGAGGTCATCCATGATATCCTCTCCCATGTCACAGACTGGAAACAATTTCAGGGAAGTTTTCTGCTAAACTTCATTTTCATCAGACAATTTACTGGCCACAGACATGGCTTTGGACACTACAGCCTCTAAGTCAGATTTATCCAGCAGGGTAGACTTGCGGTCCTTAGATTCAGATCCTTGAGAATCTCTTCTACTCTCTTCCGCCAGGACTTACCCTGTTTGACAGGGCGATCCTGCTTCCAAGATATAGAGTTGATTAATATAGGATATCTGATATTAGGCCTATGTTGCAGCTGACCCCACCATCTGACCTTGAATTCATCTTGTTGGGAGGAAGGGATGCCAAACTCAGCCCGAACAGCCACACTGGCTGTGATGGAGCATGCTGACATGCACTCCTTAAGCACCCCAACTTGAATGGATTCTAGACAGATATCAACCCATACTGCAGATGCGTACTCCAAGGCAGGCCTAATAACGCGGCAGAGCATGGTTCTTTGACTTCAGAGTTGATCCCTCTGCAGTGGAAAATTTAGTGCGTCCCAGCGCTTTGCGCTTGCCAGATTGAACGACTTTTTGAATATGTGCATCCCTGTTACAGTTGGAGGAAAACTCAGCAGCAAGGTATGTGTAGGAAGGGAGGACCGGAATCTCTTGGCTTCCCCACTGCCACTTGAGATCACCTCCTCCCTCCCCTCGGTTGTTGAATGCCACCACTGCGCATTTGCTGACGTTAGCCTCTAGCCCCCAGAGTTCAAAGTATCTCTTCGCGCAATCCATCAACTCCTGGAGATTCGAAGGAGTCTCTCCCATGCCTGCGGAGTCATCTGCAAACATAAGGGCTGGTATGGTGGCATCACCCACCCTACCCAAATCCCTCACTTTCGCCATCCTTGAGGAGTTGTTTGATGAAAACATTGAAGAGAAGAGGGGAGAGGGTACATCCTTGAGCTACACCTTGTTTCTGTCAAAGAAGTTGATATCTGTCCGTTAACAGTGACACAGCTTTTGGTGTGAGCATTCAAGTTATGGACCACTCTCCACATCTTTCCCTTGATCCCAGAGGACCAGAGTCGGAGCCATAGACCATCTCTCCACACGTGTCATAAGCCTTTTTGACATCCAAGAAAAAGACAAAAGGGGGTTTCCCTTCTTTTTTCTTCCCTGGATTATCTGGCTTAGAGTGACGATATGATCCACACAGCCCCTGTTTCTCCGAAAGCCAGCTTGGCCTTCGTGGAAACAACCTCTAGATTCCAGATCAACCTCGAGACGAGTACTTATAACTCTGCAAAATGTCTTGCCAACTGCATTGAGAAGCATGATGTCTCGATAGTTCCCAGGCTCTTCTTTGACAGTGACCCCCTGTCGCCAGCAAAAAGGGATCATTTCAGTCCTCCAGATAAGGTTAAAGAGGAGTTCAAGGGCCTCTATCATGCTTGATAAGCTTGTTGACTATGCCATCAGGTCTATCAGCTTTAAATCCGTTTAAATGCTCAATTGCTTCCATAATCTCAGAAGAACTAGTGGGAGCGTTGTAACCCTTTGAAATATACTCCAGTTCATCAGGGCTGTCCTGAAGCATAGGTACAGTTTTTTCAACTGTGTCCTTCCATTCTTCAGAACATCCTCACTGTTAGACCTAGAATTTCTGCCAAGGATAGAGAGAGAGAATGTACTCATAAGACGTTGTTTGCCGTAGCCTTGTGGCCATTGACCCCGCACCCAGTTTGAGCGCAACACAAAGGGACAGAACCTACCTCTGTCAGGGGCTGACGTCGGTAGTAAGACTTACCTTGAAATAAAACATTGATCCTGGTTTTCCAGATATCCTGCATCAATCTGCTGTGTGTGGTTTGCCCAAGCCCCAGAAGGGCCTGGGCTTAGAGAGAGGGAGATAATGTCTAGAGAGGGTCAGGAGGGTAGACAAACCGTGAACTACTTCAGCATGCATTCACTTGTCACAGGGAGATGGAGTGCCTCAGTCAGGTAGGATGTGAGGCACTTTGGGTCTTCAAACCTGAAGGTCTCTTCTTAAGAGGGAATCCCTAATAGACAACAGTAGAGATTGTATTCATAAGACGTTGTTTGCCGTAGCCTTGTGGCCATTGACCCCGCGCCCAGTAGACAACAGTAGAGAGAGGGGAATAGGGGAAGAAGTGATGCATTATGACCACCTCAAAGGGTTCGAAAGCCCATGAGACATAGAAGAGCAACGAGAAAAACACTCCAGAAAATATCAAATGACGACGTGGGGTGCCTCATGCATGTAGGTTGCCACATACTGTGGTCCTCAAAGCTGAGAGATTATGCCAAAGACTGGGAGTGTCTAAAGAGAGATTAGTATCTGCCTCAGATTTTATAATATGCAGGACATGGTAGTCCCCACAAACTATCATCATTCTGACATTGATTGACGTTCATGTGAGTGCTAAGAAAAATCCAAGCTGACTGGTGATAGAAGCCTCAATCTGGGCACTGGACATGAGGGTTTCTATAAGTGCTGATCTAAACATCAGCCTGTAGTCGCTGAGGTAAAGAGGATTGTAAAAGAAAAGAAAAGAAAAGAAAAGAAATGGAACTTTATAACGTCCATCGTGTGTGAAAGAAGGAAAGAAAGAAAGGAAGAAAGAAAAGAAAGGAAGAAAGAAGGGAATGGTACAAGAGAGGAGATAATGTGTCGTGGCCATGGGATGCACAGGAGGCCTAAGGGACAGAGTAAACAATATTCAAAAATCGAAGTAGTGTATTCCAAAAGCTCTATGTCTCTTGGAGAAGGAGTGCATCATGCAGGTAAGCTGCTAAGCACTCCGGATCGATCGGATGTGGGAATCTGCTCAGAACTTGCCCAAAGAAGTTGTGAGGGATGTGGAGAAAATAAAGAGGGGTAGAAAGGCATGATATTCCCATAGCCAGTTGTGTTCTATGCTTTGACAATGTTTTGTTCCCCTGTCCTGGCACCACACGGCAGTCCTTCTACTGTCCCTAGTACAACAACTACTAAATACAATTCCAGGGTCCTGATGGGGGCATTCAGTTTTAGAGGTGCATTTGGGGAGTCCTCTAGAGTAAATGGCCAGTATGATGATGGAAGCATCCATTACTTTCTTCTTTGCCCTCATGACCTGTGATCAGAAGAAAAGAAAATGAAGTAAAATTGTTTCTCGCCGTTTGTGGTGCTGCCTACGGGCAGAATAGTATGCTGCTCACCTTCATGGAGGATACTATTTCCCTGGGTACTATCGAGTCATGTCTTGCAGTGCTAGCATCAATCTACTTCCATGATTTCTTAGAAGTTGATGACAGGATTGGAAAATGCTAAATGAACTTAACCAAAGGGAGCATCAAGAGTACCCTCATGAGCAGCTCCTTGTTAGAATGATCCCTTACTATGTTTGTGTGGGTTGCAGTCCAGTACAGCCAATTACAAATGTGGGTCCATTGGTGCTGGTGCTAGCAGTTTCTCTTATCAAGGAAGCTTTTGAGGACCGGGTGAGTGACATCTGTCCAGGACGGTCTGTAGGCTGATTTTACCTCAAATTGTTCCACCTTTTCATTGTTTGTACGATTCATGGCTAAGGGTTAGTGGTTTCTCATGAGGCTAGGTGACATCAAGCTAGGGGACTTGGTCTGTGGGATGCCGAGTAGCATCATAGTCTTACTCCTACTTCTTGTAGACACTACTGTGTATGAGCCCTCAGACGTCTGTCCAGGACCGTCTGTAGGCTGATATCACCTCAAACTGTTCCACCTTTTCAGTGCCTGTACTAATCATGGCTAAGGGTTAGTGGTTTCTCGTAATTCTAGCTGTCATCAGCTAGGGGACTTGGTCTGTGGGATGTCTAGTAGCATCATAGTCTTACTCCAGTATACAAGATTGTGTATAACCCTTTGGTTATGTGGCTCCAGAAGCGCTTCAACAATGACAAGGTGATCAATGCAAGTCTGATTGGTGTATTGCAAGACCGTCGATGGGTGAAGATCCCATGGAGCAAGTTAATGGTTGGTGATATCGTTAAGGTATTTCACTTGACTCTTATCTTTGTCTTGTATGGTTGTGTTCTCTTAGTGCAGTATGTTTGATTGTTGTTCATTAGGATGGCATAAAAATCATATGCATGCATGGCATGCAACAATTGAACTCTAGCTCAATGATCACTCTGTTAATAAGCATAAGGTGCAAGCCAATCTGATGAAATTTCTAGATTCCTGTAATTGGTCAAGTACTGGAAAGTATAGATTCTATGGCAGTGTTTTAAAGATTTTGTGAAAGGATATTTTGGGTCACAGGCATGTTGATGTTACAGGTTGAACAAGACCACTACTTTCCAGCAGATCTATTATTTCTGGCGAGTACAAATGCAGATGGTATCTCCTACATCGAGGTATTCAATTGGTAGCCTTTGCAGTTCAACGTGAGGCTTGCTTGAGGATTCTCTGCTTTCAAGTATGGAAAGAAGAATTTATCCCAGAAAGTCCATGTTTGACGATTAGTGTTAGCCTGAAGTTTTGGCGTTTATGTATTTGTCTTGTTTCCTACTATCAAGCTCAACTCTGAGCTTTGAAAATTGCCAGTGGCGTGTATCCATATTCAGAAACAGGAAAATTACATCCTTGCCTCTGTGCACAGAAGGATGGGCTGTTCTAACCTTCTTTAGACCTTTGTTTGTCGCAATTTTAACCCTAAATCTGATTCATCTTCAACTTGAGTGTGTTAGTGGTGCTACTGGATTATTGTAGTCTTTTGCAGAAGTGTGCACGGGTGTGCTTCTAAGTTTGTTGGTTTTAGTGCAGACTTCAAACTTGGATGGTGAGACCAATCTCAAGATTCGGAAAGCTCTTGAACGGACTTGGGATTACATTGATGAGAACAAAGCTGTTGAATTCAAAGGTTGTGTTTCATCACAGTGAGATATTCTACTCTCTTATAAGTCTATTACACCCAAGATCAAACTTGATTGTAGGGTTTCTGAAGATTGTGAGAAGGCCCTTGAGAACCATATGGCATGTGTTGTTTTTCTCTGAAGCTGTGCGTTGGCCGTTTCCTTGATTGATGATGCAGGAGTCATTGACTGTGAGCACCCAAACAACTCTCTCTATACCTTTACCGGTAATTTGAATGTGGGCAAGCAAACAATCCCCATCACACCAAATCAGATTCTCCTTCGGGTGAGTGAGAGGTGGTTCCTCTCGTCAGGTTCTGTAAATGCCAGTGCTCCTAATTTGTCAGATATTTACTTCATCAGCAGCATAGTTCACGTCAGCTATATTTTGGTTTGCACTTTGAACTGGGTCAAGTAACTTGTTTTCCTATTGCAGGGTTGTAGCCTACGGAACACGGACTCTATTGTTGGGGCAGTTATTTTCACCGGTCATGAGACCAAGGTGGTTATTCTTCTGAACACAGTGAATTAGCACTACCATCGGTTCTCATGCCTTTCCAGCCTCTATGGGTTTTGTAGGTGTATGTAGTGCACAAGAGTGTACGAGAGTGTATCCTGGTCACCTGTGATCAGCGGTGATGGCTTCGTGGGTCTCTGGTGGAGTGGTAACATGTGCATGTGGACTGAAGGCTGTGTGGTGGCCCCATGGAAAGAATTGTGAGGTTCCAGTTATGATACCAAGAAATGTGTTCCTAGGGCAAGCATGGAGACCTCATATGCTCAAATACATGCAGGTGATGATGAATGCGATGGATGTGCCTTCTAAACGGAGTACTTTGGAGCGAAAACTTGACAAGTTGATCTTGCTTCTGTTTTGCATCCTCTTCACCTTATGTTTCATTGGGGCTATAGGCAGGTGTGCCATTCTCTCCATCATTATCCTCTTTTGCACTCTAGGCATGTTCACTCAAGGGAGAGTTGCCTAAAATTTACTAGCAAGAGTGAAACAGGCTACAAGTACACATTGTTCTGGTTAGTGTTCATTACTCATTTGATATGGAGAGAAGGACGAGATCAGGTCAAGTTGATCCATGCTTTTATTATGGAACAATCTTAGTTCTGCGTGTGGGGATGTTACAGGTTCTCTCTTGTTCTCTCTTACAGTCTGTTTTTTGACCTGGCAGTGGAATATTCATAAACGTTAAGTGGTGGTATTTGGGTCTGACGTTTCCGGGCATTGAAGACCAGTACAACCCTCGTAACAGAGCCTTAGTAAGTGTTTGGTTTAGTTTTGCTTCAGGTGGATGCAATCTGAATGTCTCCAGACACTTTGGTTCACACTTGGCAGGCATGAGATGGTGTCTTTCCTTAATCCGCCCTTCCCCTGCCTATCCATTTTAAACTGAGCATGTGTTTGTGGCAACAGGCTGTAGCTCGCCAATTTCTTAACACACCTACAATTTCTTTTCCTTGAAATGGACAGGTGGCTATTCTTGCTTTTTTCACTCTCGTGACGTTGTATGCGAATATTATCCCCATCTCTTTGTATGTTTCAATCGAGGTAAGCACTCAGTTACTCCTCTCTTGACTGCAATTGAATATGAAACTTGGACACTATATGATTACGTTCCCACCCATAGTAACTACGTCTATATCTGACTGACACTGAGATTCCAACAACTCGAGCTTAATGTCAAAGTGGGTCCTCAGATATGTTCAACATTTCAGGCCTGCAGTATGGTGCGTGCTAACAAAATACTGCATAGGAGTAGCCACAGTGGAATGATCATGTCTCTTTGACATTTGCACTATCAAATACTGTAATTTGCTGCCAATGTGTTTGGCTTGAAGGATTTATACTGAGGATCATTTATTACAGATGTTGCATTGGGCTAGGGTTGAACATGATGTTCGATATCACGTGTTCGGAGAGAGAACCTTCGTGGTAGTTAATCTAGATGTTGTCAACTTTAACACACTGATTGGCATTTCTTGTAGATGATCAAGTTTATACAGTCCACGCAGTTTATCAACAATGATGTACGCATGTATCACAGAGAAAGTAACACGGCTGCACTGGCTCGCACATCAAATCTGAATGAGGAGCTTGGCCAGGTGTCAATACAGCTCTTTTGCCTTCTTATTCCATGACTATTTTTCAATTCGTTGTAGCTATGCATGTGGGTCCAGAAGCTACGATTTGGATGGTCTAGCCTCTCTGAAATGGATGAGAGTTGCTGGTTTATGTCCCTTTATATTTATTGTTATGTTTGGAGATGCTTGAGTTAAAGGACAAATAAGTAGACTATGGGATTAATTTATATTTAGCAATATATCCATGCAGAAATCCTCATGGTGTGTTGGCAAGTGATAGCTCTATACTCAACGAATTTGCAACTTAATTTACAGAGCAACACTGGAGCAGATAACCCAGTGGTTGGGTGTTTGTGCCTTGTCTGTGCATGACCAGGGTGATCCTGGGTTCAATCCTTCAACCGTTCATTGGGCCCTCGGTAGCCTGTCCGTAGAGCAGTAGGCTTCTTAATTAGCTGGATGTTAAATCCACTGAGGGGACGCAGGTTTATCAGCTTCCCTCAGCGTAGCAAGTTTACTAAGGCAGGGCTGCATTTTAGGCCTCCTTTTGGAAGGCTTTGGTGGTTACTCTAAACATTGCTATTGTGAGGAATGCCTTTAGCATCACCATTATATGTCTCCTGTTATTCCGTGGTCTTGGTATTCACTTGCGACTTGTGATTGAAACAATGCTAGGCAAAAACAGATGTGGAAGTTAGGCCAATGGGAAGATCATCAGCAACACAGTAGGAGAAAGGTGTCTATGCAGTCGTAAAACTCCTCCAGGAGCCTCTGAAAATTTAGATGGCAGTGGGCTTGAGACGTTCTGTCATTGGAATCCCAGGGTTACTTTCACAAACAATCATTGGACTTCTCCCAACCCAGATGCCTTTGATTATCGAACAGGTCTCATTGTGAAACACATCTTGACAGGACGAAGTGTGAAGAGTCATGAGCATCTGATTAAGGCCGGACATGAAGATAATTCTAATTCCAGTGTACAATTTATATTGTTGGTGAGGAAACAAGGCAGATTCTTATGTCTGTGGAAGTGTCTTTTTGCAGATAGAGTATATCTTCTCGGACAAAACAGGCACTCTGACAAGAAATCTGATGGAGTTCTTCAAGTGCTCCATAGCGGGGGTGATGTATGGCACAGGTGTGACTGAGATCCAAAGAGCATCCGCTGATCGGTTGGGTGTGCCTCTTGAGGAGGTTTGTTCTTGTCCAGCTTCTCAATCTTGGCTCAACTGAGTGACATTACCTTAGGGCAACCTTTTGAGAGAGATCATTCATAATAAATTTTTGCTAAGTAGCACTAAAACTGGCAATGGAAGTTATTTTCCCACTCCTTAAGAAATCAAATTGATGGTCAACCTCTCTCCTGTATGTGTCCTGGCATCCCTCCTGTGTTGTTGATTGTGGCCTCGCACTAGAGTGATTAACCCTACTTGGCAAAGTCTGATTTATATGAGTATGCTTCTGGAGTTTTTGATTCCTGACCTCGATGCCAGCTTTTCATAATTTGCTCAGTTCTATGTGGCAATAGGATCTCAAGACCTCCCAAGAACATTTGATCCCAAACAGTGACATTTTGCGTATATCTTGTCCAGTATATCCTATTTCTATCAGTTTTGAGCTTGCATTCTGTTGGGCAGGGGCACTGTACCAACAGTACACCTGAAGAGCTACCACAGTTGACTTGTATTCAGGCCACATTGGCTTTGTTACTTTGTCTCCAGGTTCCGAGGTCAGATGATGCCATCCGAGAGAAAGGGTTTAACTTTGATGACAGAAGGCTTATGACTGGGCGGTGGCGTGCAGAACCAAATCCAGAGGTTTGCAAGGTGATCTATAATATTGGCTCCACCCCATTTTTTTAACGTAGGAGTTTCTGACTGAGGCTTTCTAAATGTAGAGATAAGCATCTGATTTCCCAAAATGGTCACTAGGGTTCTACATGTGGAATGTCAGACAACATGTTGCTACAATTCCTGGGTCACCAGGTGAATGTACGTGATGCACTGTCCATCAACTTGGAAACACATCCCAAATTATATCTTTTAATTTGCTCTTTATATCCAAAAGAAATCAACGCTGATGTCAGAGATAAACATAATGTAGCACTACTTTTTTTTGGAATGCTGTGTACTGTTGCTACTTCTTTTGGGGTTCAAAGAAGACAGGTATGGCTGTTCCTGAATAGTTTCCCGGGTATGATTGCTTTCAGGAGTTTTTTAGATGTCTTGCGGTTTGTCACACAGTGCTGCCTGAGGGGGAGGACAAGCCTGAAAAGATCACGTATCAGGCAGCATCTCCTGATGAGGCTGCGTTGGTTACTGCAGCTAAGAACTTTGGCTTCTTCTTCTATGGGTAGTCTCGACCTCCAGAATCCATGATTGAGAACATACGTATATCACACCTCAAAATGCACACTGTAGTAATATCATTGTGGAAACACTCATTTCGAGAAGCAGGCTGGTGGGATAATATAGTAAGGTTTGAGGTTTGCAGCACTTCATTCGTTTTGCAATGGTGTATGACACTAGTTCTTGTGTCTAGGAGTCCTGGTTGCGCTGATCCAATTCCTTAAGCTAGGTCTCATGTTTGTTGAAATGAACTGACAGGCGGTCTCCGACAACAATTCGAGTTCGGGAGTCACATGTGGAGAAGTTGGGGCGCGTGGTGGATGTAGAGTATGAGATTTTAAATGTCTTGGAGTTTAACAGGTCAGATATGCTATTTGTACTGTAAACAGGATTGTAGGGAGTGAAGTTCAGCCTTATGCTGAGATATTCTGTCATCTCTGTCCTTTGTGTAAGCCCTCTCACAGCATGTGGAAGCTTATGAGGTGTAACAGAGATTGAATGTACTCATAAGACCGTAGCCTTGTGGCCATAGACCCTGTGCGCCAGCTTGGGCAGAACAAGAGGGAACAGACTATCTTTGTGAGGGGCTCACTCATGGCACTTACCTTACTTTGAGAGGGACAGAGAGACAGAGAGGAGAGGACTCTGGTGGAAGCCAGTGTAAATAAGAGCCACCTCCCCTGTGCGTACGGCTCTTACCTCAGCCAACTTTCATGTAACATTTTGTGATTGTTCGATTATGGAAAATGAGGTACCCTGCATGAATTCATGAATACTGGAGGTGCTAGATTATGTAGTTACCATGATGCTCTCTTCTGCAATTTCTTATACTGTTGGACCTCTCTGTGCGCGTTTTTTGAACAGCACTCGCAAGCGCCAATCCGTTATCTGCCGCTATCCTAATGGAAGGCTGGTTTTATATTGCAAAGTAAGTTGTCTTACGACATGTACTTGAGGAACCTGTTTTTGGGCCAGAGTGAAATTGGGCTGCATGAGAGGCCGGTTCATCTGAAGTGCCCAAATTGTTTCTGACATCTAAGGGGTGTTGACCTGACATGAGAGATGAGAGGAGGGTCTTGTGGGGAGGGTGTGTTGGGGCCAGGTGTGTGTGGGTTTGGGATGCACCAGCAGAAATCACATCCCCGTCGTCATGACCATCCATACTCCACCTCATCAACTGACTTTATCTGTCCTGCTTTGATATGACCTTTGATTATCATCCTGACTTTAGAAGATGGGTTTAAGCTAAAGGTCCTGAATATGCACTTAAGCTCTAAGGTTAATCAAATCCTTCGTATGATAGATGGGCAAGAGTGTACATGAAATAACCATCTTACTATGATTTCTCTTCATCTGTCTGCTCCTTGGGTTATAGATGTTGTTGTAGATGCTCAGATTTTGAATGCCACTAACTGCTGGTCAATGCACACACAGGGTGCCGACTCGGTGGTTTATGAGAGGATGGCAGATGGTGGATTAAATCAATACAAGGAGATAACACGTGACCATCTGGAGAAGTTTGGAGCTGATGGGCTCCGAACCTTGTGCTTGGCATACCGCAACTTGGACCCCCACTTGTATGAAGCTTGGAATGAGAAATTTATTCAAGCTAAGTCAGCGTTACGAGATCGAGAGAAAAAACTAGATGAGGTAGGCATTCTGGGCCTGGAAGATCTTACTTTACAATCACAGTTTTTGTCAACCATGTGGTTGCTGTGGCCATGTTACACTGTCTCACGAGTTGGTGGCAAGATCATGTGAAGTTGATGGCAAAGTACTGAAGCTTTCTTGTTCCTTGGTCCAGTTTGGTCCCATTGTTGAAGGATTGAATGGTCGTAGTAGAAAAGAGTGGGACCTTCTGAAATAGGTTCATTACAAAGTTTGCAGTGCAGCTGAAAAATTTCAAGCACACCTGAATTGTAATGTAGGATCAGGAAGCCAACAGAGCTTAGGGGTATTAGATGTGTATCACCAATACAAGTGCAGAAACAGACAAACAGACAAAACCAGAGATATAACATGTTAGCATTTCAGCCCCTGAAAAGTAGTCTACTTTGCCATGTGCAGGTTGGGGAGCTCATTGAAAAAGAGTTGATTCTGCTTGGGTGCACAGCGATTGAAGACAAACTGCAAGACGGAGTCCCCAGCTGCATAGAAACACTTTCCAGGGCTGGAATAAAAATATGGGTACTTACAGGAGACAAATTGGAGACTGCCATTAATATTGCCTACGGTATGACAGCCCCTATGAAGTTATCTGCTGTAATTTAAACACATGGAAAGGCACATAATATAATGTGAAGTCATGCCTAATTGAGTCGTGTCAGTGGGTCAAGAGACATTTTTTCCTCGAGAGATATTCAGACATTGAAGTGCCTACACATGAATATAGCAGAGAGGGAAAGAGGGCCATTTTGGAATGAGAAAGTAGGGTGACAGATAGACTGATAGCAGAGGAAAGTTTTGGAAGAAGAATACTTAGAAGGGTGTCGGTGGTTGGTCTGCAGCTTGCAGCTTGCTGAGTAACGAGTTTAAGCAGTTTATTATCAACTCAGATGTGAAGGCGATCCGGGATGTGGAAGACAGAGTGAGTAGCTGATTTTGCAGTTTGGAGGGGCAGGCTTGTCATGAAGGAGACGTTTAACATGCAAGCGTTAGTTTCCAAGTAGTGTCAGCTCACCGTATGATACCAACAAACATGACCAGGAGTTTTTCACACTGGCTTATATTTTCATGAGAGATCATGCCGAGAAGCACTTAAATTTTGGTCATTTCCTGCATGCAGGGTGATCCTTTGGAGACCGCACGTGTAATAGAGGATTGGGTAACACAGCATCTGCAGGACTTTCTCCATGAGGCTGAACAATGTCCACCTGATGTGGATATGGCTCTTGTGATTGATGGGAGGTGTCTTATGTATGCTCTGGATCCTCAGAAACTTCGAGGCACTCTTCTCCAGTTGTGCATGAGGTGTAAAGCTGTCGTGTGTTGCCGTGTTTCGCCCTTACAGAAAGCTCAGGTATATGGAAATTCTTTGTTCATGTCTGAGATACGTAAATGACATCTAGGTCTAGGTCATCTTGCAAAGCACAAGAGAGATGCTCTTCCTATATCTAGATTCTAGGTTTTAGATGAACATGCTGTTGTGTAATCTCTGTATTGGGCCCCTGGTCTCTGCACACATTGGTTGCAGTACAATTGAGGTTCTCCTTATCTTTAAATCTGTACTCAAGAAAATGCATTACAGTAAGGGCTCACAGAATAAAACCTACATGCTTCTCAATTAGTACTTAAATGGGCTAAACCCCTCCATTGAGATGAAGTCGAAAAAATGAGTTGTTTTCGTGTTTCGCAATTAACTAATTTTGGCCGTTCATAGGTGACGAGTTTGATGAAAAATGATGCCAAGAAGATAACACTGAGTATTGGCGATGGGGCCAATGACGTCAGCATGATTCAGGCTGCCCACATTGGGGTTGGCATCAGTGGACAAGAAGGGATGCAAGCTGTGATGGCCAGTGATTTTGCAATAGCACAATTTCGGTTTCTGACGGACTTGCTTTTAGTCCACGGACGGTGGTCTTACATCCGAATAACTAAGGTAGACGGCCTTCTTGTTGAAGAGAATTTCAGCATCTTGTTATATTGTGCACATTATCCAGTGCTCTTCCACTACTTGTCTACCATGTTCTCCAGCTGTAGGGATCTCAGAGTCAGCTCACACTATCTTCAGGTTGAGTCAGACAGGTAGCCTCACTGTCCGGATGAGAAATGGAATTGCCATGCACAAATGGAGCCAGACTTCTCCTATCTAACGTGTTGACAGGAAGAGAGGGATATAGTTTCCAGAGGTACAAAATGATCTCACTTGCCCGCTTTCTCATATCTGAGTTTGAACATCGTACTGTGGTGGATGATATAAAGCCCTCCTGATTTTGAGAGGGCAAGATCAGTGGGGACCTACCCTTAATGGTATGTCATAGTCTCACCAGCCACAGGAAACGGTCTAGACACGATAGTATTTCTCACATGCTCCTCTTCCATGACATGACAGGTGGTGGCTTACTTTTTCTACAAGAATTTGACGTTCACACTCACTCAATTCTGGTTCACTCTCTACACGGGGTTCTCCGGGCAACGATTTTACGATGACTGGTTTCAGTCCTTATACAATGTTCTTTTCACAGCCCTGCCTGTGATTGTTGTTGGCATATTCGATAAGGTATATTCATCCATTGCGACTCCTGGAATTGTCAAGGGGTATAACAGGGGTTTAGGGTTTATCCAAGTCCTGTTAGGCAAACTATGGACCTTATATGAGAAGATGTATAGAGCAGGAAGGTGAGCAAGTTTCAAAGCCTGCCCAGCCTCCTGCTTTGTGATGGTGGTGAATGTCCTCCACTGATTGACAGTGAATTTGGGTACAGGATGTGAGCGCCTCCAAATCAAGATCATACCCGCAGTTGTACAAAGCGGGAATTGATAATCTCTATTTTAAATGGCGAGTGCTGTTGGTATGGCTCATGGCTGCAACCTACCAGTCTCTCATCTTCTTCTTGTTTCCAATAACTGCCGGCATGGGTGCTCAAAATGGGTCCAGTATGATGCTTGGATTGTGGGATGTTTCTACTATGGCCTTCACATGTATATTGATCACTGTGAACATTCGCCTCATGATGGCCTCCTCATCCCTCACGAGGTGGCACTATATCAGTGTTGGTGGCAGCATTGGAGCCTGGTTCATTTTCATTTTCCTCTACTCTGCGGTGCAAGTTAGTTTTAGACAGGTACCCTTTTTACCTCATCATATGCATCTGTTGCTTTGTTTGAATTCCTGAACTACCCTGCTTCTGGGACGATGGAGTTGGAAACCTTTTAGGATAAAGACTCAGATGCAATCACAAGGGACAAGTGGATATGATTAAACATTGCTGTGGGGAGCCCATTGCATGTCCAACTTCGACCAGCAGAGCAAGAGTTTGCACCATTCTACCCTTGCGGGTCGTCAGATAGTGAGCACACTTCAATGAAGCAGAAGGGAGAGGGAGACCCCATTGATACAAAAGACTACAACAATTGAGAGGGAGAGGAAAGGGGAGAGCTTGGGGGTGTGGGTGGAAGGGGAACTGAGGTCAAGTCCAAAGGGGTAGAACAGACAAGGGTCTATTTCTGTTATGTTTTTCTCAATGTTTGTTACATATTCGTGTACATGGCATTGTCGCAAACATGTGTTTTTCTAGCGTCCTCGTCTTGAAGCATTTTCTTGTTACCAGATACTCCACGAGTTACATGGCTTGAGGGCCTGCGAATTTGCATTTTCTTCTCACATAGCTGATGAGATGTCACATGAACTTTAGATGCTGATGGAGGAGAAAGGATTATCAATTTAGCGGGTTTAGTTATCTTGTAGAAGAGAACTTGTGGTGCAAGTAGGGACAAGCATCATACAATTTTTTGTGGTGGGTTAATACTCTGTTTGTGTATGCATGGGTGCAGGAAAACATATATTGGGTGATATTCACCATAATGAGCACTTGGTATTTCTGGTTCACCATCCTGTTGGTTCCTATGGTGGCGCTGTCGGGGGACGCCCTCTTCATGGCGTGAGTGTCTTTTCTTTTTCTGTGTACTTCACTGGAAAGGTCTACCCCTTGTCTATATAATCTTTTTACAAACGCCTCGGTGCAGAGACCCCTGTGGAGGGTCTCCAGTGGACATGCTATTTTCGTGCAGTTTCATCCCATGTCTTACTTGGACACCTTTGGTTAATCTGTTTCAAAAGTCTGCTCACCAGTGGTCATCCTTCCCCTGACTGACTGACTTGTTGAATTGGATGGTGTATTGTAGGGTGCAGCGATGGTTCTTCCCGTATGACTACCAGATAATCCAGGAGGAAAGTAAGTTCCGTCATGTACCAGACACTGAGGATTATGAGCGGCAGACAGAGATGATGGCTATGCTTGATAGCCCAGCGATGATGACACAGGAGGAGGAAAGGAGGATTGCTATGGCACAACTCCCAAGGGAAAGGTCCAAGCACACTGGCTTCTCTTTCGATTCCCCAGGGTTTGAATCCTTCTTTGCCATGCAAGAGGGTGTGGCCACCCCTGCCAAATCATGGGACATTGCACGCCGAGCCAGCATGAAATATGCTCACCGTGTCAGCTCCTCTGTGAGCCGAAAGAATGATGTCTTTCTCTGAAGTTTGTTGCCACGCTAAAAGCTCCTTGCTTTCACCACTTGGGGCCCCCTCCTCTTGCCATTTTAGTTGTGATGATGACCCCTTGTAGCATGAGGGCTGTACACCCCTTATGGCCCTTATGGTCTCGCATCGTCTGTAAGTTCAGGAGATGGAGATGGGAATGGATATGGAAAGTATATTCCATGGAGGACACAATCAGAGGATGGAGAGTATATGAGCTCGACACCACATTCAGTTGCTATCTCTGCACTTCTACCATGCAGACTTGTCAATTTCACGCAGATCAGTTCTCTGTTTTCGAGCCTTTTGAATACTTCAGGAAGAAGAGAGGAATGGGTTCTTTGGATGGGACTCCTAGGGGTTGTAGATTATATCAGCCACATGGCTGTAGGTCAGGCTTTTCCTCTGACAAATAATTGTTAGGAGGAAGGCTTTGTGGATGGTCACCCTGTGCCCAATGGGAACAGAGCATGGCGGTGAGGGAGAGCTAGAGGTGATGTAGTTTTTGATTCTTGTGGATCCTTTTGGACCCGTATGCCCTATCCCTGCAAGTGAGGAGGGTCATGCTCTGATTAACAGCCCATGTTTGGATTGGGGATGGTGCTTCTGTGCACTTTGTTGTAGCATTCAAGCAGAGAAACATTCTCCAAAGTAGAACTCGATTCAGTAGGTGGGGGAGAATTTTGGAGCAAGGGTTTGAGACGACATTCTGGCAAATCGTGGGTCTGGGATGTACGGCCAAAGTATGAGGAGCCATTGTCCCATGAGAGGTATAGCATACAGATCCTAATTACTTACAAGATGCATGGATTCTTGCAGCAAGTAGTTTATCACTTGCTGTTGTACGTTTTCCAAGTAAAGAGCATCCTTAATCAGCATTTCCAATTTTGAGATTCTCTTGTATGGTGTGTGCTGCAGGTCTTCAGCTCTTTAGGCATCGTTGATCGAGGGACTTAATTTGAATTAATATCTTTCAACAGAGTTGTTTGGACTGGGCACTATTACCATACCGAATATCGTGCTAGGTTCCAGGATTGTCTGCCGTAACTGGGGGCTTGAGTATATAAGGGAAGAATTGGGCAGAAGATGTGTAGTGGCTGTGGAAAAGATCCCACCCCCTCACCAGAAGGGTGTGTACTCAGAGAATCTAGGAGAAAACCCAGAGTCTTTGGTGACTTGCAGTTATCATTCTTGTGTTTGTGCTCCTTAACATTTATGCACAAGCCATTTTTCCACTGATAAAAAGTGTCAGATAAGGCACACAGCATCACTGGTGAAAGTGTACAAGCCTCGGCGCTTTTGAGTTTCTTGCACAGCTCCTGGCAAGTGTGACTGTTCCCCCACCTCTTGGCAGTTTGGAACAGCCTGCAGAACTTGAAACTCGTGATGGAAACACTGGTATGTGTTTGAGTGAAACAGACAACAGGCAAGCTGAAACTGTCATTAGCCACACCAAACCTTGCCCTGAAATTGTTTTGTACTTAGCGAAGGTCCCACATAATACAACAGCCCTTTAAACTCAGGTTTGCTTACTAGTAATAGAGAACAAGAAAGGAGCTGTTTGTTCCAGTCTTATGGAATCAAGTGCATGTTCTCCTGAAGAGCAAACCATAGGCCTACAGCTGCCATGCCAGAGTAGAGTTTCTATGCAAGAGCGTCCCCAAGAAACTTCCTGTCGCTCTGATCATCGTGCTTACGTCTTGCGTTGGGTGATTGTGACGATCGAAGGTTACGCGAACCGATGGACGACTGGCTGTACAAGTAGACACTAGACACCAAAATATCCATTTTTGTCCGATTGGATTGGGGAGCTGGGCCCATCTGCTAGATTGAGTTGATCACTGTTGCTATGCCCTCTGTGTCATCTTGTGACAAAACAGCTGAGCCCGTTTGGAAAGGTGTCGGCAGACAAGATATGTGTCTGTGTGTGTGGCTTCTGGTAAGATACATCGCGTTTCTCTTTTGGGGTTCACTTCACACAAGTTGTTACATTTCCACCTGCAGCCGAAGCTTTGCCAATAAGATCTCGACCATTTCTCTGTCGGTGTGACCCTTGCTGATCACACTTCGCACTTAGGCGAAATTTAGGCTTGTGAATTTCGGACGTAGTCAGAAATGCCAGGCTTTCACGTTGTTCGTCGGGAGAATTTCGCGAGTTGTGGAGAACAAGAGGGAACAGAATTAGCTTTGTGAGGGGGGCTCACTCCAGTAGTGGGACTTGCCTTGATATAAACAAGTAGTTCAGATTTCCTCTAGAAATCCCTTCACACACGCATCAATCTGCTGCGTGTGAGCAGCCCAGAAAATAGAACCCAACAGGGCCCGGGCTGTACTCTCAGCCTCGAGATTGTCGAAGTTAGTGAACAGTTGTGCAGGTCCTGAAGAGAGTCGCTCTCTGCTGAGAATACGTATCAGAAAATCGGGCACATCGGGTTTTTTTTTTCCTTTGGAAGGCTTGTGGTGATTTTGACAACTTCTTTTCGTGCAGTAAAGAAAGCAAATTAATTGTTTTCGGAGGAACCCGGGATCGTTTTCCGTACTATTTGTATGGGCAGCTGACAGAATTCCATGGCTCATCTGTTCATCCGTGCGAATGAATGAGAATATTATCTTATTTCGTTCGTCGTGCGGGAAAAATGGCGGGAAACGCCATCTCTCTGGTGTTTCTTCTCGCAGTGTGTTTGTGCATGCGAAGAAGGAAGCGAGGAAGGAGCGAGGGATGGAGGGTTGATGTGTTTGTGGTGTGTAAGAGCTGGGAATCAAGCTTTAGTGTGGTTTCTGCAACGGTATGGAGGGAGACGATCAGCCCATGGACAGGGCCCCGTCGTCACCATCCCCGGCTCCTCTTTCCCAAGGTTAAAGAGATCTTGAATTATTTGGCTTCGTGGTTCCTCTCATTATTGTGTTGCTTATAAGCTTACGCACCTTATGGTTTCGATGCGTTTCTGTAAACTTAAGTGGTTAAGGAACGTTCTGGTGCAGGGCCATCATCTCCTCTGCCCCAGGTAACATCTCCAGGCCTCGATGGGCGACGCCAAACTCCATCTTCGGCCGAGGAACGCAGCAACAGAAGGACGCCAACTTCCGACAGAAGCCGTCGCAGGCACCGATCTCCCAGTTCGGACAGAAGCCGTCGCAGGCACCGGTCTCCCAGCTCGGGCTATGACACCCCTCTTGAATTTGGAACGCCAGGCACTCCTGGAGTGAACCGCGCAACGTATCCTCCTTAACTTGATGTGCGGTAGTGCGCAGTGATGATTGATAGCTCTGCTCTCTGGTAAGGTCACAAACAGTCTTTTTGGGTACTCTTGTTCAAGCAGTGCTCGTGTACTTCTACGTTAAGTTTCTTAACAGCAATGAAGCCCGCAGTTTGTCAATCACCTGCGCAGTGAGCTGGGGGGCTCGACAGGCAGGCATCGACAGCGGCGGCGACGATCAGTTTCCCGTGACCCGAGCATTGATGTATGTACCATTGAATGTGAGCTTTCTCGGATGCTAAATACTAGTTGTTACACGCCTTGCTCGGAACTCGTAAAAAAGTGTAAGCAGTCATTTTGATGCAAATTGGGGAACCACACTTGGGCTGGCACTGGCACATCACCTGTGGGATGGGGTGTGACGGGTTGCTTGTGGCTGGCCAGGGGCGCCCGTCTTCAGATGGGGATCCTGACGATATCACAACCTTATCCTATATATGGGGCACCACTATCAGTGTGCCAGAAGTGGTCAAGGCGATTTATCGTTTCATTCGAAATTACCGGAGCAGCCCTTCTGACCTGGAGGGCAAGTACATGCAGTTGCTAGAGCAGGTGGTACTGCGCACAGAAGAATTCTCCCCTTCATTTTTTTTCCCCCTCGACATCTCATCCCTCCTTCCCCCATGTTCTCCTTCCTATGGATTGGCCTACAAGCTTGCGAAGATCTTAGTACATGTAGAAAAATCAATGTTTTGTGTCATTGTCAGGGTGAAATGTGGCATAGTAGCCAGACTCTTTAAGTTCATGGGTCTGTGCAAGATGTCTAGGTTCGCCTAATTTGACGTGAATTTGGTTATCTCCCTCTTTGACCTCTCACTCTCCTACCTCCCAACCGCATGATGATTCTCTGCAATCGTTTTCAATATCAGTCACCAGCAGATAACAATTGGTGCATGACACTGGGAATAGCAGGTAGTTGAGAGAGAGGAGAATACACTCAGCATTGATGCTTTAAATGTACACGAGTATGATCCAGAACTGTACTCAAAACTTGTGTCCTACCCAGTGGAGATCATTCCTCTCTTTGACACCCATGTCACTAAGATCGCAGCTGAGATAAGACCAAGTATGGAGGAGTTCATTGAGGTGTGCCACTTGACCAGCTTTGTGCTATGCTATTTAACTTGCTAGGTTAGAAGTAGGCTCTTCTCCCTCTTCCTCCTTGACAAATGTTCTCTCTCTCCCTACTTGTTCCCACCAAACTGGGCGCGGGGTCTATGGTCACAAGTTTACAGGAAACAACGACTTACGAGTACATTCTCTCTCATATGCCCAAACTGGGTGTGGTCTCTCGCCACAAAGCCACAGCAACATCTGGAAAGCCCTAACAACTTGTTTATACCACAGTACTGGAGTGCGCCCTCACTAGGGTAGCGTCTGTTCCCTTATATTCTACCCAAACTGGGTGCATAGTCTATGGCCACAAGGTTATGGCAAACAACGTATTATGAGTACATTCTTTCTCTCGCTGAGTGTTATAAAGTTTCTTTCTTCTGCTCTAGTTGTGCGCCTAGGGCCCGTTAGGCCTCCATTTGGCAGGCTAAATTTCTTTCACTCCCACTGCAAATGTGTTAGAATTTTTTGCTTTGATGGAAGGCCTTCATGAATAGATAGAGATCTTATTTGACATCAACATGTGCAATGAATTTGAGTCTCCTCAGCGGAAGCATTTATCTGCAAATGCTATTGTTGCTTGTGTGTGGTGGCTTTTTAGGCGAGGCCTTTCAATCTTAAGGAGACTACAAATATGCGGGATCTCAACCCATCAGGTAGCTTTTCAGTTTTTCACTATGAAGGTCGTTGGGGCGCATCTGTAGTAGACAGTCCACACCAAAATTTTGCGACTGCTGTCAAATCCAATCAGAACTTATTTCTATTATGTGCCCTCAGGTACCCCCATGTATGATATCAAGTTTCTTTCTCTCTCCCTCTCCCTCTCTCTCTGGCCACAAGGCTATGGCAACCAACGTCTTGTGATCTATGCCTCTTTGGGCCTAGTTCGATATTTTCTTCTTTTCATATGCAAGGGACTTGGAGACCAATGAATCAGCTCATAACGGAAAGCAGACCCTGCAAGTACAAGTTCCTTGTGACCAGAGACAACCACATCATTATGCCTTCCTCTCATATTCCTCTCATATTCCTCGTCAGGGCTTCGGGAAAATTCAGAGTCAGCCACACACTACACAGATCGAGACAAGACCCTTCCCAAGGATAGGATCTTCCCACACAGATGAAGTGAAGACAGCATTTGTCCCCTGCCTACTACTGGATCAGATAACATTGTCTGTATGAGATCCATATACCTGGCAAAGGCCTGTGTTAGCTTTGAGGATCCTAAGTGTGGCTTACCTGGATGAGGTACTCCGTCCTCGTGTAGATTTGAGCTGTCTCTTTGGTTTCTCTGGTTCCACCATTGTTCTACTTGTGCCCTTTGGGCCCTTTGGCCCTCTCTGCAGACGTAATTCTCAGAGGAAAGAGAGCATGAAACCAGACCAAATTTTAATGAAGACCTCTTGATGTATAACTGCTCCAAAGCCGATAATCCATGTGAGTCAAGAAATTATCACACAAGCCCTTATAAACCATTGATGCCCAGGTGTCAAGCATGAGAATTTTGATAAAACCATCTGTTACTTCCGGAACTTGTTACTGGCTTCGTGGTCAGGGTCTGCAGTCCTTGGTAACATTTTGACATGCACTTTGACATGGTTGCTCTGGGCCTCGGGGCCCTCTACGGGGGTTATCGATTTTTTTTTTCAATTCTGTCTCTCCCTTTCAAATCCTTCTTGTCCTGGCCCGGTGCTTAACTTTTTCTTTTTGTGTCAAGTCTTCAAGCATTTTGTGTGAAAGGCAGACAATGGTGGGGATGTACAGACATAGAGAAGCTGGTAGCTGTGAAAGGCATGGTGATTCGATGCAGCTCCATAATACCAGAAATCAAGGATGCTTTCTTCAAGTGTTTGGTGTGTGGCCACTCACCTCGTGCAATCCCTGTTAACAAAGGTAGGATGGCTCTTTCTGCTTTTGTTTTGAAGTGAATGGAGATGTCAATCATTTGTTATACCTTGGAGCTTGACTCTTGTAGTGAAGGTTGTTCAGAGGAGATTGATAATCTACATCAGGAAAGATTCAAAATGATCTAACAATATTTCCAAAGGTCACATTTTGTAACACTTTTTGTAGCAAACAAAGAGCACACCAATTGGATACTGTACTGTGTATGTCATAGGCCGGGTTGAGGAGCCAACAAGGTGTGAAAAGCAAGAGTGTGCAGCACGGAATTCAATGTCTCTTATACATAACCGATGCAAGTATGTCTCCAAACTGTGGTTCAAGTTTTGTGAATTCTGGATGTTCAGAGAATGTCAAACTTCAATTTCTGATTTTTATATTCAAAAGGAACAGAATGTATTTATTGGCTGCTCCTTGCGAATGTTGGCTCTCATATACACTTGAGGGAATATCATAGCCCCGACGTGATATCAATCTGATTACAAGTATTAATGTATTGATGTATGGACATCGTGCTAGTGGACCCTGATCCCCCAAAGCCAAGAGTTTTCTATGTGTGGGTGTAGTGTTTATGAATGTTCAAGCAGGTTGCTTTAAGTCTTAGTTTGCGCGACTCTTACTGACAGAAGGAAGTACATGTTCGTTTTGGTACTTGCAGCTTTGCAAACAAGCAAATTGTGCGGTTGCAAGAAACCCCTGATGCCATCCCTGAGGGGGAGACTCCTCACACAGTAAGCCTTTGCTTGTATAACACCATGGTCGATGCTGCCAAGCCTGGGGATCGTGTGGAGGTGTGCTATTCTCTTTCCCCTAGAATGAGATGTGTTCACTTGCACACACAGATGGGGGATAATTGATCCTAACTGGGCAGGGAGTTTGTTACCGCGTGCTCTCCTATGCCAACTGACGCAAAGTGAATATAGACAAGACTATAGTGTGTGGGAAGCAATTGACACATGAGATAGCACAGAAAGAGAGAAGAGTATGTAAGAACAAAGGAGAGAGCAGGGATACAGGAACAGAAATGAAATGAAATGAAATGGTGCTTTATAACGTCCGCGGAAAGCTCGTAGAGCTTATGGGACAAAATGGAAGAAAACATGAGAGAGGAACAAATCCAGAAACCACAATTAATGTTCTAGCGATCGTCTAAGGGTGAAGGCCTCGTGTAGGTAGGCTGCCACGCATTTTTGATCCTCATAGGACAAAAATGGACAGGGAAAGAACAATTTTTGAATAATCTGCAGACACCAACAGATGCACTCTCAAAATGGGTATTACCACTGAAAGGAAACTGAGGGAGAAAGAAAGGACTTATAGGAGGCTCAGAGACTAGTCAGTGCAGATGTGCATATGAGTAAACTATACATGGACTCCAGATTGGGTCGGCTCAATATGGAACCCCTAAGGTGGGTAGGACCTCAGGGTTTACTCCGGCATGGATAAGGGATTGTATCTTCTGTAGTTGAGACCCTTCGTTTCACAATGTTGTCTTGGTCTGGTGCAGGTTACAGGTGTATTCAAGGCTATGCCAGTCCGAGTTGGTCCCAATCAACGGACATTGAAGTCCCTGTACAAGGTACAGTGCCCCAAATGACCTCTGCATCTCTGAAAGCAAGACATAAGGGCTATTGGATGTGATCATGGATAGATGTTTCTTGTTTGGAAAATGTACACATTATTGTCCACTGCAACAGAGTGTTAATTCTGGCTCATAAATAGGTTCGGAAAACATCCCGCAATCATGGACCAAATATCAGATTCTAGCAGAATTTCGTAGGTACTCACGATTCATTTTTTGGCAGACATACATTGACTGTGTACACCTGAAGAAGGCAGAGAAGTCACGCATGCAAGCTGAAGACCCTTTGGAGACAAACAAAGATAGTGATACCTATGCTTCTTTCCATGAGGGTGATAGCTCTGATGCTGCTTATGAGGCACAGGTATATGTCTATCTTTATCAGGTGACAACTTAATGGAGGAGTTGGTGGCTCAATAAATCCTCTTCCCTCTCTCTGTCTCTCCCTTCTCCCGGTCACCCACCAGAGCATATCTATACTCGGGATGTTCTCTAACTGGTGATTGACTGTCCTGATTGCTGGTTGTAATACACTAACTTCAAACATTTCATAATCATTGTGAAGTAGTGTCCATGTATCATGTCATCTGTGTATCTGAGTATTTCTGCAACCCTATTGCAGATAGTAAAATTGAAAGAGCTCTCCCAGTTACCTGACATCTATGAAAGACTCACGAGATCACTGGCCCCGAGCATTTGGGAGCTTGAAGACATTAAAAAGGGCCTTCTTTGTCAGGTGTGTATTGTCCCTTGCAGATGTTCATTTCTAGAGTTTCCCAATGTTAAATACATGACATTCTTGAAAACAAATTGGAGTACACAGGAGATAATGAAGCTCAAGGGGTGGGTACATAATCATGTTAACTATCTGACAAGGGTATTGGGCAGCAGCTCAGGATGGCAAAGGAGATCTAAGGGGCAATGGGAAATAATGAGTCTGATAATAACAAAGGATTTGTCTGGAAACCATGTTGACCATGGCAAAATTAACTTGTTCATGTTGGTGGCCTGTCACAGCTTTTTGGTGGTTCTGTGAAAAAAATGTCATCTGGGGCATCGTTCAGAGGAGATATTAATGTGCTGCTGGTTGGGGACCCTGGAACCAGCAAGTCACAGTTGCTCCAGTATGTGCACAAGATAGCGCCCCGTGGTATCTACACGAGTGGGCGAGGAAGCTCAGCTGTTGGGTTGACAGCATATGTGACCAAGGACCCAGAAACTCGAGAGACTGTAAAGTCACAAGTACCCTATTGGCTTGCCTGTATTTTCTTTTACTGGGAAGCAGGTTGGTACCAATAGAGCAGGGAGCGCTACCTATTACTGGAAATAAAAGTGATCTTGTCGGTGTTTCAGGTACTGGAGAGTGGTGCCCTGGTACTGAGTGACCGTGGCATCTGTTGTATTGATGAGTTTGACAAAATGTCTGACAATGCTCGCAGCATGCTGCATGAGGTCTCTCTCTCTCTCTCTCTCTCGATTTGTCCTTGGTACTCTCACTAGAGAGACGCCCTCTTCAATTCCATCAAGGGATTTGTGCCTGTACCTCTGTTTACTAACTTTGAAAATCTTGAGGCTGAGTCAAAAGCCCAGGCCTTTTGGGGCCTAGTTGTTGGGCAAATCACACACAGCAGATTGATGCTTGTGTAAAGGGATTTCTAGAGGATATCTGGAAAACTCAGATCAATTGTCTGTTCCAAGGTCATGCTACTGGACGTTATGAAGTTTCATTTCATTTCATTTCATTTCTTATTCGTCTTTAGCTGGCCATGTGCTTCAGTGTATCCTGTGGTTTATAGTATGCGAATGACTACATCACTTTCTTTCTGTGCAGGTGATGGAACAGCAGACAGTGTCAGTAGCGAAAGCAGGTATCATAGCTTCATTAAATGCCAGGACCTCTGTGTTAGCGTGCGCAAATCCCAGCGGGTCACGATACAACCCACGCCTCTCAGTCATTGACAACATTCAGCTTCCACCCACCCTCCTTTCCAGGTGGTGGTCACTTGATCTGTTTCGTGTCTGTTAACATGGCAGTCTATGTACAAACCTCCTTGTATGTGCCTTCCAAAAAATCAGGAGGAAATTTTATTGCCGATATTATCTACTTGTACACCTCATAGCCTTGGCTGGCACAGCTGTCTAGTGCTGATGATCATTTTGAGTGGATGTTACTGCTTGGTCTGTGTGCATCCATGCTGCAGCAATAGAGATGTGCAAATGTTTGACACTGCAATTTGGGAATCCTTTGTGGGAGCAGATTCGATTTGATCTATCTGGTGCTAGATAAACCAGATGAACAAAATGATCGTCGCCTTGCCAGGCACCTTGTTGCTTTGCACTACGAAGATCCAGAGGTTCATTCCCTCTCAGCCAAGTTGTGCTTGACAATAAACGTTGTACTGGAAGTGATAATGCGACTTTGCAGTTTATGTGGCATCTTGTTGATCCTATGTGATGTCCCTCCTAGCACATGTTCAAAACTACCCGCTGTGAGAAAGACAGGAATTATATCAGCAGCGATACACGACGAAGGCAGGTTTGTTGTATATCTGTGATAGCTGTACAGTGGGATCTATGTATTATCCCTATTCATTTTTACCATGTACGTAAAATTCAATTAAGAAATGAATCACCACACCTTTAGCTGCACTTACCCTGTGAGGGTTCCAGCTAGTGTGTCAAACTTTCTCTTTAGTGTTCATTGAAAGGTCAACTTGGCATAAAGTGGGGCGGGAGCATGCAGGTCCAAAGCCAAGAAGCTCTTGACCTTCCAACACTCACAGCATACATCACCTTTGCCCGCCAACACATTCACCCCAAACTTTCTGATGAAGCTGCCGAGGATCTTATTAATGGCTATGTTTCCATGCGCCGCAAGGGGAACTTTCCTGGGAGCAGTAAAAAGGTGGGTAGATTCATCTGACACTGCTGTAAGTACTGGAGTGTCGTCAACTTTCTTCTATGGTAAAAGGCATGTGAGGTAGCGTTGGTTGTATTTCACCTTTGTTTGCAAACCAATGCTTTGAAAGGTTTCGAAAACAGGAACAGTGATTGATGAAGACGGGTCATTGCAGGCAACTTACTGCCTGCTGAAATGCCAACATAGAAGTGCAACATTAGCAGGTCCATAATGGTCACTGCCCTTTCCCCACTTGGTTTTCGGACTTGGCTGACCCGTCACCATGCTGTATTGCGTCTGGTCACAGGTGATAACTGCTACACCACGGCAGCTGGAAAGTATGATTCGCATCAGTGAGGCCCTTGCACGCATTCGTTTCTCTGAAGTGGTGGGTGGATGTCTCCCTCCCTCCTCCCTCTTGTGTTGGGTACTGATTACCGTTAAGACCATCCCACTTTATGCCATGAGATTTGTATGGCATTCTTGTACTATCACTTAACTGGCAGGGGGTTTCAACACAAGACTCTGGCATCTGCTGAAATGGTAGGCATCACTTTCTATAAGTACCTCTTTTTCTTGACAATAATTTTGTTCTTTCAAAATAAGTAAATTTTGAGCTTTCCACGGACGTTATAAAGTACCATTCCATTCCATTTCATTTCCTTAGCAGAGGCCTTCAGCTTGGAAGATCCAAAGTGCCTCAAAGCCTACCTGCTTGAGGTCCTTGGTCTTAGGGTAAGACTTGATGTATCATGAAATGGTCATTCGTGTGCTCTACCTTGGCCTCGACGGGGGCCCCCTATGGATGTTATATAGTTTCTTGTTTCTTTCTTCCCTTTGTCCCATTTGCTCTTTGAGCTTCCGGTGGACATTATAAATTATCCTTTCGTTTACTTCTTTGAGTCCTACCGCCCAAATAGCTACCATCCCGGATCCTCGCAACCTCTATCAGACTCAAAAGCACTGGTTTCAAGACCTCCTGGTATGCCCAGGTCTCCAATTTCTTTGAGCACCAGACTCTCGATTGCTTCCCTACTGCCACAAAATACAGAGGGCGTGGAAATTTCGTCCAAGCATGTCCAGAACAGATACATCAGACAGGAGCTCTTGGAATTTCATGTCAGGCGAACCTGGAAACCAGCCTATCTTACAACAGAACTGCAGTTCTAGAGACATTCTTGGTCCTCCGTGCAAATAGAGTCTTGCAGCCCCATTTCCTTTCTTTAGCTCTATCTCCCTCACTTCTAAGGGCACTTGGGAGGTTTAGGGTGGGCTCCCACAGTCTATGGATAGACACTGGTAGGTTGGACAACCTGCCCACTTGTGCCAGGGACAACGGGAGGGAAATCGGAAGTGAAGAACATTTCTTCTTTCAATGCCCTTTCTATGAGATCCATGGGAGATTCTAGTGTCTAATCCGAGATACCTGATCCCTCACAGAGGTCTTCCAAGATGAGGATCAGAAATGCTTAGCAGCATATCTGCATGACGTGTTGACTCTTAGACAATCCCCTGAGCAACAGATGTTTTTGGGCGCTTGTGGATGGCCCCACTCTCTTTCTTGTTTCATGCTTTCTCTTGTCCGGTAAGATCTTCGAGCTTTCCGTGGATGCTGTAAACTATCCTTTCTTTTCTTTCTTCTTCTGTCACTACTAAATGCCTTGATGCCTACGATGGGAACAGGTGGAGCAATGTGATGCAGCAGAGGCTGTGCGACTTCTAGACGTTGCACTGCAGCAATCAGCAACTGACCATGCAACAGGTAGAACCTACCAGTCTCTTTGTTCGGGGGCTCTTGCTTTGCTTTTCCATCAAGAATGTGATGATAATTTGTGTGCTCATTGGTGCAGGCACCATCGACATGGATCTCATCACCACCGGAGTGTCTGCAAGCGAGCGCAGCCGTCGGGCAAATTTGCTAGCAGCTGTTCGTAGTCTAATTGCAGAGAATATGCCACCTGGCAGCCCTGCTGTGCGTGTCATTCAAGTAAGTACATATTGTGTATGGAGGAGATGGATAAATTTGTATGCTCTCTCCTGTTCTCTCAGCAACGGGAGGACCGCCTATGTCCAGCTTGCACAGGGCGCAGCCGGGAAATTGAAACTGAAGAACACTTTTTCTTCTATTGCCCTCTATACTACAAGATCCGTGGGAGATTCCACTGTTTATTCCGTGGAACCCAATCTCTCACTGAAGTCTTCCACTATGAGGATCAGAAATGCTTGGCAGCTTACCTGCACAAGGCCTTCACCCTTAGACAATCACTCGAACAATAGTTCTTATTCTTGGCTTTGGTTTTGTTTCCTCATGTTTTCTTTCATTTGGTCCCATATGCTCTATGAGCTTTCCGCGGACGTTATAAAGCACCATTTCATTTCATTTCTCAGCATGTTGTTTTCGTTGTCGATAGACACTTTAGTCCCATAAGTACTTTTGACTTCGTGTTCCATCATAATGTTCCTTTCTCTTCCATTACGAGGATCAGAAATGCTTGGCAGCTTACCTGCATGAAGCATTGACTCCTAGACAATCCCATGAGCTTCAGTTGCTTTTGGGCTGTTTGTGGCCCTCTCTCTTTCTTGTTTCTTTCTTCCTCTTGTCCCATAAGCTCTTTGTGCTTCCTGCAGAGTTATAATAACATTTCATTTCATTTCATTTCTCTTCTCATTAGCCAATCTGTCACAGAGGTGTTCCATGACAAGGATCAGAAATTCTTGGCAGCATATCCGTGCAAGGTGTTGAATCTTAGACAATCCCTTGATCAGTAGTTGTTCTTGGGCTGCTTGTTTAGGGCCCCAATCTTTCTGTTTCGTGCTTTCTCTTGTCCCATAAGCTCTTTGAGCTTTCCATGGACGTTATAAAGTACCATGTTATTTCACTCGAATTGGATTTGTAGATTCATTGTTGTGGTGGCTGGTAGGTTGGGTTTTTCCGTTTGCCTTGCTGTGGAGGAACTTATTTCTTTCTTTCCAACTGCTTGTTGAGGACCCTACTTCCTTTCTTGTATCTGTCTGGTGGATGTTATGAAGTTCCTTTCCATTCCTTTCTTTCCTTTCTTTTTTTGGCTCTGGCTTTGTTTCCTCTCTTGTTTTTTTCCATTTTGTTCCATAAGCTCTTTGAGCTTTCCACGGACGTTATAAAGTACCATTTCATTTCCATTTTGCTTTTGGGTTGTTTGTGGCTGCTCACTCTTTCTTGTTTCATTCTTCCTCTTGTCGGATAAGCTCTTTGAGCTTCCCGCAGACTTTTTTAAGTACCATCTCATTTCACTTCATTTCATTTCATTTCCCATAAGCTCTTTGAGCATTCTGTGGATGTCACAAAGTGCCATGATTTGTCACAGAAATCCTGGTGGGCTACAACCCCACTACTGACTCCAGGAGGGTTAGCATCCCTTTCTAGATGCACTGCCAGGCACTCTCTTTGGACTTGGTTTCAGTGATTCTACCCATTTTGTTGTACAATCCTTTGGGCATTCCATGGAGGGAATAGATTCTTCTCTCCCTCTCACTCTTACCTTCATGAGGTGCTCTATCTTGCAGCAATTTAGCCTTCTGTTTGTAATGCATTCTTGTTCTAGAAGCTCTTCCGACTTTGTGAAGTCCCTTTTCTTCACTTTCTTTATTTTCTCTCGATAGCTAACGCAATTGTGTCCGTGCTGCTGGCAGCTATTGGAGAATGTGCGGAGGCAAAGCACGGTGGATGTGAGCCTGCAGGAAGTGAGACCCTACTCTGCCCCTTTGTTTTTGTCACAGTTGTTTGGAGGACCGGCAGGTGTTTTAGTTCTCTGAAGCTCGGTTTTCAATGGACCAAGATCCATTCACCTTGAGAAGAAGAGAAAGGAAAGGAAAGGAACTGTAAAACGTCCATGGGAAGCTCACAAGACTAAAGGGGAGAACAGAAAAAGTATGATACAGGAAAGAAGTGCAGCCCAAAAACAACTATTCAATGGATATTATATCAAGGGGGTGGGGCAGCCATCAGAGGCCAGATAGTGCAGTGTGTTACAATCTTTTATGCATCGGCCAAATCTGCTTGAGAAACAAGGTCCACTGACTTTTTCCGTGGGCATGGGTGGAATCCATATGTTGCAGCTCCGAATTGCCCTGGGCACTCTATCAGGGGAGGGGTTTGTGAGCTTTCAAGGTGACAATGTTCAAAGAACATGAGACTTGTCTGTCTCTCTTTCTCTTATAAATTCCCTTTCTTTGGATCTCATGTGTAGGGTGTGGGGTGTTAAAAATGTGTAGAGGCTCCAACTGCTGGCTTCTGCAGTTTATTGTGCCAAGAGTTACCATAGCAATTTCTACAGCTGTGCCTGTAAATTATTAATCATTTAGAAATTTGAACCTTACAAATACATTCCTGACTACCACATTCATCTACCCCCAGAAAATCAGGAAGATCCACCATTGGAATGGGTAGAGTATAACAAAATGCTATTGTGAATTTTTGAAGCCCACTCAAAAATTGCATGGCAAAAATGGTTTGTGTCCATTTGAAATTTCTGATGTAGATGCCCTCCATAATGTGATTATATGGTACTCAAGGGTCTCTCTGGAAGACTGATATCTCTACCCAGGGGATATTCCCTTTTCCTCTGTATGCTTGGGCGCTAAAGCGGGGAAATAGCCAGTAAAGCACACCAAGCTAGATGGGGAGGATCACTCGCTAGAGGAGACTCACAGGTGGGCCAATCAAATTACATGCAAGGTATCAAGTGTAAATCATCCAAATGCCAGGCACATTCAAGTACGGTTTTGAGCACCCAAAACATCTTGCGTTTGGCATAAGCCATCCGCTTTTTATATTAAGAGAAGGGCTAATTTGGAATGGCAAATGGTGGCCTCCTATTGGCTGCCAGGATTTCTTTAAGTTTCTTCCACACATCAGTAGTCACCCTGTGTGATTAGGTTACTGTTGGAATGAGACAAGGGCCTTGGCTAATTTTAGGTACATTTAATCAGCCATACCAACCACCCTACTTTTCATCCAGCTTACGAACAGAAGAGCATCTGCAATAGGTGGAATACTCCATCTTACATATGTAAGACTCGCCCACGCCAATAGGAGCGAGCTCCAGCGAGCTTCGGTAATTGTACCAAAGCAAGGCCTACCGAGCCAAATACAATTTCAAAGGAAAGACTAGGCATCCGATAGGAGAGGGATGAAAAAACCTTTGGTAGGAAAACCTTACCCTGCAAAATGGGTGAAGGATAAAACCCCCAAGAGGAAAAACCCCAATCCATACAATTGATGCAAGCTCATAAGAGCAGTCTCTAGCTCTAATCTCTCTCACAATCAGATGTCTATAAAAATGCTAAAGCTAGCTGGTGAAGTCAAGCCAAGCCAATAAATCTGATGCAGCTCCACCACTGCACATAGCCAAGGTTTAAAAAGCAG
Source organism: Takakia lepidozioides (assembly GCA_030704615.1). Classification (NCBI taxonomy): domain Eukaryota; kingdom Viridiplantae; phylum Streptophyta; class Takakiopsida; order Takakiales; family Takakiaceae; genus Takakia; species Takakia lepidozioides. The sequence goes on from CM060731.1 coordinate 52,193,515, forward strand.
AAAGCATGGATTCATGATCTGCACTCATGCAGCACGGCCAGGGGTTAGAACAACACGACGGCCTTCTACGTTAATACAAGTGAGATCAAAAACTAGTTTGCAATGCACAAGAGAATCAAGGTGTACAGTGTGGGAAAGAGGAGGAACAGAGGGATGTTGAGGGAGCAGCCAATACTGTCTCCCCCGCAAGACCTCCGTAATAAGATATGGGCCCTCGATACGTTTGGTAGCCTTGGAAATGATCTTCCCTTGCTGAAGCCGTACACACACAGATTGTCCCTGCAGAAATTCCTCTGAATAGCACACACGCCGGTTATAATTGTGAGCCTGAATCACTTGAGCTTTAGCTATGTTGGTTTTAGCATAAGAGATTAATTTTTGCCTCTTAGCACTCATCTCAACCAAGAATGCATCCCAATCAACAGGTTCAGTACTGACATGAATCAGCGGAGTGTCATGCAAAGGGCTGCGAGCAAGTCTGCCATATACGAGCTCAAAGGGAGTATACCCGGTACTTGCGTGAACTGAAGTCCTATGAGCAAAAATCAATACTAAAAGAGTCACATCTCAATCACCCAACAGAGAACCATTCTTTTCCATCATGGAACACATGGTCTTGTTGAACCGCTCAGTCAGACCGTTGCACTGGGGATGATAAGGCGCCGTGGTGCGATGTTTTACCCCTAGATTGAAGCATATCACTTGCACAGGGATGCCTCGGCGTGAGCCTGGTCACGTGAGCGCATGAGCGCAACTGCGCTCACGCCACGTCACCTTGCGCAAATGCCACGTCACCTTGCGCAAATGCCACGTCACGGGGCTCACTCCACGTCATCACACATGAAGGCCGGGTCACCACGCGCCCAGAAAGAAGTGGAGTGTATTCCCGCGGATTGGCACCCTTTACCGCGGAAACAAGCTGGACGTCATAATAAAAGGCATTGAATAAAGGATGGATGAATGTACAGTTGGATGATAAACAGATGGATGAGGGATGGATAAGAGTAAAATGGATGAATGTATAATGGATGTTGAGCAATGACAAAAATTCATGACAGGAAGATGCATGACCAAAACTTTTGACGAATGCACAACGTAGAATTATATTTATCAGGAAAGTTCCATATTCGATGTGCCTGAAATGTTTGCGACAAAGCAGCAAGTGAGAATGCCCTTCAGGCCCTGGCGGGAGCCATGCCCACAGCAGCTGCAACAGAAGCAGGATCAGCTTGTGATTGTACGAGGGAGAGTGCAGACCAAGGCTTCTGTCCACTCTGAAGACAGTAAATATGACGCAGAGGCGCTTTTGGCTCAAAACGTTGAAGAAAAAACCGTATATCTGGAGAGGACCCAAACGTCATTTGAAGGTTGAACATAGGCTCTACTGATAGGCCGTCATGTCAATGGGAGAATGATGCTGGATGTATACGGAAGGAACCTCACTTGGGAGTGGAAGGTTTGTGGGGTGGATTAAAGAGTACAGAGGATGAATGTACAATGGATGTTGAACAAAGGAAAAAATTCATGAATGAAGTACGCATGAATACACTGTAGATGAATGCACAATGGATATGAGAAGAGTCAGGGAGGTTTGTGAGATGGATTCATACATATTGCAATTTAAATGAAAGTTGATTCTGTGATTATTATTTGTTCTAAAGGAACAACTACGGTGGAGGAAGGGGATTCAACGTTTTCCAGATAGTATGAAAATGAATATTAAAAGAATACAGTTCAGTCTGACTCAGAGTCAGTACAATGTATCCCCGCTTCCTCTGCATCTACGTCTAAGTATTTTAGAACACCGGATCCACGCTGGACACACCTACGGCTGGCCACTAAAAAGTCAAGGGATAGGGACTCGGCCGCGTGAAGTGCCATTGCTTCGGCATAAACAGGAAGCAGAAAATTGGAAAAGGGGCTGTCGCAAACAGACTCGCCAGAAATGACTGTATCTCCTGAAGATCCACCGCTGTCTTTCCTGAAAGACAGCCTGAAAAAGTTATTACTGTAACTTTGATGTTATTGAGAAATTGAGTATGGCTCCCAAAGAGGGTTTAGCACTTACTCACATGAAAAGTCGTTGTCGACCTGCTTATCTTCGGGATCGTCATCATTTCGAATTTGAATCCGATCAGTCTGTGTGCCTGAAGTGGAGCCAGACAAAAGGGGGAGGAGCACTGTGTTGTAGAGGTCAAAATCACCCTCCATGCCAAAAAGGCTTCTTCCGCTTGCCTTGCATGCATGGTAAGTTGCTCATGCACCAGACAGGAGGACATGAACAGTTTGGTGGGGGGGATTTAAGCAGATGAAACTGTTGAAAGAAAACCAATTCGGAAGGGAAAGAACGAACCTATGGACACAGAAAGATCGACCACCCGTGCAGAGCGGTGGCTGCATGACTCCAGCAGTATTTGCATGAACGCTGGGGACTTTTCCTTTGCACCTCTCCAGGGAGTGCCATCTGGTCTCTTCAGAGTCTGACTGGACTGCATGAAGTTGTACAAAATGTCATCGACATGGGGCTCATAGGGGGGGTTGACGAAACAACCCTGGTCAGAAATCTCAAAGCTGCGGATGGAGGATGGTGTCTTTGAGGTGCGAATCCACCGCAGGCAGATCGCCTCGAACATCCTCGTCTGCCAAAGATAGCAGGTTAGTGTGGTAAACACAATCTATAGTGGAAGTGTGTACATCGGCTATTCAGAACTCAGACACAAAAAAATCATGAATCGGTGATGATCGGTGTCGATCATTATAGATTCTACTAGAGTGGAGCTGCAGAGAACATTGAAACTCATCATGAAAGCACAAGCAGAAGGGAGACGGCATACCAGCTGACCAGGGAAACCCCCTTTCACAAGGTAGAGGCTGTTCACACAATTCCATGTGCGCAAAACTAAAACCCTGAAGACTTAAGGTATGATGCCAATGCCCGACGACTATCATTGTCACATGACTAAAAAAGCAGAAGTGTCCCTGCATCAGAGAGGAAGTTGTTACAGAACCCAAACACCCAACTCCAGTAGTTGTCCTCGAATTTGTTCCAGCCTGGCGTCTTGCCCTTTGGAAGAACTTCTGGCACAGTCTGGCCATCCGGGATGTCGAGAATGACAATGTCGGCCGCATAAGTTTTCTGCACACCGCACACGAAGGTGGGACCTGTGCTCACCTGCAACAGACATGTTTTTTTATAAGAACAATGGCAAGAATGTTTTCAAAGAACGAGACTGAAATACTGCCAACGAAACTTTCAGAGAAAAATCTGCGAGATCGATGGAGTGGATCTCATTTTGGGGATGACCTTTTTGAGCAAATCCGGAGCGGTCATAGATGGCCGCAAGAGAGTAGTCACACTGCCATGTGGGAATGGTGGCGAGGTTTTACGAATGTCAGAAACGCCCAAATCCGTGGGAGGGCGAATAAACCTTCTGTCAGCAAGGGAGTGGGCCGTGGAGGAGACACACGAACCCCAGTTTTTGCTTTACATTAGAGAAGTGAAGGGAGAAGGCGATGGGGAGCCGAGCCCAGATTGGATCAAGGGGATTTTGGAGAAATACCAGGATGTGATGCCGGAGGATTTACCAAGCGGCTTGCCACCGCGAAGAGGAGTTGACCACAAGATTGAGGTGATACCAGGATCAGAACCGCATGCCAAGGCGCCCTACCGGTTGAGCCACAGAGAGTTGGTCGAGCTGAAGACTCAGCTCAAGGATCTAATGTCAAAGGGGTACATCCGGCCGAGTAAGTCACCTTACGGAGCCCCGGTGCTATTTGCAGACAAGAAGGATGGGACGCTGCGGATGTGTGTCGATTACAGGGCTCTGAATAAGGTGACTATCAAAAACCGGTACCCTTTGCCAAGGATCGACGACCTCGGTTGGCAGGAGCGAAGTATTTCAGCCGGATCGACTTGCGCTCCGGCTATCACCAAATTCGGGTGGCGGAAGGAGATGAGGAGAAGACCGCGTGCAGGACAAGGTATGGTTCATATGAGTTCTTGGTGATGCCTTTTGGGCTCACCAATGCACCAGCGACATTTAGCACGCTGATGAACAGTCTTTTTCAGGAGTGGTTGGATGACTTTGTGATCGTGTACATCGACGACATCTTGGTGTACTCGAAAACAAAGGAGGAGCACCTGGAGCACCTCAAAAGGGTGTTCCAAAAATTGCGAGAAGGGAAGCTGTATGCCAAAGCTTCAAAGTGCGAATTCGGGGTCACGAAAGTGGAGTTCTTGGGGCATGTGATTACACAGGATGGGATCAAAATGGATGACAAAAAGGTGAGGGCGATCTTGGACTGGGAGCCTCCGACTTCGGTCCCGGGAGTGCGATCCTTCCTAGGACTCGCCTCCTATTACCGGAAGTATGTGAGAAATTTCGCCAAGATTGCGGGACCGCTGTCAGACCTTCTGTGTAAATCTAAAGTCTGGGCATGGAACACCTTTTGTGGCCAAGCTTTTGCTGAATTGAAGCAGCGGATGGCGGAAGCTCCAGTCTCGAAAATCCCGGAGTTCGATCGTCCATTTGAGATTCATACAGATGCGTCGGACTTCGCGATTGGGGGAGTACTTATGCAAGATGGACGTCCAGTGGCTTACAAAAGTAAGAAACTGAATGAAGTGGAGCGACGGTGGCCAACGCACGAAAAAGTGATGAAGGCGGTGGTGCATTGCCTTGAGCTTTGGCGCCACTATGTTGGTTCCAACCCAGTGAAGGTGTTCACGGACAATGTCACAGTGAAGTATTTTGCCACGCAGCCCAAGTTGTCCCCAAAACAACTTAGGTGGCAAGATACTTTGGCGGTGTTCGACGTGGATATCCAGTACAAACCGGGACGGGACAATGTGGTGGCCGATGCTTTAAGTAGAAAGCAGCAGCTCTTGTTGGTGTACAAGGGCGACGGCGCTCCAAAAGAAGATCCGGAAGGCTTGCCGGAAGGATGAGCTGGCGAAGTCCGTGTTGCAAGACTTGAGGATGGGGGTTAAATCGCAGTTCCACTTGCAAAATGGACTGCTCCGGTATAAGCAAAAGCGTCTCTACGTGCCGAAGGGAGGGATCAGGGATAGTCTCTTGAGAGAATGCCATGATAGCCCGCTTGCGGGCCACGGCGGAGCCAAGCGCACTGCGGCACTCTTGAAGAAAGAGTATTTCTGGCCCAAACTGAGGGAGGAGGCAAAGGAGTATGTCAAGACATGCACCACATGCCAACAAAACCGGAGCGAGTACAAAAAGCAAGCGGGGCTGTTACAACCCTTGCCGATTCCAGAGGGGACTTGGGAAAGCGTCTCGATGGATTTCATGACTGCTATGCCGCTGTCAAAAAGATTCGATGCAATCATGGTGGTGGTAGATAGGTTCAGTAAAATGGGCCATTTCATCCCCACCAAGGAGACGACAACGGCGCAGGAGACAGGGCGACTTTACTTCGCCCACGTCTTAAAGCATCATGGAGTCCCGAAGGATATTGTCTCGGACCGCGATCCAAAGTTTACGAGTAAATTCTGGAGAGCACTTTGGAAGAAGATGAGGACAAGGCTGAAGATGAGCACCGCCTTCCGACCTACGACGGACGGCCAAACGGAAAGAGTGAATTCCGTAGTGAAGCAATTCTTGTGGAATTACGTGTCGGCAGACCAATCAGACTGGATGGAACACTTAGACGCGGCAGAGTTCTGTTATAATAACACAGAACACTCCGCAACGGGAGTTTCCCCTTTTGTATTGGTCTATGGAAAAGCACCGCTGGTGCCGACAAGTTGGGCCGCCCAAGGACGTTGAGGAACCGGCAGTAGCGGCGGTACTGGAAGAACGCGAGCGTTTGTTGAAGCTCGCAAAGTACAATATTGCCAAAGCTAGGAAACGGTATGAAAGGCAGGCGAATCGGAAGCAGAGGGAAGTGAAGTTTGAGGCAGGCACAGAGGTCTGGTTGAACATCAAGAATTTCCGACTACCTCCGGAAGTGAGTCCGAAGTTCGTACCTCCGTATGCGGGACCCTTTCGCATTCGGAAGGTTATGAATGAGGATGTGTATGAATTGGAGCTGCCGGCAAACAGCAAGGTGCACCCAGTATTCCATGTCTCCCTTTTGAAGCCTTACTTCAAAGATGAAGTGCGTCCGAATCGGCATCAAGTGTTGCGTCCGCCACCTATGCTGTTGGATCATGAAAATGAACCTGAGTACGAGGTGGAGGCAATACTTAAGTCGAGGAGGTTCAGGAACCGAGAAACGGAGTATCTCGTCAAATGGAAGGGCTATCATCATGTGGAGGCATCTTGGGTGCGTGCCTCAGAAATGGGAAACGCATCTGAGGCGGTTGCAGCTTTCAAAGGACGACCTCAAAAGCGGAAGAAGCGTTGATGGGGACATCAACCTTGGAGCGTGGGGGAGGAAATGCATGCTTAGCCCGGTTTAGCTAGCTCAGGAATCCGATTGCAAAAACTTGTATTGTACAAAAATTTGTTATAAAGGAAATGGGTTCCAAATATTGTGCGTCCTATTGTGTTTGGAATGGTGATGCATGGTGTGGTTGGCCAGTGTGTAGAATGCATGCTAGCTTACAAAAGTGGGAGAGGTAAATTGGGTTAATCGTGTGTTTGCGCAGTGCCGAAATCGGGTGACTCCCATCCAAGGGGCAAGGAAACTTGCGCCTTATTTGGGAGTTCACGTGCTAGTGCGCACCTGGCGCGTGCGCGTACTATAACTGCACTACCGAGGGGGTTGCCTTGTAGTGCGGGCTAACGCGGAAGCTACGTGCTTCCGTTCACGTACTATAATCGTGTAGCCTCGGGACGAAGTCGTAGTGCGGCTTCGGCATGTTCCCGTACCTCAGGCCAGCATTCCAAGGCGGACCCAATTGTAGTGATTGGGACGCACGGTTGGTTCAAGGTTATCTTCCTAGTCAAAGAGGGTTCCAGGTGAACCCTTGCTCAAGGTGATGCCAAAAGCAGCATCATGAGCGATCGCAAGCAATGTTGTTGCAGTAAGGCGATTCGATCCTCGGGGAGGATCGTTCCTTGGCCTTGAAGTAGGCCAAGAAGAGTGCACTGGGAGGAGCTGGAGAGGCTCCACCCTTGGCCGGGACTTGGAGGAAGTCGGCCGAACTAGCTAGTGGAGAGTAGAGTCAAGTGTGGGGTTTGGTTCTTTGCCATGGGACGCCATGGTGCGGAAACAAACTCCTTGATGTGGGACGCCACAACTTGGATGTTCGTTTCTACAAAATGGACAAGTCGATGAGGACATCGACTCCCTGTTGGTAGGGGTGTGTGTCGCGGCCCTTTGCCTTGAGGGCGGGGGGTCGGGACACATGAGGGGCTGCCCCTGTGGTGGGGGCAGCGGCAGCGATAGGTATGGGGGGCTGAAGCACCCTTGAGTGTCCAAGGCACTCAAGGAGGCGGAGGCGCTCACTAGGTGGAGCCCTGCACACCGGGTTGCGGTGGGGGTGGCTCCACAAGGGGTGGTGGTAGCTTAGCGGGTCTTAGTGGGGGTGGCATGGGACTCACCATAGGGTGGAGACCTCGTGGTGGGAGTCGTGGGGAGTCTTGGGACTCATCACGGCCCAATGGGGTCGTGGTGAGAGGTCCAAGACTCACCGCGACTCACCACCGGGAGTCGAGGGTCTTCGTGGTGGTTCGCCATAAAATGGCATGGCTGGTTGTGAAACCCCCGCGGACAGCTACAGAAGTATATATAGGGAGTAGTAACCCCGAGAACGGTGCAAGCTCGTTGGTGACCAAAAACTAGTGAGTAAGCAAGCGAGCCGGAAAGCGACCAAAGAGTGGGGAGCTGTTCCGGACTGCCATCTACCAAAGGGAATTCCACTAGGCCCAAATAGGTGGAGGGTCTTTCGGGAGAGCAAAGGGGGACCGTTATGTCCCGGTGAGCAGCCAAAGCTCCGAGTTGGCCCGGCGGCCAGGTTGGGAGTCAGGCGCGCGCATCAAAGTGAGTAACTATGACTTGAAGGGGAGCTTACCGAAGTGAGGTGCGTGACACGTTCAGCCATTGCAAGTTCCGAGTTGTGGAGGGCAGTATTTGGCTCGAAGGCGAATACATGCCTGTCGGACAACGTCCCTGCCCACATTGAAGCACCTGAGGAACAATGCGGGCGGTTAATAGCTTGCGGCATGCAATTGCAATCGGGCCAGGGGACAAACTGAGCACGTGAAGGCTTACCCGTGCCGCATGTGAGGTCCAGAATCCGCCCTTGGACATCCGAGCACGTCTCCATGAGGGTTTGGATGAAAGCAGGGCTCCGGGTCCGGCTGTACCGCCACGGTTTGCCTGTCTTTGTGTCCTTCGGCATACTGGAGTGGGGCACATAGTTGTAGAGGACATCGTAGGTAACAGGGTCCACAGCGGCATCAACAAGACGACCGTCCCCACTCTTTGGTCGCTTTCCGGCTCGCTCGCTTACTCACTAGTTTTTGGTCACCAACGGGCTTGCACCGTTCTCGGGGTTACTACTCCCTATATATACTTCTATAGCTGTCCGCGGGAGATTTACAACCAGCCATGCCATTTTATGGCGAACCACCACGAAAACCCTCGACTCCCGGTGATGAGTCGCGGTGAGTCTTGGCCCACTCACCACGGCCCCTATGGACCGTGATGAGTCCCAAGACTCCCCACGACTCCCACCACGAGGTCTCCGCCCCCATGGTGAGTCCTATGCCACCCCCACTAAGTCCCGTTAAGCTACCACCACCCCTTGTGGAGCCACCCCCACCGCAACCCGGTGTGCGGGGCTCCACCTAGTGAGCGCCTCCGCCTCCTTGAGTGCCTTGGGCACTCAAGGGTGCTTCAGCCCCCCATACCTATCCCTGCCGCTGCCCCCACCACAGGGGCAGCCCCTCATGTGTCCTGACCCCCTGCCCTCAAGGCAAAGGGCCGCGACAGGCGTTGACGACATTCAGATCTGGAGCATTCGTGTGGTCCTGAAAGGTCCTTGGAGCAGTTCTCAGAGCCATTTCAATCTATTTTTTTCATTCTGTTATATACTTGCATCTTACTCACTGAGCGCTTTTGTGGGTTGGGATTTAACTTTTTTTTTCAGGTACACGAAATATGTGCTTAGGAAGGAAATCACCTAAGCAGAATTCCAGACTATCTTGACATGTGGTCGGACCCTGCAAACGATCCAACCATGTATACTGCAGGGATATTGAAAGACTGGAGTCCTTCTCACTTCAGAGATTGTGGGTGGTACCTTGACTGCCCACCGGAGCACACGACCTTTCAAGAACAGCATATGAAATACTTGAACAATAACGCTGAGATGTTGGCGCCTTTGACTGACGAAGAGTACCAACGAAACATAGCAACATTGGCTGCCAAGGAGCCTGATGCTCAGGGAACGCCGCAGAAGGGAAAGAAGACGGGCCGCAAACCAAAAGACAAGGTTGTTGATGTCATAGCCATCTCACCAGCAAAGCCAAAGGACAAAGACAAGTCCAAAGAGAAGGAAAAGGACAAGGGGAAGGAGAAAGAAAAGGAGATGGAGAGTGGGCAGGACTTTACTGCTGGAAGATATACCCGCACTGTTCAGTGCGTGTTCGATGCCAAGCCACACCCTTCCCGTTCTGATTCGGCAGGAGAGATGAAAATTGTTAATGAGGGTTGGCTGTCGATGATGCAGAGTCGAAAGAGAGAATACACTGGGGTGCCATCCCCTACCTGGGACAATATAATCTCATTCTTCAATCTGGTGAGAATTCGGAATTTGAACGTAGACCCTCTTCTCACAAAGCAATATGCCTCAAACACCAATCTCTGCACATCCAACAAAAGAGGGATCAACTCCGGGATCTAGTTTAGATACACCACAATATGAGGTGAATGCAATAGATTGATAACTTACACTTTGGCCCTCTATTCGCAACCCCTGTGTATTGATGCAGAACCATTTTCTGAGGAGGACCGGGGTGACACTTTTCGGTGTCCATCTTGCCACCACATTCTCTGTGGTCTTCCCTCTTGTGGCAAGGACAACCACACATCCACCGTCATCCAGGAGCATCCCCGCCAGCCCAAACCCGGCTTTCCAGTAGTCCTCAGTAAACCTGTTCCAGGTGGGCACACCATCCAGGCCCTCCAGCAGCTCCCCATCTAGAATGTCGAGGAGAATCATATCGCAAGCTCTCTCCACCTCAACCCCCCCCCCCGAGTGCTCTTGCAATCCGTGCTCACAGCCGTGAAGAATTCCATCATGGCTTCAAAACCAGGGGTGTCTTAAGGCTCTGTACCGGCAGCCCTCTTCTTGGCTTTCCTCTTCTGCTCCGCCAGAGACTTGCTGTGTGCCACCTTCTTTGCCCTCGCAGCGAGAGCGTCAAAGAAGCTCTCATTGACGCATTTGATGATGGTTGGAGGTTCTAGCTTTGGCCTGTGCGTAAACGTCACCGCCGAATACCGCCGTGTAGGCTCGCCCTCAAATGCCAACTTCTTGGCAAAGCCAGTCCCATTCCGAACTGACTTGGGAACCCGGACGACCGGTGACTTGGTAGCAGCAACAGCAGTCGCAGGACCTTGAACAAAGTCGTCGTTCGAGTCACTCCCTTGGGTCCCCTCCTGCGCCTCCTCCGATGCCCCGATGGTTTTCTGTTTTTTGGGTGTTACTGTACTCACCTGTTTCCTTGTCCTTTGCCTTTGGCCTTTATTCTTCTCATTCAATTTCTCCTGAATTCCTGCCTGAGCAAGCTCTGCCGCTTTCCTGGAGTTCGCAAGCGCTTTTGCCTCTTTTGTACCCAGCGGAGGCAGCGGAGCCCGGTTTCGTCGGGCCTCAACATCCAGCTTTAATTGAAACTCGGATGGGTCGAGCGAGCCGGGCGGAAGGTCCACATACCAAGGGCAATCATGCAAATGTTCCAGATGCCACTCCTTCACAATATCGTCAGTGTACATGGAGTCAGCCCCAGGGTTCCTCCATGCCAGGAAGAATGGTGGCTCGAAAGACAGATGACCTTTCTCCAAAAGGGAGAACTTGCAGTACCTGCATTCATGAAAAACACAATGAGGTCCCTGAATTGCAAATTCTGCACCATTTTCCCAGGTTGGGGCGGATCTGACTGGGCCTAGAAATGGAAAAATGGCGCCGAATTTCGGTTTTCGGTGACTGCCACCCTAGGGACTTAGCCATCTTGGGAGCCCGGAAATGGAAATTCGGCGCCATTTTTCCTGGTTTGACCCGAAAATGGCTAAGCTCCAAAACTGCCAGGGCCTAAAACTCGAAAAATGGCGCCGGATTTCGGTTTTTTGTGCCAGCCACCCTAGGGACTTAGCCATTTTCGGAGCCCTGAACTGGAAATTCGGCGCCATTTTCCCTGGTCCGGCCCGAAAATGGCTAAGTCCCAGAACGGTAATAGGGCCTAGAACTGGAAAAATGGCGCCGAATTTCCAGTTCAGGGCCAGCCACCCTAGGGACTTAGCCATTTTTGGAGCCCTGAACTGGAAATTCGGCGCCATTTTCCCATTTCCGGCCCGAAAATGGCTAAGTCCCAGAACGGTAATATGGCCTTGAACTGGAAAAATGGCGCCAAATTTCCAGTTCAGGGCCAGGCACCCTAGGGACTTAGCCATTTTCGGAGCCCTGAACTGGAAATTCGGCGCCATTTTCCCAAAGACCAATTTTCATGCGCCACATGAGGCCTCTAACATCCTGAAATGCAAGGACTTGAAAGGAAGGCATCGCGTATGTACCTGTTCAGAAGGCGCATTGCTGCTTTGTCCGCGTTCGGCTGGTCGGTGAACTCGTGGCTCCGGCGGGCATGGGGTATCTCCCGAAAGAATAGGTCGGTTTTGTAGAGCAGAAAGTACCTCGTCACATAGTCGCGTAGGCTCTCTGCTGCAGGAGAAATCTCCATCTTGAACTGATGTGCTTGTGTGTCCAGCTGCTCTTGCGCATTCATCGTCACCTGTGGAGATTCTCCATCAGATCGTTTTCCTCAAAAAATACAATGAATCCACCCCCTACAAGAGTAGAAACGCCAAACGAAGCGTGGGGAAGTACCTGAAACCACCATGTCATGCGGTTCATCCACATGTCGAATGTGGGGTCAGACAGTTTGTCCGATTTGGGGAAGCTCCACATGTCCCTTGTACTTTGGGAACCATTCCAGATTTGGAGCCACCGGGTCTGTCCAACCACCCAGCATATTCGTAAGCGCCAAACACCACAAAAACGAGTTGTTGCCACCACAATTTGGTTAAGAATGTATCACCTTTTTTGTTGCATCCACACAGAATGTGGCTAGATGATGGAGCTTCTCCAATGTCATCGTGGGCTTCAGAGCGCGATAGTAGTGCTTCCCCACCTCCACCAGAAAGTCGGCACCAAGGGCGGGATCAGCTATGGCCACGTACTTTACCATCCGCGACTTGTACTTTATGCGGGCCCTGGCCTCCGCAGCTTTGAGATACGATTCGAGTGCCGGGAGGGTTAGATTCTTCTCCTCTGACTCCATATAGAACCTCCGCGCATGTGCCAAATCCTGCTGAATTTTCGTCTGTCAAGAATGCGCACATAAGATTAGAGATCCTGCTCAACACTTTTTCTTCTATTGGGGGAGGAGAGACACATTAGCTCAACAAAACAGTGAGGAGCTTTACCCGAAATATGTAGTCCACCATGGCGTCCATGCTCAGCCTATACCAGGTTCTGTCTGCCTTTGCCTCCGACTTGCGCAGGAGGTCGGCACTGAGCGAATTGGCAAACTCTTGCACCCCCTGCTTCCCGACACTCGGAAGAGCATATGGGACAAGTTGGTGGCAATGAAGGCATTCTCAGTCACCCTGCAATGCCACATTTCCATCAAACAATATTGAAATGGGAATTTTCAACAAATATGAGGATTCGCAATGAAATGACTTACAATCGGATGGGTCCAAAAGCAAGAGGCGTTGTAACTTACGAGTTGATGTCCGCCATTGCAGCTTTGAGAAGACTGCGATCGTTGGGCCCCGCAACCTTCAGCACAACACACTCCACGGCGAAATGCCAATCGAGGTCGTTGGGGTGGGCTTCGGCTATGTGCTCCATCCATGCCAGGAGGCGATGATTGCCATCCCACACGTAAAACATCTTACCGGACAAGTGCTGGAAAAGAGGATCAATAGCAATCGTTCTCTCGAACTCATCATTTCACCTTTGCCAATGGGGACCCCATTTGTCCACCTCATCGGAAGTGTGGGCACGGGAAGCTCCGTGGTCGTTCTCAATGGAAACGTAAAAGGCGGCAGACCCCATTCGAAATTCAGGCATTACCTATTGGGAAGAAAGTTTATGTTTTATGTGGATCACCAGGCTCTAATATATCTGGTGAACAAACCTTTGATAAGTGGAAGGATAGCAAGGTGGTTAATAATCTTGCACGAGTTTGAGTTCGAAGTTGTTTACAAGCCTGGCCGTTTGCATCTTGTGGCAGATCATTTGTCACGCCTAACAACAGGAGAGCCCGCCACAGGAGTAGACGACCAATTACCTGATGTGAGTTTATTTGCAATGGAGGTGCAGGGAAGTGCAGATGAATGGTTAGATTGGCAGTGGCCAATCAGATACTACCTTACTCATGGTCAGTGCCCACCTAGTTATGGTAAGGAGCAGATGAAGAGAATCGTTATCAAGGCTTTACCTTATACTATGGTAGGGGGCAGAATGTATAAGCTAGGACCTGATGGAGTACTTAAACGATGCTTGTACCACCATGCAGTAAATAAAGTTTTGGAGGAAGTTCATAAAGGAGTGGTTGGAGGTCATTTTGGAGAAGAGACTACCAGTAGGAAGATACTACTTGCAGGTTATTGGTGGCCTACTTTGTTCAAAGATGTACACAAGTATTGTCAGAGTTGTGATGAATGTCAGAGGCTAGGACCTTTGCAGAGATCTGGGAAGATGGCTTTGCATCCTACGATGCCTACTGAACCATATCAGAAATGGGGACTAGACTTTGTCGGACCAATTAACCCACCAGCCAAGAATACACAGAACAAGTACATAATTACAGCCACTGATTATACTACGAAGTGGGTGGAAGCTACAGCTATGAGGGACAAATCAAAGCAAGGTTCCTGTATGAGAACATACTTACACGATTTGGCTGTCCCCTGGAATTTATCAGTGACCAGTCACTTCATTAATGAGGCCATTGAACTATTGACTAAAGAGTTCATGGTTGTGCATAGGAAGAGTACAACATATTACCCACAGGGTAATGGGCAGGCAGAGGCTGTACTATCTTGGCTAAGATAGTCAATGCAAACAGAACGGATTGGGATACAAAGCTGCTGACAGCTTTGTGGTCATACAAGACTTCATATAAAGTCACCACTAAGTATACACCATTCCAATTAGTTTATGGTATGGAAGCTTTACTTCCAGTGGAATTCTTGTTACTACTACCATGAGAACTGAATGGGGAAAGATAATGGAATTGGAAGATTCAATTAAGGTCAGGAAACATGAATTATACCATGTGGAAGAAGTACGTGCTGATGCAGCTGATAACATGACCAAATTTCAGATGAAGAGGAAGGAACAGTTTGATGAAGGCAAATTAAAGACTTTTAAGACGAGAGATTTGGTTCTCTGGTTGTAGAAGAAGGGGAAGATTAAAACTTCTAAGCTTAAATCACCATGGAAAGGACCTTATGTCATATAGAAGATGTATGATAACAACACCGCCATGTTACAAACCATTAACAAAGAGATGCTGGGAAGAGTCAATGCCAATAAGTTGAAGGGGTACAGTGGTATCCATGACAAACCATTGCAACACGATTTGCATGTTGAAACGCAAAAGCAGTCACGAGCTGCGCCTGTGATACCAACGGAGTATGGAGCACTTGTCGTTAAGCCGAGCGTGTATGACCAAGGCGGGAAGTACAAGTGTCACACAGCCTATCACAGCCCACCACAGTGCCACACAGCCTGTCACAGCCCAACACAGCCCATACAGATTACACAGTCCACAGGGTCAGTGTCAGGTGGACGCGAATTAACGTTAGAAAAGTGGCCATGGAGTGAAGAGGAAGTTTGGAAGTCAAACTTGGAGAATATGCCATGCGGAGAGGGGAAGTCGGGGGCATGTTTAGAAACGGACACGTGGCCACTAAGGCGTGGCACACCGCACTGCATCAATTGCAAAAAAAAATCTCATTATGCAAACGGACAAATCGGGCCGTCAAAGTACCTACCCGGTACAGCAACTAATACTAATTGTGGGCCCATTAATGCATTCAGTGTAAGGGTAATGGAACCTTTTCCGAGTAAAAAAAAAAAGAAACCTATGCCACATGTGTTGTCCTACTGGACATTCCAGGTGGGAATGTCCATGGAGGGGGGTGGAATTAAGAAATTACCTAAGCAGTCCACAGCCAATCAGGAGTGCGAATTACATGCAGGTGGTTCCCTCCAAGAAACAAGAACAAGAAATAGGAAGTGTTATGAGCGGAAGAGTCGGGGTAGCTCTGAATAGCCAAGGTCTCGACGGAAGGGGCAATCAAAGCACTTGTTTTGTAGCTATGGCAGATGTAACGGATTACACACTCGCTTTACTTCTCACGCAGTGGCGCAAGGACGGAAGCATTGAGAGTACATTTTCTCTCACTCGATACTTGCAAGCCCCACAGGCTTACACGCACTTACCTCTTCCATTCTGTGCCAACCATACCTTCATGCTCTGTGCCCTGCAAGCTTTCCTTCAGCTGTTTCAAACAAAGCCTTTTTGTTTGTCTAGAATGAAGAGAGTGAGGGGAATGGAGGATATCAGGGTGAACAGCACCACGATTCTGCAGAAGCAAACAATTGCAGCACCGCAGGCAGTACAACTGCTAAGGGAGTTGCGATTGGAGGGGCTACGCAAGGACTGGTCCTTGCATCATCGGCAGTATATGATTCAATTTCTTCAGAATTTTGAGCCTCGGACGGGAGTTACTCAGGTGAGGGGATTAGATATAGAAATTACTCCCCAGTACCTGCAACAATTGTTTGATTTGCCATCAGGTCATGTGGATATGGATGAGCACAAGACAAGATTGCAGATAGGGAATTTGTTTCAAGAAGGGAGTTTCTTTACAACTCAAGGTTACGCTTGTACCAAAGCCGAGTACCCAGGGCTTAGGGAAGTTGGCCAAATATTGAACGTTCTGTTTGCCATGAAACAGAACCAACAGTATTTGAGCAGGTCATTCACAGTGGAGATCCTGAAAGCTTTGAGGGGAGAGGATGTCGCTTGGGCGGAGTTAATGTACAATGGACTGGTGGACGAGATGAAGAGGTTACAGGGCACTGCTGCTAGTCTCCGATCATTGTGTCTGGTCCAATTATTGCCCAAATCATTCTTGATTCTTGCATACTTGATACTCGGGAACGTAAGGAGATGGGAGTGTTTGAGGCAGAAACCACTGCAATTGAAGAGCAAGGCTCTTCACATAGTGAGGGTGGATTGGCAGGGAAACACCAGTCTAAGAGACAGAGGCGGGGTATGACTGTAGTGGCGGATCCATTGGCTTCATGGAAACCGCACGATGATGTTTCCCAAGCTCTTGTGCAGGATGGGGCACAACAGCACAGAAGGCTGTTATTATTGGAAGCACGGCCTTCGGAGAGGGAAGAGGAAGTCAATTCGATACCATAGTCACCACAACCAATTGACTTAGTTGTTTTAGAGGTTCCACAGTTAGTACATGCTATGACATCACCCCCAATTGCTCTGGAAGGAGAAAGGTTGGACATTCCCACTACAGAGCAGGTCGTGGCCGAAATTGAGAAGGGTGATCTTCTCTATGAAAACTCTGGCTTGGTAAGGGAATCAGTGATTCCAGAGGTGCAGCGGTTGTCAAGGGAAAACCCTGTTGTGCATGTAATACCCACACCTGTGACGGAGGTACCAGGGGTAGAATATCAGGACACTACAGCACCTGTGGAGGATGAGTTGGTTCAGGAAGAGAATCTGGTGGGGCAATGGCCTGAATGGTTGGTGAGGCATCACACTGTGGAGGATCAGGGAGAACAGCAGCAAGTTCACCATGATGACCCTCAGCAGGCCATGCTTATGAGTTCCATAAGCCAAACACTTAATTTGTTGGGTACTTATGTGAAATCCCATGTTCCATCTACCCAATTGGCAGCTTTGAGGGAGGAACTCAGGAAGGAGTTTGAGGCTCGAATTGCCACTGAGTGTGCTAACAAGGTAGATGAGGAGGTCAATCTCAAGTTACAGCAAGAGTTGGAGGACACAAAGCCTGCTTTGCAGTTGGCCAAGGGACATTTGATTGAAGCAGGCCTCGAGCATGACCAGTTACATGAAGCACATAAGCAATAGTTCTACCAAATGCAGGTGAAGCATGAGGGCAAGTTGCAAGAAGTGAATGTACTACATACAGAGTTGCAGGCAGTACATGAGAAGATGACCATACAATGTGCTACACTCACAAATACTCTTGAGCAAACTGCATTAGAAGTTAACAGACAAGGGGAGAGATGTATGAAGGCAGAAACAGAGATAATAGAGCAAGCGAAACTCATTGTTGATATGAAGAATACAATCTGT
Source organism: Takakia lepidozioides (assembly GCA_030704615.1). Classification (NCBI taxonomy): domain Eukaryota; kingdom Viridiplantae; phylum Streptophyta; class Takakiopsida; order Takakiales; family Takakiaceae; genus Takakia; species Takakia lepidozioides. The sequence continues at coordinate 52,211,058 of CM060731.1, forward strand.
TGCAATGAGAATACTTTCAAACAATACAGACAGGTTGAGGCTGACCAGGAGAGGTACATCCTGGAGTTGCAACAAACAGTCATGGTCAATAGAAATGAACTCTCTGTGGCTAACAAGGCTTGGAAGGAGGCCAATAATCTGGCTGCTGCCTATGCGAGTCTTGTTGAACCTCATGCAAAGCGCATGGAGGCTTTACAGTAGCAGTTAGATGTGTACAGACTCACGGAGGAGCAGACTCTCAAGGGTGCCACACACGGCTTGGCGGATAACCACCTTATGCAGGTCTGGTTAGTACAAGGGCCAGTGGAAGGCAAAGCACCACGCAAGCTCACCCAGGACGAGATGAATGAGCTCAGACTGCAGGTGCAGAACATTGCCACAATTACTATAGACAATGTCTATAGTAGGATAGCGGAGCTACAGGAGGATGTAGAAGGCCTACAGACTCAGGTGGATGACCTGAGTTCAAACATTGACAATAGAGTCCCTTTGATTTCCACGTGCCATTGTCGCCACGTGGCCTATCCCACTTTTTTTCCGGTCGGAAGGAGTCACCTTCCCGCCAGGTCTTCTTGTGGTTCAGCTCCGTATGGCCTTATCTTTCACCCCTAGGGACATCTGAGAAACATTCAGCCCTCTCAATTGCCTCGTTCAAAGTCTTAGGTGGCTCTCCTCCAAACTTCCGCCTGGCCCATGGGCCAGTCCCACCACAAGTTGAAGACCATTTCCGTTCTGCCATGTCCGCGACTTCCAGCAAAAGCACATTGAAAGCCTGGACATACCCCCGAATGTCGTCTATTTGCTTCAAATTCCTCATCTTGTCCCGGGCAAGCCAGGACGCGTTGAGAGGCACAAACTGTCTCTTCATCAATTCCTTGAACCCACTCCAGTTCAAGGTTTCCGGGCTTGGACCTCGGTCGTGAAGGCGTTTCTGCCACCATTGTTGAGCATAGCCCCTCAAATAGGTGGGAGCCACTTCCACCCGATCTTCGTCACTCAACTTGGCCGCCCGGAAGTACTGCTCTAGCTCCAGAGCCAGGTGTTGAGCGCCTTCCGATTTCGGACGCCCTCGAAGGGTCGGGTTCCTTAGGCTTCACCTTAAACTTTGCCTTAGTGGAAGTGGCATTAGCCGCCTTCACACGTCTTTCAGCGTCCCGCCAAACTGCGCCAACAACCCTTCCCAAAAGGCTGCCGGCATGGGGGCATCTGTCGGTCGGTCGGAGCTCTCGGGGATTCCTCGGGCTCCGACTCCTCGGATTCCTTCCGCTCTTGAGCGGCCTCGTTTTCGAAAACATGCATCGCTTCCTCAAACGGCCGCCTCGGTGACACGTCGCCCCCATCAGGCTCACCAGATCATCATCTTTTGGGCCGTTCCGCTTTCGCTTTGGCTTGCCCGACCCCATGATGAGGCCAATCCCAAGGACGATCACGTACTGAACTCTAAGCTCTGATACCAAGTGTCGCGCACCTCACTTCGGTAAGCTCCCCTTCAAGTCACTCGCTTTGATGCGCGCGCCTAACTCCCAACCTGGCCGCTGGCCAACTTGGAGCTTCGGCTGCTCACCGGGGCATAACGGTCCCCCTTCGATCTCCCAAAGAACCCTCCACCGATTTGGGCCCAGCAGGAATTCCCTTTGGTAGTTGGCAGTCCGGAACAGTTAAGGCGCCAGTTTCCTGATACAACTCACAAGAAAATTTGCCCTACCTTGCAAGTCCTGGTGACCACCGCTTCACCAAGCGACTGATGGTATCTTCCGACAGCTCCGTGGTCGCCCGAGTCATGTTCAATTGCCGGGGCTTCGTGCACTTCTTGGCCATGTGCCCGGGCTCCCCGCAATTGAAACATACTCATCAAAGGTCGCCTTTTGTCCGCCATAAGCCGCTCCACCCGCTTTTCCTTTCGAAGCACCGGGTGTCGCCTTGACGTGTGAAGGCCCTCCCTCGATTTCCACGTGCCATTTTCGCCGCGTGGCCTATCCCACTTCTTTTCCGGTTGGAAGGAGTCACCTTCCCGCCGAATCTTCTTGTGGTTGAGCTCCGTACGGGCCTTGTCTTTCACCCCTAGGGACATCTGAGAAACATTCAGCCCTCTCAATAGCCTCGTTCAAAGTCTTGGGTGGTTTTCTCCTCCAACTTCCGCCTGGCCCATGGGGCCAGTCCCGCCACAAAGTTGAAGACCATTTCTGGTTCTGCCATGTCCGGGACTTCGAGCAACAGCACATTGAAGCCTGGACATACCCCCGAATGTCGTCTGTTTGCTTCAAATTCCTCATCTTGTCCCGGGCAAGCCAGGACGCGTTGAGGGGCACAAACTGTCTCTCATCAATTCCTTGAACCCACTCCAGTTCAAGGTTTCCGGGCTTGGACCTCGGTCGTGAGGCGTTTCTGCCACCATTGTTGAGCATAGCCCTCAAATAGGTGGGAGCCACTTCCACCCGATCTTCGTCACTCAACTTGGCCGCCCGGAAGTACTGCTCTAGCTCCAGGAGCCAGGTGTTGAGCGCCTTCCGATTTCGGACGCCCTCGAAGGTGTCGGGTTCCTTAGGCTCACCTTAAACTTTGCCTTAGTGGAAGTGGCATTAGCCGCCTTCAACACGTCTTTCAGCGTCCCGCCAAACTGCGCCAACAACCTTCCCAAAAGGCTGCCGGCATGGGAGGCATCTGTTGGTCGGTCGGAGCTCTCGGGGATTCCTCGGGCTCCGACTCCTCGGATTCCTTCCGCTCTTGAGCGGCCTCGTTTTCGAAAACATGCATCGCTTCCTCAAACGGCCGCCTCGGTGACACGTCGCCCCCATCAGGCTCACCAGGATCATCATCTTTTGGGCCGTTCCGCTTTCGCTTTGGCTTGCCCGACCCCATGATGAGGCCAATCCCAAGGACGATCACGTACTGAACTCTAAGCTCTGATACCAAGTGTCGCGCACCTCACTTCGGTAAGCTCCCCTTCAAGTCACTCGCTTTGATGCGCGCGCCTAACTCCCAACCTGGCCGCTGGCCAACTTGGAGCTTCGGCTGCTCACCGGGGCATAACGGTCCCCTTCGATCTCCCAAAGAACCCTCCACCGATTTGGGCCCAGCAGGAATTCCCTTTGGTAGTTGGCAGTCCGGAACAGTTAAGGCGCCAGTTTCCTGATACAACTCACAAGAAAATTTGCCTACCTTGCAAGTCCTGGTGACCACCGCTTCCACCAAGCGACTGATGGTATCTTCCGACAGCTCCGTGGTCGCCCGAGTCATGTTCAATTGCCGGGGCTTCGTGCACTTCTTGGCCATGTGCCCGGGCTCCCCGCAATTGAAACATACTCCATCAAAGGTCGCCTTTTGTCCGCCATAAGCCGCTCCACCCGCTTTCCTTTCGAAGCACCGGGTGTCGCCTTGACGTGTGAAGGCCCTCCCTTCGATTTCCACGTGCCATTTTCGCCGCGTGGCCTATCCCACTTCTTTTCCGGTTGGAAGGAGTCACCTTCCCGCCGAATCTTCTTGTGGTTTAGCTCCGTACGGCCTTGTCTTTCACCCCTAGGGACATCTGAGAAACATTCAGCCCTCTCAATAGCCTCGTTCAAAGTCTTGGGTGGTTTCTCCTCCAACTTCCGCCTGGCCCATGGGGCCAGTCCCGCCACAAAGTTGAAGACCATTTCTGGTTCTGCCATGTCCGGGACTTCGAGCAACAGCACATTGAAAGCCTGGACATACCCCCGAATGTCGTCTGTTTGCTTCAAATTCCTCATCTTGTCCCGGGCAAGCCAGGACGCGTTGAGGGGCACAAACTGTCTCTTCATCAATTCCTTGAACCCACTCCAGTTCAAGGTTTCCGGGCTTGGACCTCGGTCGTGAAGGCGTTTCTGCCACCATTGTTGAGCATAGCCCCTCAAATAGGTGGGAGCCACTTCCACCCGATCTTCGTCACTCAACTTGGCCGCCCGGAAGTACTGCTCTAGCTCCAGGAGCCAGGTGTTGAGCGCCTTCCGATTTCGGACGCCCTCGAAGGTGTCGGGTTCCTTAGGCTTCACCTTAAACTTTGCCTTAGTGGAAGTGGCATTAGCCGCCTTCAACACGTCTTTCAGCGTCCCGCCAAACTGCGCCAACAACCCTTCCCAAAAGGCTGCCGGCATGGGAGGCATCTGTTGGTCGGTCGGAGCTCTCGGGGATTCCTCGGGCTCCGACTCCTCGGATTCCTTCCGCTCTTGAGCGGCCTCGTTTTCAAAAACATGCATCGCTTCCTCAAACGGCCGCCTCGGTGACACGTCGCCCCCATCAGGCTCACCAGGATCATCATCTTTTGGGCCGTTCCGCTTTCGCTTTGGCTTGCCCGACCCCATGATGAGGCCAATCCCAAGGACGATCACGTACTAAACTCTAAGCTCTGATACCAAGTGTCGCGCACCTCACTTCGGTAAGCTCCCCTTCAAGTCACTCGCTTTGATGCGCGCGCCTAACTCCCAACCTGGCCGCTGGCCAACTTGGAGCTTCGGCTGCTCACCGGGGCATAACGGTCCCCCTTCGATCTCCCAAAGAACCTCCACCGATTTGGGCCCAGCAGGAATTCCCTTTGGTAGTTGGCAGTCCGGAACAGTTAAGGCGCCAGTTTCCTGATACAACTCACAAGAAAATTTGCCTACCTTGCAAGTCCTGGTGACCACCGCTTCCACCAAGCGACTGATGGTATCTTCCGACAGCTCCGTGGTCGCCCGAGTCATGTTCAATTGCCGGGGCTTCGTGCACTTCTTGGCCATGTGCCCGGGCTCCCCGCAATTGAAACATACTCCATCAAAGGTCGCCTTTTGTCCGCCATAAGCCGCTCCACCCGCTTTTCCTTTCGAAGCACCGGGTGTCGCCTTGACGTGTGAAGGCCCTCCCTTCGATTTCCACGTGCCATTTTCGCCGCGTGGCCTATCCCACTTCTTTTCCGGTTGGAAGGAGTCACCTTCCCGCCGAATCTTCTTGTGGTTTAGCTCCGTACGGCCTTGTCTTTCACCCCTAGGGACATCTGAGAAACATTCAGCCCTCTCAATAGCCTCGTTCAAAGTCTTGGGTGGTTTCTCCTCCAACTTCCGCCTGGCCCATGGGGCCAGTCCCGCCACAAAGTTGAAGACCATTTCTGGTTCTGCCATGTCCGGGACTTCGAGCAACAGCACATTGAAAGCCTGGACATACCCCGAATGTCGTCTGTTTGCTTCAAATTCCTCATCTTGTCCCGGGCAAGCCAGGACGCGTTGAGGGGCACAAACTGTCTCTTCATCAATTCCTTGAACCCACTCCAGTTCAAGGTTTCCGGGCTTGGACCTCGGTCGTGAAGGCGTTTCTGCCACCATTGTTGAGCATAGCCCCTCAAATAGGTGGGAGCCACTTCCACCCGAATTTCGTCACTCAACTTGGCCGCCCGGAAGTACTGCTCTAGCTCCAGGAGCCAGGTGTTGAGCGCCTTCCGATTTCGGACGCCCTCGAAGGTGTCGGGTTCCTTAGGCTTCACCTTAAACTTTGCCTTAGTGGAAGTGGCATTAGCCGCCTTCAACACGTCTTTCAGCGTCCCGCCAAACTGCGCCAACAACCCTTCCCAAAAGGCTGCCGGCATGGGAGGCATCTGTTGGTCGGTCGGAGCTCTCGGGGATTCCTCGGGCTCCGACTCCTCGGATTCCTTCCGCTCTTGAGCGGCCTCGTTTTCGGAAACATGCATCGCTTCCTCAAACGGCCGCCTCGGTGACACGTCGCCCCCATCTGGCTCACCAGGATCATCATCTTTTGGGCCGTTCCGCTTTCGCTTCGGCTTGCCCGACCCCATGATGAGGCCAATCCCAAGGACGATCGCGTACTGAACTCTAAGCTCTGATACCAAGTGTCACGCACCTCACTTCGGTAAGCTCCCCTTCAAGTCATAGTTACTCGCTTTGATGCGCGCGCCTGACTCCCAACCTGGCCGCCGGGCCAACTCGGAGCTTCGGCTGCTCACCGGGACATAACGGTCCCCCTTTGCTCTCCTGAAAGACCCTCCACCTATTTGGGCCTAGTGGAATTCCCTTTGGTAGATGGCAGTCCGGAACAGCTCCCCACTCTTTGGTCGCTTTTCGGCTCGCTTGCTTACTCACTAGTTTTTGGTCACCAACGGGCTTGCACCGTTCTCGGGGTTACTACTCCCTATATATACTTCTGTAGCTGTCCGCGGGGGTTTCACAACCAGCCATGCCATTTTATGGCGAACCACCACGAAGACCCTCGACTCCCGGTGGTGAGTCGCGGTGAGTCTTGGCCCTCTCACCACGACCCCATTGGGCCGTGATGAGTCCCAAGACTCCCCACGACTCCCACCACGAGGTCTCCACCCTATGGTGAGTCCCATGCCACCCCCACTAAGACCCGCTAAGCTACCACCACCCCTTGTGGAGCCACCCCCACCGCAACCCGGTGTGCAGGGCTCCACCTAGTGAGCGCCTCCGCCTCCTTGAGTGCCTTGGACACTCAAGGGTGCTTCAGCCCCCCATACCTATCGCTGCCGCTGCCCCCACCACAGGGGCAGCCCCTCATGTGTCCCGACCCCCCGCCCTCAAGGCAAAGGGCCGCGACAGAACGTCTGCCAAAAGAGGAAGAGGCATCCTCGGAGGATGAGGAAAAATCCGAGAAGGAGCAGGGGGAGGAACAAGTTGGGATCAAGGCCGAGGAGCCCCCGGTGTACGAGTGAGTGAAATGCACACTTACCTGGCAGCTCAAACAGTGTGCGTCAACGCACACTGTTTGAGCCCACCTTGTCATTGTTTTTTTCATGTGAAAATCGGCCACAAAGGGCCAGTCTTGCAGGTTCAATGCACACTTACCTGGCACCTCAAACAGTGTGCGTCAACGCACACTGTTTGAGCTTGTTTTTTTGGTGTGGAAATGGTGCACACAGGGGCCTCTCTGTCTGGTTCAATCCACCCCTAATTTGAAGCTCAAACAGTGTGCGTTTGCGCACACTGTTTGAGCCCCCCTTCTCATTGTTTTTGGAATAATAAAATCGTCGAGACAGGGTATCTCTATGAGGTTCAATGAACAATTTCCTAGCAGCTCAAACAGTGTGCGCAAACGCACATTGTTTGAGCCCCCCTTCTCATTGTTTTCTTCATAATAAAATCATCCAGACAGGGTAACTCTGTGAGGTTCAATCCACACTAACCTGGCAGCTCAAACAGTGTGCGTCAACGCACACTGTTTGAGCCCCCCTTGTAATTGTTTCTTGAATGTGAAAATTGTGCACACAGTCGCCTCTCTCTAAGGTTCATTCCACCCCTTTTTGGAAGCTCAAACAGTGTGTGGCATTGCACATTGTTTGAGCCCACACTTGACATTATTTTTTCATTGTAGAATCGACCACAAAGGTCATCTCTGTCAGGTTCAATTCACAATTACCTGGCAGCCCAAAGAGTGTGCGTCAACGCACATTGTTTGAGCCCCCTGATTTGCTTGTTTGACATGAAAATTGTGCACCTAGGGCCAGTCTGGCAGGTTGCATCCACCCCAAAATGGAAGCTCAAATAGTGTGCGGCAACGCACACTGTTTGAGCCCCCTTCACTGACTTTTCTTTTATTTCAAAATCGGCCACTCTTGGCCACTATGCCACGTTAAAATCATCCCTTATTGCAAGCTCAAACAGTGTACGGCAACGCACACTGTTTGAGCCCCCTTGTCTGCTTGTTTTTTGTTGTGAAAATCGGGCACCTAGGGCCACTCTGGCAGGTTGAAACGAACCCTTATTGGAATCTCAAACAGTGGGCGGCAACGCACACTGTTTGAGCCCCCTCTCTGCTTGTTTTTCTATGTGAAATTGGGCCAAACAGGGCCAGTATGCATGTTCAAAACACCCATAGTTGGTAGCACGAAGAGTGTGCAGCAACGCACACTGTTTGTGCCCCCTTTTTGGCCCCCTCTCTGCCTGTTTTTTTTGTGGAAATGTGCCACATAGGGCCAAATATCATGTTCAAAACACCACTATTTGGAAGCTGAAACATTGTGCGGCAACACACAGTATTTTCGGCCCCCACACTGCTTGTTTTGTGATGAGAAATTGGGCCACATAGGGCCTGTCTGCCATGCTCAAAACACCATCGTTTCATGCCTCTCTCTTATATCAATTTGAATGAACAACTCTGCAGGAGAAGATGCAAAGTGTGGCGGATGAGATCCCTTCGGGGCAGGGGAAGGAAATCATTGTTGATGTGGTCGATGAGTTCTATGAAAGCAAAGCTGCTGAGATGCTGGGGGGTCAGAAGGTAAACTCTCAGCTTGTGGTGCAAAGTATGCTTGCCCTGGGTGGGAGGTTGAAGATTCCCCTGTGTAGGTTGGTTTCCATGCCCGTCGTTCGTCCACCCCTCATCAAGGACATCCTGAAGCTGGAGGCCGAGTTTGTTCATGGGTATTTGGATGGATCCGTAGTCTTTTACGTTTCTACAAAGGATTCCAGAGGCAATGAGCTCCTTGTGGATGAGTCAATCGTGGACTCCTGGGATCCCATTTGGAGACAGGTGAACGAATCCTTCGAACTTCTTCTCTCCAGGAAACCTTCCACCCAGGCATTCTCAGGGAAGATGTTTCACGTTTGGGATGGCAACCACCGGTTGCTTGCATGGATGGCTGTCATTGGGAGGCTGCACTCACAGGAGGAAGAGTGGCATTACTCTGTTCGATCGATGGTGCTGGATTGTGACGGGAACATGATGGGTCTTCTGACGGCAATGAATGATGTGAACAGGTTGGTTTCTCATTCTACATGTTCCACTTGTGGTTCCGTAGTTCTTTGGTTCCAGTCCTCTGTTGACGGTCCTTGAATTTCATTCTAACTTTCACACATCATTCTACAGAGGGACGGAGACATCGCATGTCAAAATGAGTCTGGTTCACACACTGTACAGATACAAAGGATCGGGCAGATGCCCTTGACCAACTTCAAGATCATCCTTTTAGCAGAGACGTACAAGAAGTGCAAAAGCTCCAAGACATCAGAAACGTGGTACTCATTGACCCGTGAGGCTTTTATGGAGTATATGTACGCGGTGAGATACATCTTTCATCATCTGGCCTTTCGATATTCCTGCTTCCACAACCTTCGGACCAGAGTTCCTTCAAGAGGTGAAAAACCATTACAACAAGCCAAGCAAGCCGGAGATGGCCCAGGAGAAGTTACACAGGTTGTCTATTGCCGTTGTGTCTTCAGAACAGAAGGTGAAGTGGCTACAAATATGGAACTCCGATCCCACTGTTAGGGAAACCCACATGTTCCCCAGGCCGGAGAAAGAGAAGAAGACCCAGCGTGTCATTCCTGTTAGTGACGTGCTAGACACATGGCTTCACAAGGCCACTTACTGGAGCCAGTTATGATGTCATTTGCTGTGTCATTTTCTTTTCGTTTTTTCTGTCTTTTTTTTTCCATGTTACATTGGTTGTGATTGTTTTTGTGTTCATTCTTGCTTCTGTATTGGTCTGCAGTTGGAGGAAAGGGCCCGGTCGGTTCTACATATGCAGCTGGCTGACTATGGGATCACCATGACAGAACCGAAGGACTCCTTCCAAGCATACATGAGGAAATGGAGAGCCACAGTGTGGCAATCTTGTTTCTTCAGAGAGTTCAGCAAGGATGTTGGCATCAGTCGAACAAATGAGCTTGACCAGCAAGAGAAAGGAGAGGAAGCCTGGAAACGATGCCTTTACAGGTGCGAAATGGACTGTGCTTCTTTGTTTTGCATAGATACAATCTCCTCCATCCAACCTGTTTTTGGCTGGCTCATATGAGTTTATGGTGGAGTGTAATGTGTTGCATACTCTTTTAGGGGGTCTTCGTGATGGGGTGGAAAAGCTGGGAGACAATATTTGCATTGCATAATGAGGTTGTCTATGTTCCTACAGGTACATAAAGTATGTTCTCATGGCAGAGAACTGCTTGGACAAACATCCTGATTTCGTGGACCTTTGGCTTGTCCCTGCTGGCAACCAGACCATGTTTACTACGGGGATCTTGCATGACTGGGGCCCAGACCATCTTTCTGCTTGTGGTTGGTATTTGGATTGCCCTGCTTCAGAGACCCCAGCTTAGGAGGTGTCTTTGAGGAGAGAGAATGAGCGTATAGCAGCTACCGCCGCAGCAGCCGACCTCGACATTCATGAGAGAAATTTGAGGACTCTTGCAGAGAAGGAGCCTCCCGCTCAAGATACACCGGGTAAAGGTAGAAAGACAAAGGGAAAGGATGTTGCTGGTGGTGTGGGGAAAGGAAGGGGTAGGGGGAAGGGGGCACAAGGGCAGGTAGGTGGGCAGGGAAGTGTTGCAGATACTGGCCCTCTGGTGGTTGTCCAGCAGACTCCACCGCATGGTAGGGGATCCGGGAGAAAGAACAAGGGGGTGGTTGATCCCAAGGACCCGTACCATGCAGTGGAGCATCCCACGAGGGTCATTCGCCCTACCAAGTTGGAGATGGCCAACGTCGGGTTCCTTGCCATGATGGAGTCCAAGAAATCTGATTACAAGGGCGAACCATCACTAGTGTGGGAGAGGATTGTGGAGTTCCTCGGCACGGTGCGTGTTGTCTTTTGCTTCTTGTCTGTTGTGTGCATGGATCATTTCAATCCTCTTGAGCATTCCATTGCATGCTTGTTTGCAGGCTAAAATGACCAAATCCTAGGTGAACGGGAAGGAGAAGCCATATGCAGCCGAACTCATCATCTTGGACATCCCTGATGGGTTGCCAGTCCCGGATGTCCCTCCATCGGGTGCTTGTCCAGGTTGGAATGCTTTTGATGAGCACTACTAGCGGTGGATTTTCTCCTTTTGCAATTTCTTTCTGTCCGATGCAGGTGTTTTGGTGCTCATCTAGTTCATCGACCTTCGCTGTCGTCGTGCACTTGTCAGCTACTTGAAAGCCTCCGGTATGAGGGTCGTGAAGACATGGAATTGTGTGAACAACATGTACCTGACGAAGGGGGATCGTCCCGGAGAGATGGTAAATCTGCCTTCTTATTCCTCTTCTTGGTGGTTCTCGGATGGAGTTGCATAAGTCACTCAAATGAATATGTAGGGGCCTGGTTTTCAAGCTTCTTAGTTCCTTGTGTATGTCCTGTTCGCAGACTCGTTTGTTTGAAGCTGTTTGTCTCGTCCAAGTGCATCCACCTTCGTCTCCAGCCGTCATTAGGGAGTTCGCCATCACTCATGAGGGCAAGTTCATAGACGAGAGGACAGATCCTCCCACGGATGACATGCACCACAACTACGTGGACAACAACGTGTGGGAATGGGGTTCTTTGGAGAGGGGCCGGGAGAGGAACCCGGCTTTCATTCAGACGATTGTGGAGTGTTGCACCTACACAGACACCAGAGTTCTGGATTTGTCAATGGGCACAAGTTCGTCTCTTCAACATTTACATTTCGTGAGGTTTGTTTGACCTTGCACTTTCAGCTCTTTCCACCGTTCCAAATGTGTCTTCAATGTCTGTTTCCTTCATTGTATTCCACTGCAGGTGCCTCATACCACGCTTGCAAGGCCAGTGCGTGACATCTCTTTGGGATTGAAGGGGATGCCGAGATTTACAAGAACCTCTTGATGGGTTTGGGTGGACACACTTCTCAAGTCTTTCCGAAGCCCCTACCCGCTGATATTGATACAGGGGAGACTTCCGACAAGGAGCTGGATGACGACTTTGCCTATGAGTAAGTTCAACCTGTGGATGCTTGCATTGTTGTTTCAATACCCAGAATCACTGTTCTTAAGGCAAAGTGCACATGGGAGATATCCTCTTCGTTGGACTTGTGCATTGCATCATTGTGTTCAAAATTGGTTTTTGTCCACTTGTGCAGGAGTCCGCATCCTTCCACTGACCCTCCAGGGCTATCACACCTTTTTGGACTTCTTTCAAGTCCTCCTCAGTCTTACGTCCTACATGTCTATGCGGAGGCACTCGCAGCAAGCATGTCCATTCATGGCACTCGCAGTCCAACCATCGACGGCTGTGGTAGAAGACGTGGTGCTGGGGCCGGAATCTTTGTGGATGACATAGCACAGAAGGTCGATACTGATTCTGATGACTGTAACACTTGATATAAAGTTTTCTTTTGCTTTCATTCGGGGCCAATTTTGAAATGGGATGGTTGTGTGTCCTTGTTGTCATGTTTGCAATGTGTGCGTGGGATGCAAATTCATGGGAACAAACTATCGTTGGAGATGGGGTTGCATGGACTGCCCGGATTGTTCCTTCAATCTATTTAGTGTTTTGCGGAGCTCACAGGCTTGTGTGCATTGCAAAAACAAACAAACGTCTTTGGTTCGGGTAGAGCATTCTCGCATCATTTGCTCGTTGGTCTCCAAACCATTCCTGCTAGAAGAATGCTTGGTAAATCCATCATGATAAAGTCCACATGATCAAAGAGCGTTCAGGCATTCTCAATTCTGGTGAGCATCCATGATGCTCCCGCACATACCGGCATGTTCGCAAGGGTGGTGAGTAGGAAAATATTTTGCAGGGATCCGCTTTGGATGATGTAAGTGTGCACCTGCTCACGATGTAGGCACATTCCAATGCAGGGGCTTGGTATGTTGATAACGTCTAAATGGATGCAATGGATAGAAAGGATGGATACAATGGATGTAACACATCCAGTCTGCATTCCCTGGAAATGGCTGATCAACCCGCGGTAATAGGTGACACCCACGGAAATAGGCCCTGTATGCATGCTGACGTGGCGTGAGCCTGTGTTGGGCTCACGATTTCCTGGGCTCACAAAATAGCACCCCCCCTCGCCAAAGTACTACGGTGGTCCCATCTTCAGTTACTTTGCTGAACAGACTAGGCAGTCTGTCATTCTATTTGTTCAGATGCCTGTATTGTCGAACAGTGTAGGGGTAAGAGCATCCCCACCGGTGTGCCTAAATGCCACTGCAACGGTATTCGAGCCCCCGGCCCTGGTATCCACACCGCCGGACGCGTACTTTGGTGCAGGATATGGGCCCTCGTCAGCCCGGCCGGTACCTGCTAGAGAGACTAAAAAGCACGCATGTGTGCATTTATTGCGTGATGGTAAGGCGGCGTCTGCCAGGTGGTCCCTCCGCAGCCAGGCACGTCATAAAAAATTACATGTGCAAGGTAGTTTGATGGGGTTGCCGCTGGGGGAGAGGAGTGTTCGAGCTTGCGGGAGGTTACCGGTGTAGTGGTGTTTAGTGTACCCCCGGTGGAGATGCTCTAAGTTTGCTTTACTGTACATACAGTCTGTTGGATATCATAATGGACTGTACTGTAGACTGCAGTCCGCAGCCGACAGTCTGTTGGGCATTTATTTTGGAAGATGCATTCGGTTCATCTGTGCTAAAATCCTCATATGTTGCAAGCCATCACTTCCATGTGAAAAAATTACTTAAAACGATATGTTTTGCATTGTCACTTATTGTAACTTAGTAATTTGTATAGTTAAGAAATGAAATTCGTAGAGATGAAGTTAAGCAAGCTTTTGGCACGGAAGTAGTATCCCAACACTATGTATTAAAATTGACACGTAATCCATGTCGTAATAGAGCAAACGTAAGTAGTGTCATTCTCATGTCATCATAGTAACGTATATGGCATGGATGATTTGTTTGACGACATCCGTGCCACAACCGGTAGGTATTCGTGGCTTGGCAAATTAGAGACGTAGGCATTCCTCGAGAAGCATGAAGGGGACTGGCAGCATAAGTTCTCATATCTGAGTGCCAGTCTCAATTTGGAGAACGCAAGTATGTGTAACGCAAGGCAATCAACCATTGACGATCCTTGTAACACCAACTCAACTCAGAATGTGTGGAGAGTATTGCTAACTCAGCTTTTTGAATAAGTTCTAGAGCTTTGGAATGGAAATCAGCTCTCATTTCAGGCTTAGGGCTTGATAACTTCACATCATTGCTCATCATCAATCGGTGCTGAGCAGAGATTTGCTAACAAGTCTTTTGTAGGAGCACAATTATCCAGTAGAGCTGGGTTGAGCATGCTATGAGAGTTGGATCGCTCACCTATGGGTACACTTCATTGAGGTTTTAGGTTCATAAATATGTTGAAGGTTTTGGTTTGTACAGGTGAGGCTCCCAAGACATCGTCAAGACATTGCAAAAGTCTTGTAAGTTTGTGCGTGGGTTATTTAGGCAAGCATCTTGAAGATTCGATTGAAGACATACACGACATTGTACCTGCGCGCCTCCCCAGTTCACATATCATGATGTCAGACTCATGCTTCAGCATGACATACAACTCAGGTCTTGGTTTCAGCAGGGCCAGGATCACCTGAGACAGATACTCTGGGATCATAATCATCTTTTCCTTAAAGGGCAGATGGCCAGGCAATGGCTTGAGACTTCTAAGCATCTCCACAAACCACCCAATTCGACGGAGGGTGTATTGCGTACCTATACTGCCCTGGCTAGGAAGAAGGTTGATAGAGCTTGTCTTGACAATGTTCCAGACATGGTAGGCATTGATGGGATGCCCATGGAACTATTAGTTCAGCACAGAAGCCAGAAAAGTTAGCATAATGTGAAGGAATCCCATGTTTCGGGTTCGTCCAGTAAGGATGTATTGGACATGGCAGAGCTGTATGAACAGATCATGGATGACAGAGCACGGAGGAGCTCTCCTATTCCTGAAGGGCTTCCCCACTATATTCGGCCAGGCCAATCAGCTCCAGTCAGCAGACAGCCATCTCCGCCACGGTCAGATGCGGTTTGGGCTAAAACTCTACGCCCTCGCACTGACTCTCGTCCACGGAAAGGTGCCCGTTCACCAAGGTACAAAGACCCCACACAATAACCGTGAGGGCACAGTTTTTTCGGAGGGGGAGGGATAATGTTATAGGGCTGTCTGGGACTTAGGCAGAATCGGGGGATTGTGGGTACCCCTAATTTTTGCGCAGCTGTGATACTTCATGGCTGTGTGATCACAGCCCAACACAGGTCACAGTCACAGGGTGTGACGACCTGTGACGCTTCATGACTGTATGATCACAACCTGTCACAGGTCACAAAAAGCGGGAACATCACCAGCGGGCACACAATGTAATTACGAGCTGACTGGCGGTTAGAGGTGCGGTTAGACGGTTAGAGCTTGCAGGTGAAGAGCCAGTGGAAGGGGAGTAAAGGGGATCGCTTCTGGGATGTCGTCTTGGGGGGGGGAGGGAGGGATCAGCGCGAAAAAGAGGATCTTGATCTTAGGGTTGGAGAGCTTGGTAAAGGAGGAGAGACAATCTGTTGACGCTTGATACATGCAAGCTGTAGAGATGTACGGTAGAGCAGATTAGAGATACCATGGCTTCGGCCTGAAACATGATAGATTTAAACCTGATTCATATTTCAAACTCACACTGTGTAGAGAGATCTGAGTGAAGCTGTGGAATGAATGCTTGAATAAATGGAACATGGTACATTGCAGAAGCAATCTGATACTTAATCATAATCAGTAAGGTAACTTGCTAACATGTATACAAGAAGGAATAGAAATAGGAAAGCACCCTCATGATACACTAGTTGTAGGTCATGACTGATTGGTCTGAGCGGGAGGAGTACTTAGAGATATCCAACTCTTCTATCTTGGAGTTTCCACCTCGGATAACGAAGGGATGGGTGAGTAATAGTCACTCGATAGTGGTGCTAAGGATGTACATGAAGATGCAACAATGTTGGCCTACCTTCGTACTGGAGAGACAACAGCCAGTGTGATTGCTAAGAAGAGAGATCGGATCCTACAACAAGCCAAGAGGTTCAAGTGGGAGGGGACTCACCTACTCCAAGTATGGGAGGATGGACGAGTGAGGATTGTGCCTCATCCAACACAACGAGCGCGATTGGTACGCCATGCCCATGAGGAGTTGGGACATTTTGGAGTGCGGCGCACTCATACAAGGACAGTACTGGTGGCGGGGCATGCACATGGATGTGCAACAGTTAGTGGCAAGGTGCATGGTTTGTGATAGAGTGTGGGCTTCTTTCAATGCACCTACTCCACAATTGCATCCTTTACCCATCATGGGTTTGGGCTATCGTTGGAGTCTTGACTTCACAGGCCCATTGCCAGTACTAACGATTCGCCATAACAAGTATGTGCTGGTGATGGTGGAACACATTTCCAAATGGATTGAACAGTAACATTGCTTGACAAGGCAAGTGAGGGGGGCTGCGTATGCATTTTTAGATTGAATTCTTAGCCGATTTGGTGCTCCAGCCGAGGTACTCACGGACCATGGGAGAGAGTTCTTGGGGGAGTTTCAGGCTTTGTGTGAGCAAGCCTTGATAGACCATAGCACTACTTCTCGGGATCATCCCGAGGCTGATGGCTTGGCGGAGAGAGTTGTTCAGACAGTCAAGAGAGGCTTACGCAAGTATGGCTTGCAGAAGGGACATGGCACTTGCAGGATTGGGTGGATCAAAAGCGGCACATATTGAGTCCATTGGAAGTCCATGGATTTTATTTTATTTTGAATCTATTGCATTCAGTTTATTTAAAAAAAAAATATATATTAGTATATATAACATTTTTAGTAATGAGTCCCTCCTCAAAGATTGAAAATATTCTTTACTAGATATTTTAATCTTTAATTTGAAGAAACATTTAGACATCAAAATCTAGAGTTTACAACCACTTGTCCATATACCACCTAGCACCTCTAGATTATAGGTTTGTATGCTTTTTTAGTAAAAGAAGACACCTACAAACCCCAAAACATAAGCTGTTATGGACTAGAGCAAATCAAACCTGTTTTTAGGTGCAAAATAGTCTATAGCTCTCAATTCCTAAGATAATTAGTCCACATAAAAGTGGATTTGGGTTGGGTTTAAAAATGGCACCCCTAGTGTGTTTTCCTTTGTATCATTGTATGAGTGTACATGATGTTTTTTCAGTCCATAAGATTTTCTGTGTAACATCTGCAGTCCACAGTACTCAACTTGAAAGTCCATGGCTCTCTGGTACATGATTGTTTTTGCAATCTAACAATCGGTACACATACCTATTGTATTAAAAAACCCTACACCATATAAATTTAGATGAAATATTGAGTTGTTGAACAAATATGGGTAAAACCATGTAGGGAGGTCACTGTAGAAACTGCCATGTTACGCAAAAATTGAGACACCCAATCCTGCAAATACCCGACACTTAGGAGATTGGGACCTCCAGCTACCTTGGTTGGCCATGGGCTACAGGTTTAGCAAGCAAGCATCACTTGTCTCATTCTCACATTATTTTCTTCTCTTCGGCCGAGAGCCAGATTTGCCTGTATCTATTCGCAGGGAGACTGCAGTAGTCCTTAACCTTGATGATCCGGATGTGTGGACACAAACATGTGCCCAACGGGCAGAGTTGTTTAAGAGAGTCATGCCTATGGTTTTTGATAACCTTGCTATTGCCCAACATCGAGACACATTGAGGTACGTCACTATACGTGGAGGAGGATATTGGCCAGGTGTTTAGCGTTTCCACCCTGGGGACTATGTGTATGTGCAGCAGACAACGCCTACAAACTTGGATGTCACAGCAGGACGTGTGATTCTAAGGTCCGGGAGGTGTTGCCTTCTGTCATGGACATAGCCCAGAGGAACTTACTAGGAGTAAATACCAGAAGTTACCAAGTCACTATGTTATCATGTTACCGAAAGTTACCATGACTTATCGTGATTTACCATGATCTACCATGATTTACCATGATCTACCATGATTTACCATTACTTACCAAATTATCGGGAGTTTACCAAATTACCAAGAGTAACTTGGGAAACTACTCAGGAAGCTTCCTTTTGAGGAAACTTCTCCATCAAGATACCTCATTTGTTTAAGGAAGCTTCTCCATCAAGAAACCTTTGTTTAATCTTGGAAACTTTTCCAGCAAGAAACCTCCATAGGGGAAGCTTCTTAGTAGCCAGTATATATAGGAGACGAGACTGGACACTCTTCAGTCTCGCCAACACAAGTTCAAGTTACTCTTGTTCCAAGTCCAGTACTCCAGTCCAGCTTCCAGTATCCAGTCCAGTTTCCAGTATCTGGTACGCTGCCTCCTCCACCTGACTGAGCCCCACGCATTCGTATTTACTAGGGAAGACGACTACATCCGTGGCACAATGATGGAATCGTTGCGCAAGCACTCTAGCGACTACCTCTTCCCAGGTAGGATCAGCAGCAGCCTCAGTGGCCGTGGCCTCACGAAGATTAGCAAAGACAATAGCCGAGCCACCCTTGACAAACTCCTAGAGCCGCAAAGGACTGGGCCTGTTGGGATGCGCAAAGCTCTCTAAATCACGGCCAAGCTCCCGGGAGACAGTAAACTTAGGAACACCCACTTCAGCCCAGCTGAACCGTTCACCAGCTCTCATGCGCTGTTCGAGCACTGCAGATGGGATCCTCTGAGCAATCTCCTCCGCGCGTAGTTCTTGCAGCAACTTCCCAGCCCAAGCCCCTTGTAGTGCTTCGTCTACTTTGCATTTTTGTTCACGCTTTTGAGCAGCTATGGTTGTGACTTTTGCAGCCTCCTCAACCGCCTCTTCTTTGAATTTGACCATCCAGTAATCCGAGGGAGTGTCCAGCACAATCTCCTCACGCGTCCATGCTTCCTTGGCATCAACAAGAGCGTATTTGCAAATATCTTCGCTTAAACGGACGCATAACTCATGCAGAAATGTGAGCTCAAAGTTGAGTTCAGGAGTAATCTCAGGAAACAGCAGCTCAGCGTGAGAAGGAGACGCCATCGCACACAACAGATTGAATCAACACAGGTTGGCACAAACAAAAAAGGAAAACAAAGAAGCAGGGAGTATAAGCCGCCGCCATCGTGCTTGCCATCACCGTACCTTCTTGTTCCCTGTACCTTACCAGCACCTGAATATCATTAGTTCATACATCCATAATAATAGACACAATGCCCCCCATCTCCACCAAGATTCCAGGGCCGGGGATATATTCCCCTTCTTGATCCGGTATTACCCGTATGAGGGTTGTAGCTCGGCAGGACTGAGACACGCTAGACAAGATGGAATCTAACACAAGGATTAACCTTTCTCATACACTTTCATCCAATCACTGCATAGGTACACTACAAGATCTGAGACCAAAATCCACCACCTCATTCTCCCGAGTGCTTTGATATATATAGTACTTAAGCAAGTAATCCTATCCAGGCAAAATGGCTGCTTTCTATTGGTTAGCCAGATGCCACACCAGCTAGACCACACAAGCCTGCCACATCCTCTAATCTGATCCTAATCTAACTGTTAACTAAAGACAACATCAACTTAATATAGCCAGCTGTATCAGCGTCCAATGCGTAACGGCTACTCCACCTACATCCAGGTAAGATTTAACTGAGAGCCTCAGTCGGTGTCATTCGTTAGCTTGGATGCGCATCACCATCCTGATTCGTAGGAATCAAGCCCTTACAGGCTGACATATAATATATGTACATATATTCACTCAAGAAATTGCTGTAGGGGTCACATACACTTAAATTTGAACTGACAACCAAATAGCACAATTTCATGAAGTTCACTTTTTGAGAAGTTTTTCTGGCTCTGATCCTCAGTAGGTTTCGGGGGATGGTATATGTAGGTAGAAGTGCTTTTCAGGATTTCCGAGTATTGATTGACCAACCTTTGGTGGTCAAATATGTTTTTAGAAGCATCACAGGATTTGTGGGTCTGGGTAATTTTCCCCAAGCTTCGTTGCATCAGTATGTTACTCGGTTTACACAATGGTTCCTTGACCCCAAGTGTTGGCTTTTCCTGGCCCCAGATATTTGGACTTCCTGGTGTGCCCATCCTTCTTGACACATGCCATCTACTTTAACTTTTTTTGAGTCACCACAAGTGAATTCTCATTGATAAGTATTTACAGGAAGGTTAGGACTTGCATCTAGTGACCTTCTTGTGGAGAATATTCTGAACAGGTCTTCCTCTGAGTCTTTATGGTAGGGCTTATAATTGGAGATGGCATTTGTTGGATGGTTGTAGAAAGGCCTTCTGTGTATGATAGGCATGACAGCTTCACCATCAAAGCAGCCTATTGAGATCTTTGGACCAGAGGGCCTGCGGCAGTGGATGCGCACTACACTCAAGCTGTCCTGTGCACGTGTGCCTACCAAATATGCTGTGCATCAGCTGGTCCTCAACGAGGTGCACCTCAAGGCTGATGAATATCTAGTTCCCCTTCCTCAATTTGTGCACTGCTTGCAGTACGAGTCACTGTCTTTTACCAGTAAGGGGGTATTGCTAGTTACCAAACCAAAATTTTCAGGAAAGTGTTCTGAGCAGCCACTAGGGGCTCTGCAAAGGTGCAAGGATCTCTGGCAGGCAAGCCATTGTTGGAAAATTTTCTGGTTGTGCGTAATTCAATTTGCAACTCTTTGATATGAGGCCAGGAAAGGATTTGGAAAAGAGCTGCCAAATGGATCTAGCAGAGGAAGAGCATGAAGATGAACTACCTGGCAAGGACATTTCTTGCTCTAAATGGAGATTACTCATTACTGTGAATTCAGAACCATCAAACTCAAACTACCAAGGGAATAAGAGAGTTAACTGTTTGGATGCCTTCTAGTTGAAAGTATGTAATTGTTGTTCTTAGAGGCAGGACAAACGGTGGTTTCGAAGAAGTGCAGGGATCATGTACTTTGGAATACAGTCCGCACTGACACCAGATCAAGTGGAGGCCAGAAACCAGCTCTAGTCATGCTATTCTGAACCCTAAGCAGGAAGTTGGTGACTGTGATTGCCATGGATCCAAGACAGCTATCAATGGACAAAAACTTTTGGGCCAAATGAAAGAAAGTTCTTTCCAAAAACAATCCTTGACTTTTAGTTGGGAACACCCTGGGATTAGGGCTTAAAACTTTGGCTCATCCCCTTTGAACAGAGATCCTTGACCAGATCTGGGTTGCCAAATTATTACTGGTTGTCATATAGACCTGGTCGTATGTCCCCATCGAAGGGGTGTAGAGTCTAGCCTAAGCTGTCAGAGGCAACCTGCAGCAGGAGGTGCTGGAACAGGTCACAGGGAACTGTGACTCCTTCCCAGTCGACCCATAATACTTCTCCCTTCACAAAGTAAGGAGAAAGATCCCACTAAGAGTTTCCATACCCAGACCATGGGGACAGGACCTTACTACCTCTGGTGGTTGTCACCTTCATAAGCAGAGATTTACACCGACACTGGCAAAATAGCCCAGTCTCCAGAAGTGTGCTGGGTAGCAATGAAAAGGGTTGTGCACATTCTCTCTCTGACCCAGAGAATTCTGGTGTTGGCTTTACATGGAGTTCCAAGCAGGTTTGAACTCACATCTAACAGAGTCATTGTCACGGGCTCAATAACTATAGACATAAGGATGATAAGTCCAGGGCTAGTGTGTTCCTGCACTACATAGCCCCAACTGGGGATGGTGTGCTTCAGCAGTCCTGCCACAACCACGTCAGGTTCAGCGTTGGGTTTTCTTTCTGGTCTAGCTGGTTATCTGGATTGGATGTTACTTTCTTAACTCCTTCCTTTATTTCGTCTTGAGGGTGAAAATAAGAGGGGCTTCCGACTCCCACAGGTGCTTGCCAGACAGCAGTGGGGTTCAATGCAATCATGTATGATCCTTGATGTGAGAATTAGTATAAGTTGTTAGGCAAACCTAGGGATGATGTATCATCTTTGATAAAACATGTGTTGCCTGGGGGTCAACTTATATGGTATGGTGTAGTAATGGATGGGATTCTTCCAGATGCACGGGGTTTCTCAGGAGAATCGCCCCAAGCAGTCACACAAGCTTTGTGGGAATAAATCCTCCCTGGTTGCACACCACTGTCCCCACTTGATCAAAGCAGCGCCGCTCTGCAAGCAAAAGCGGAGCAACACCCACACTTGTAAGCTCCGCAGCTGATCAGCCGCGTGGCAGCCCAAACTTCTTTTTGTTAGCGCTCAAGTTAACAAACTGGCGCGCTGCCGTTTGTTAGCGGCCAGCTGGTGCTACGTGGCGCACCATTGTTTTGTATTCTTGTCTATGCCAGGAGCGCGATGGACGCTCCTTCTCTCTCGCCGCTCTTCTCGTCTTTGCCCCTGCTCTGCTGTATATCCACTTTGGTATGGCTGGTGACAAATTTCATGTGTAGTTTCCACCTATGGTGTTTATCCAGCGCTCTACACACACACTTCCCAGGTGTACACAGCGCTCGTGCAATGTCAAAGGTGATACTACCTATGAAATTTGTCACCTTCGCATATGCGACACACGCGTACCAGATGCTCCCCTGTCTTGGTGTCTGCTTACCACAGCTGTTCTTTGTGTTGAGAGGGTATAGTCCTCTCGTTAACCTTCTCCCTGACCTGTAATCGGAGTTGCAATGGAGAATCCTGGCATGTCTTATCCAGTCTTATAGTTGCCTGCAAGTCTGTGTATTGCCCATGACATGCTGGTTGCGAATGTCCTGGAGGCATACTTTCTCCTACTTCGTGCCATCACTTGATGAGGACAAGGGAATGTATAAACTTCAAATTCTGGACATTATCCCAGTATTGCATGTCACATGTTAACTTGACTGCTGAGACTTGACTGCTAAGACAGGGATTGTTGGTGTATGTGACAAGGCATGTGCGAATGTAGGAAGAGCAAGAATTCACATTCCTGTGGCCCTGACATTTGATCTTTCACTCCCGTGAGCAGTGCGTATGCTGCAGGCAGTAGAGCTATACAAAGGAACCATGACGCCTGCGCCAACACATCACGCACAGGCTATGAAGCCGGAGGCTGTAAAAATTGCAGAGCTAGAGTCATTGCAACTGGTACGTACAAATGGAGCCGACTAATTCAAGCAGTTTGCAGCTGATCTTGATTTCCCTTAAGAACTCTTTCGTCTATGCTGCGATTAGGTAGTTGTCTTCAGCATAACGCCGAATTAGAAATTCTCATACAATTAATGTGGTCGACCGTTTCTTGTCCAATCTCGAAATCTTCTACGCATCGCCGTGTTCAACATATGCTACATCAGGGGTCTGTTTCCCGACAAGTACTTTGAGGACAAGATGTGCCCGCACTTGGCCGTACGTTTTTGACCGATGTCCGTCTATCGTCAAAAGTTATATATCTGCTTGTGCTCCGGGGGCTCTCAAGGGGACGTAGTAGTGGCACCTATGCATAACTATTGATCAGTGATTCGGAAGTCGATGAAAGCATCAGTTGACTCCTTTGAATGTTCTGTAGATGTCCCAACCCTGAAGCTCAGAATGACGTGCCTGTAAGGTCTGATCTCAAGAACTTTCAAGAAACAGTCCCACTTTATTATACAAGGATCCTCGTTGTTTATTGCTGCAGTTCTAAATTTTATTGACAGAAATGAAAGTCAAGAAGCTGATGCCCACGGACATCGAATCGAATAGACTCATAGAATGGACGGAAAAAGGTGAGACCCCTGCATTACTAAATCATTTTCAGTTCAGTTTTGATCATGTCTTACTCTTCACGCTGACAACTGACATGATCGTATTTACATATGTATGGATGATCTGTGTGCACAAGATTTACTTGAGCTGTATTAAAAATGCATAGCTCTACGATCGTGCAGACGCTTGCATTTCGGATTATTCTTCCGGATAGGTAGTGTTCACATGAGTTTAATAACGGTAATTCATCATCATTTCAATCGGCCACGCTTACTACGTTATCCAGAACTACTAGAACCACGTGCACGAGGTCTATCTTTATATATATAACCATGTGTTCAAGCTATGACTCCTGCAGACTCCGACAGACAGCTGACTCAGATGTCTGTTTACTTTGTGCAGGTGTTTATGATTCCCTTCAGAAGAAGTACCTGAGGACACTCTTGTTCGGTATCTGTGATGCAGAAGATGGTCCATTGGTAGAAGAATACAACTTAAGGAGTTGAATCTTGCAGCTTCTGACTTGAAAGCTCAAGTGCATATGCTCTTTGTTTAGTTTGCACAAATATCTCCGCATTCAGAGTGTCTAAGACTTAAAAATTAAACTTATGGATGCAGTTCCCTTCAGCTACACAAATTTCATGTGAAGAAGCACTATTCATGAGCAGCGTACGACAGACAGCTTGCCTGCCCACTGTATGGAGTTTTGTGGGGACTTGCTGTCTTTGTTTATGCGCAGCTGCATGCCAGAAGAACAGCCCAAGCTACTTTACAGACTTTAGAGTAGCCATGGCTTCAAAGTCAGGGTGTTGTTCTAACCCTGTTTCCAAAAAGTGTACCATTGTTGTCTGTTTCGGGTATGGCAGATCACAATGTCTTTAATGTCCTACCGCATGCATATGAGCATTTTGCCTTTGCATCTAAGTTGCTCTAACCCTGTATATGTGCCATTTGCTCAGGATTGCATGATGTAAAGCGATAGCAAGTGTCAAAACCTGCTACTCATCTCACGCATCCTCACTAATGCTCACACTGTCAGGTGTGATGTTTTTGGGATTGGACACAGGTCAGGGTTTTTCACCTGTCATTAATCCCTAAGCTTCTTGATTGTGCTACTACATGAGTTATGAAAATATGGATGACTGCAGCTAATTCCTAGGGCAGCCACTGTCTGGGGGCGGTGCTCTTACATCTGTTGAACTCTCCAAACCTGATGTGGAAAGTAATACATACCTGAAGCAGTTGGAGGGAGCTCTTTATGGACATTCAGTAAGCCATTTAATCTCTTCCTGTAGCCGACATGCAATGTTCGACACTGAAAATAGTATCTTCACAGTTTGTCAAACTCACATTGAATTTGCTCTTGCAGGTAGTCCACATGCCTCCTGTCAGAATTCAGGTTGGAAAAGTAATTATAGCATGTATTAACCTAGAAGGGTCTTGGCTTGACAAGGTCCCGGAAAGCCAGTTTTCAGATGATTGTACTCCTTTTTTTCAGGCTGGAAGCTCGGTCTTGTTCTGTCAGCATCATCCATCTGGTGGTTACTTTCAAAATAAACAAAGGTGGCCCTGATTTGTGTGTGGACGTCTCGGAAGAAGGGGACGAACTGGAAAGTGGAGACTTTGACGTTGGCGAGATGGAGGCGGAACGACTCAGACCCGCGTTGGACTGGATTGACAATGGATTTCATTTCAACGGCTTTTCCTGTGTGTGTTGTTTCTGCTGAATGGCATGCTTACGATGACTGTAGTATTTGTCGGGAGTGTCCATTGCCAGCAGAGTCGGTGTTTTTTTTTGACTGACTGTGGGCACTGTTTTCACTCCGGGTGCATAGAAACGTGGCTGCTGGCCCGCTTTGCAGGCGCAACTACTGATTTAATCCCTTTAGGCATACAATCATTGTGTGCACATGCATCCATGTTCATTTTAAATAGGTTGGAGGGAAGTGGAACTATTGAGGATCTAGTGACTGCTGCCCGCAAGGCATTTGGAAAACATTCAGTTGTAGCTGCGCATGATCTAGCAGCTTATACTGTTCTGCGAAAAAATGGATCTGCCTCATCTTTTGAGCAAACTTGATCTCAATTTTTCTGTGCCAGACACCTGAGATGTCAGTCCCACAATTTTTGGCTGGCCACTTTTCTACTCCACTGTCAGAAATGTCTTACTGGAGACTTGCATTAGTGTTCCACACCGTCTAAATGTCAAAGATGAACAAAGCAGAGTGGAATCCGCATCATGCATGTTCTCACAAATCTTTGCAGACATCGGGCCATGAGTGATCTTCTCCCCGCCAACAGAGTGAAAGGCAGACTTGTTGGCTGACCTCTATGGGCTGCTGGTGTGTGTGAATCTTGGCAGGGTTCCTTGCAGCTAAATAAGAAGCAGACAGGTGCGGCAAGCCTACGCAAACAAGAGGAGGGGAAGACCGATAGCTATGGCATCTCTCGGAGAATTGGTTTGAGCAGGTGTCCAATGCCCATTATCTGGCAGAGATTGTGAGTTCATTGGTCCATAGACTTCATCACCCCTCCCAAACAAGACTCTGCTATTCTGAAGTGGAAGGAGAGTCTGTTGTAAGAATTTTTTTCTCTTTCACACATATCATAGCTCAGTTTTCACTTCACACAGGCGTAGATGATGAAAAGAGTATCACAACAGCCATCTTCTTTTTTCTAGGTCCTAGTTTAGCAGTCGCCTTGTGGCATGTCAGGCCTTGTATATGAGTGAAGTACTAAGGAAGTGTGACTGTGGCTGGCCAGGTTCTTTATTTGGGCTTCACAATAGCCAGAAGGGGCACTGACTTCAACATCTGGTTGTTACTCACGTGTGTGGTAATTATCTGGTCCCTTAGCCTTTGCTTCAGGAGTGCAGCTACCACGACTCCTGGTGGCTTTCTAGTATGATTTTTGTGCATCAAGTCGAATGGTCCTCTGGTGGTTGTGCAGGTGGGAAACTTATGTATACAGGGGCTGAAAACATGTCAATTGTACTAAACAAAGTTTGAGATTGCCCCCCTTCTCGGAAGGCCATCTTTCCCTTCATATGCTGAGTTGAGGTTGGTAGACTAGGGAGACATGCATGCTCCAAGCACTTGACAACGCCTGGCACTGAGGATTAAGAGGTCACATCCTTTGAGGAGTTATCTTGGTCTACACACATCCGAATCCGACAAGAATTACCAGTAATTTGCCTTACACCAGTCATGAAAATCATCCTCTACCTACTGGGGAAAATATCTATTGCCCCCTCTTTATGAATGAGCTCTTGACTTGGGATAACAATTGTGCTCCTGGTCTACACCTTTCGAAGTGGTTGGTGTGAAGGAGCCGGAAAGTTTTGCCTTGTGAATTGAGAGCTAAGACCACCTCAGCACATTTGAATATTCCTGACTTCACCATACAAAAATGTCCTCATCTGGAGTAGGTCTATCTTTGAGCAGATACACATCAAATCTATCCCTAGAGATAGATTGATCATTATATAAAAGCTGTGAATAATGCCTCTGGTGAAAGAAAGTACAGTGTATTGTGAATACTTTGTCTATCAAAGAGTGAAGAGAGATGAAATGGGTGGTCTGTTAAGGGCTGCTAAACAAGGATGAGGTATCTTGCATCGCCGATTCAGTAGTCATGACACTTGAAAATTGTCAACATAACAGTCCCTTTCGTCCTCGCGATGTACAAAGCCACAGGTATGAAAAGCTTTGCAGGTGATGCAAGAAATGGACTCTTTAGTATGTGCCTGCATCTCTCGTCGTTTCACACTCACATGTGAGTCGTTTCGCCCTTCGCACTGTTTCCGAAAGAGTGAGGCGCAACGGGGCCTCGGCGAGTGTGGAAGCAAGGAGACGAGCCACAATCCGGCGGCAGAAGATTTGCACTAAGTTTTGCGCGCTAATCAAATCAACTACCAATTCCAAAACTAGTTGGAATTAGAATCGCAAACGGACTGATGATAATCCAAGAGTGATATCGCACTTGGGTTGCTCTTAGAGATTTAGTGAAAGAGCATCGTCATCATTTTTAAGAGACTGTTCTCTCTCCCTCTGTTTCCCTTCAATGGCGCAGAGAGCTATGGCGTCCCTCACAGCAGCTCTGTCCTTGTCTCCTATTCATCAGTCCATCCCCTCTCGACTGCAATGCAGAAACCCACCAACGCCCAACCAAGATATCTCATCCCCTCTCCACCCTCTCTCACTTGCAGGTCCTAACAACCAAATGCGGGGAAGGCTTCAAATTACAGGTGCCAAGAATGTGTATTCAGAGCGGAAGGGTGTCACGGTGTCTGCAGCAGAGCCAGAGATGACTGCTGAAGGGCTTGCGGAATACGAGATGGTGCTGTCCAAGTTAGGCGGCACACAGCCTGATTTTTGGGAGGGTCCCCAATGGAACACTCTGGGTTTTGTGGTTCAGTACATGTGGGCAGTTGGCATCGTTGTTGCGGTATGTATTTCTCGCGCCCTGTTCCTCCTTCTCTTCCAGCCGCAGCTGTACCGTTCAGGGCAATGTTCCGCCCTCTCTCTTCCGCTTTGTAATTGGCACTGCTATCATAGGTACAGAACGTCAGTGCTGCAGATCCGTCCAGAAGGTGCACAATTCCTCATTGGAACTTAAACTTCGGAATCCCTTTGGGTTTGTTGCAGGGTCTACGCGCTACAGCAAGTAGAGTCTAATGAATACACATACAAACACGACTGAACATAGGGTGTCGTTTAGGAAGGGAGGGTCAACTTTGGGAAATGTCTCTCTCGCGTCCTCTTCTAGAAACAGTGTGACTGGCAGCCTTGCAACTGAGGCAAGTTGGGGCTACATCAGCATTTCTTGAGCAGCCTAGTGTTTTCTAGCATACTGTCTATATCAGCTCATCCATCAAACACTCAATTCCTTGTAGCTGGCTTGTCGGTGGCTGTGACAATTGGGATGAGGCTCACATACACTGGATGGACTGAAACAATTTGCCAGTTTTGGGGTCTGCCATAGCCAATATTTGCAGGGAACTGTCAGTGGGTACATCTCTTGTCCTTACATGTCCTTTAGGCACCATACCCGGGCTTGGCCTGAAAAGGCAGGAAGTTGGGCCATTATTTTTTAGTACTGAGTATTTTCATTGCATTATATGCTGTTAGAATTCGATGGGTACTGTCTACATCATGTTTGCTGACGCATCCTTACCTTGGGGAAGGGGATGTCAGTTGGTGGCTTGTGTGGTGGCAGTCAGAACATTCAATTCAGGGGCAACTGACATCAGAAGCACAGCAGTGTACAAAGAGTCCTTGAAGGAACAAAGTGGTGGCTTTGAAGAGGACTCTGGAGAACCTTCAGTCTTTGGGGAATCGCTGGAGGAGGCACCCCCAGTCCAAAAGTAGCCAACCAGCCACCACTGACAACACATGTTATAGATTTAAGGTTGATATGTCATTCCTTTTTATCTGTGAGAGTTACAAGATTGTGTAACGCCATGTAGATGTTGCTGAGGTGTGTGAGAGAAAGCAAGTTTGCTTGAAAGAGAGATAACATGTTATCCATTGATTGCTGTAGCTATTTGACCAGCTGGGAAATTGTGGAAAAATACATCTGTTTTTCCTCCCCACTCTCTAGCACAGTTATGGAGTGATGGCATTTCTCGTCAGACCTTATTTTGGCCACCAGTCTGGAGGGAGGAGATAAACTGGTGAGGGATGTGCAACTTGGGTACCAGATTGACTTTTGCACCATTGTTGGGATAGATAATATTTCAATGTGAAATATCACATGAATGCGATCGGCACAGATGTGAACTTCAGTACCTTGATGAGTGCGCATGGATGTGGAAGTGTGGAGCATTTGCATCTGTCACTGCCAAACATGTCTGGTAGACCCTGAGGAGAGGGACTTCTGCTATGAGATTGACACTAGACTGGTGTCACTTTGCCACAAGAAGGCCACTTGTCCATTGGGACCTGTGGATGGTCAGTGGATCTCAAAGGGGGAGCTTCTATATGTGTCTGCGTTATGGTATCATATGTCATCAGCTGTAGAGCCATTTCTTGCATCACCTGCAAAGCTTTTCATACCTGTGGCTTTGTACATAGTGAGGACAAAAGGGACTGTTATGTTGACAATTTTCAAGTGTCATGGTTACTAAATCGGCAATGCAATATACCTCATCCTTGTTTAGCAGCCCTTAACAGACCTCCCAATTCTCTTCTCTTGGACAAAGTTTTCACAATACACTGTACTTTTTTCTTTTCTTCTTTTTTTTTTTCTTTTTTTTTTACTGTACTTTCTTTCACCAGAGAGATTATTCACAGCTTTTATATAATGATCAATTTATCTCTAGGGGTAGAATTGATGTGTATGTGCTCAAAGATATTGGTCAAACTGTCTTGTATGGTGAAGTCAGGAATATTTGTCAGGTGCTCCAAGGTGGTCTTACCTCTCAATTCAAAGCAAAAATGTTACTGCATCACTTTCTGGCTCCTTTGCACTAACCATTTCGAAAGGTGTAGACCAGGAGCACAATTGTTATCGCAAGTCAAGAGCTCATTCATAAAGAGGGGGCAAAGCAATAGATGTTTTCCCAAGTAGATAGAGGATGATTTTCATGACTGGAACCTGGTCACTGCCTATGAGGAAAAGTTGAAGCTGACTGCCTGTGTGAACTGTGTGAATCACATCAGGGGTGACGAAGCAGAAATTCGTTGGCACAGTTTGCGTGCCAGAATAACAATAATACCAAGAAGTATCGGAGACACAGAAACATGAATTTGAAAGTTTGCTTTGACATAATCAAGACACTCTTAGTAAGCCTGCAGACTAGGGCTTTTGTTCAATTGTTGAGCTTGTCATTGACACGCAAGGGTTTCCTCCCTGATAGAGCCAACCCAGCCGCCTATCAGAGTGAAGAGGGTGAGGTGTAGAGGCAGATACAGACAGCCAGGTGAGTACCAATTGAAGTTGAACATGTGCAAAGAGAGCTTGCCCCAAGAAGAAGACTGTCCAATCAGGTTGGGGTTGCGGTTACAACTTTACGAGACATACTGCTGATTGTAGCGGCATCACAGTTGCTGCCTCAATCCTGAAAGGCTGTGGCACCAAACATTGGTCAGTGCAGAGTATGCTAGACCCATCTAAAGTTATTGCTGTTCTTTCGAAACGTAACAAAGATACTACTCTCATATTTGGAGAGCATCCACACATTTCACAAGGGTTCTGTTTTCTCGAATTTTGCTAGTTACACACAAATCACTGAATTGCAAAGGCGGACCCAATCCCCAATCCATCAACTGCACCATTGAAACAACTTGGACGTGTAAAACATGCTGTGAGCAGCCATAGCTTTGATAACAAATTACAACCCCACACTGACCAGGGACCAATTTTTGCTGTATCCATGATGGTAGACAGTGAGACTAATCATGTTCCCTTCAGCAAGCTTCTGAAAATCCCCTGCTTTCTGAAACTTTCCTAGCCTTCAGCAGAAGCAGAAACGAGATGGCATAAGATGTTAGGGACTGTCCGGAACATCTACAAAAATGCCACGCTAATAATCTGGGCAGAAAGAGGGACCCCTACTATCAAGAACGCACTGCTGCCAGTCTCTCCCTGCAGAGGCCTGAGCCTACAAAAACGCATTGTTTCTAGCCCAGCATGCCTATAGGTTATGCAAATATAACTTTCTGTCCATACCTGAGGCACCATGAGCTATTCAAGTAGAGCACTGTGTAAACTCAAGTGGATCTCCTTCGACTTGAGAGCCCTAATCTCAAAGAGGACATCTCGTAGAAATGATGGACCCTCTGCAACTGTCACACCAGTAACTTAGATTGCAGTAGTTATTTGTCCATATATGCCATACATACAGGCATAGACCTTAAATCTGCTGTAGACGTTCTACTGCTTCTGTAGCCAATACACTAGCTTCAACAGCTACTCTGCCTTCACTCTAAACCACCTTAGGCACATAATCTCGCTCTCTCTTATCGCTTTCTCTGTGCAGAGGACAACTCCTACCCAAGCCACCACCAGATGCTCTTCGCAGACTCTCCGTCCCATAATCTACTCTTCAGGTTTCTCAGGCTCTTTGTCAGGCTCTTCCTCCTCCTCATCCTTTTTTTCCTCGTCATCTTCATCTTCTTCTGGTGGGTCAGTTGGTAATGGTGGTGGCAATGGCGTCTTCATAGGACTGAATTGGGGGAAGATATCAGGCCTCCGTCCAGGCCTTGGCCTATCCCACTCCTGCCAACCAAAATAAAGGCACCTGTATATCAAATGATGAAAATTCCTCACCCTGGCCCTGGATACCCCTAGCCTCTGGTTTTTTCCTTTCTGAAGACATTACTGAGCAAAGGTGGCATACTGCAGTCCATCCACTCCATCCAACCAACCTCAGTCAACCGTTGTCTATAAGTCAGGAGGGAGGAAGAGGATGAGAGACTTGGCATTATCCTCCTCAAAAAATGACTTCTTGAGATGACCATGATAGCTTCTTGAAAATCTCCACTCGCCACTTTATGTCAGATCTAGGTGTGCATCTAGTAAAGCTCTTTCATGCTTAATGGCGGGTTGCTTAGCTGTGGGAGAACAAAGGAAATATAGGGCTACAGAAGACTACATCCCACTGGATCTATGGCTTGTGTAGTGGAAACACTTACAGGCCCTGCACAACTACAATTCCATTCCCTTCCCCATGCACTCCCGTTCTCTCGCTGCTCTCTCTCCTCCGTCGAGAACCTCCATCTCATCTACGCGTTCTACTCGTGCAAACCCCCTTAGCCCAATTCGACTCCAACTACTCCTACTGCAGACTCTATGGCCAGAAGGTCTCTTTCTGCCTCACAAGCAAACAAATAATATCTCTCTACCTCTGGTACACAGAGACTAAGGAAATAGAACCAGCATCCAATATTTCGCGTACTCTCCCCTTTTCTCGATTTCTTCCACGATGCTCTATGTAAAATCTCTGTCAGTGATCAGATGATGCAAAATTCAATCTTGGGGACACAGCAAGGCTGAGAGACATGCGGCATGGCAAAGTAGTACACTACTGCATAACCCCACCTCTGTCTCCTTTCCTTTACCCTCGAACGGGAATTCACCAGAATACTACAAGGACTCACCAGAGGAAAATCCAGCGGCGACCGCCTAGTCATCTTCTCGTCCTCCGGCGCCATGCCGCGGGCAGCTCCTACTCTCCTCGCACATACTCGCGTGCTAGAGACCCCTCCGTCTTGCCGTTGAGATTCACCAACCCTTATCGATATATAGGTTGCAGTACAGGGAGTGAAAAAACCTGGAGGAGGAGCATAAGCAGAAATCAAGGTGGAAATCGACGGTACAGGGGAGGTACAAGGAGGAGACCTTACGTAGGCGATTGAAGAACAGGGTAAAAGGGCCAGTGCCGCCATCGTCATCCCAAAACTCACAAACCCAACAACGGGTGCATAATACAGGAAAGGAGACAACAATGAAACGTGTTTGCAGAAGCACCACAACCACACCGGACTTCGCTGTCGGAGACTTGGCAGTGACCTCGACGCTTGAGCGGATCTCTGTTTTATTGTGAAAGCGAGAGAGACGAGAAGAAACAAGCAACGCTCTGATGGCCCTGTGG
Organism: Takakia lepidozioides; assembly: GCA_030704615.1. Classification (NCBI taxonomy): domain Eukaryota; kingdom Viridiplantae; phylum Streptophyta; class Takakiopsida; order Takakiales; family Takakiaceae; genus Takakia; species Takakia lepidozioides. Next base: position 52,244,012 of record CM060731.1, read on the forward strand.
GCTGACGCTCCAAGGGAATATACTCTTTGCCCGTTATCTTCCCCACACTGCCTGAAAACCCTAATCCTGGGCATCCACTGACCACACAAAGCTGGTGTGGACGATTTCCTTGGTCCTTGAAGGATTGATGGCGTTTCCGAGAAATTGTTAATGCCTGCGAGAAATTCCTCGAGGTATGCGAAGGCAGCTTTGCGTTTTGCTTGTGTCACAGATCAACAAGGGCGAGGAGGTGGCAGCAGAGACGATCGATGATGGGGGCGTATGTCAGGGGAGCAGTTCTCCCTCCAGTGGCCAGGGCGCAATGCCCGCACCCCGACCTCGTCGCCAAGGCGCTGCTATCGTTCCCCATGGCTAGTGGTTTAGCTCTCAGGGGAACCTGGTCTGGAGGTATAGTCAAATGTTCGAGCATTTTGAATAATCCTCCAAAGCACATCTGCCTGGGAGTTCTGCAGCTAAAACACTTGGGTTGTTCCTTTTGGGGGTGTGGAGTGATGTGTATCGAGTTAGTGAGGTGGTGGGCTTGCTGATCTATTGTGCAGGCGGGGGATACCAATATGGGACTGCTACACTAGAGAAAGTGAAAGCAGCACGGGGGCTATCAGTGCTGGGATGGAACACTACGGATGTGTGGCAGGGTCGGCACGATTTGCAATCGTGCCAGGCAATACTGCAAGAAGATGGTAAGTCACATTTATTCTGAAACTTTTGGAGAAGTGTCTGTCTCTGGGACCTACAACATTTGCTTCTCTTCTCCCAGCCACAGGCTTTCCCTCTGTGTGTGTGTTTCTCTTCTCTTGGACGCCATAAATCTCTTCTTTTGCTTCTCTCAGCCGAATGTGTCCACGAAGCACTTAGGCTCCGAGGAGAGATATATGTCTCTTTGGCTGTTTTGACCTAGTTCAGCTCTTCTTGTTCTGTTCCGAACGTTCACTGAGGGATCAAGCTCTCCCAGACTTTCCAGCCACTCGTTCTGCCTGCTTCCTCCCTCGAAGAGCTTTAAAGTTGTCAAGATGTCAAGAACTCTGCTCGTCATGATGCAGTTCTCCTTGTTTGTGAAGGAAGTTGGTGGCAGTGAGAGGAACTAATTTATTCTGTGCTCTTGATTAATTTATTACTCGCAGCTGCAGTCACAGAACCGACTGCAGCTATCATCGATGGAAAAGCCATTGCCCAGCAAATTCGACGTGAAATTGCTAGTGAAGTGGCCAAGATGAGGGAGTCTGTGGGGAAGGTTCCAGGCCTGGCGGTTGTCCTTGTTGGGACGCGAAAGGACTCGGAAACCTATGTTCGGAGCAAGAAGAAGGCTTGTGAGGAAGTAGGAATTGAGTCTTTTGGTGTCACTTTACCTGAAGATGTAACGGAGGATGAGGTTTTGAGCTATGTAAAGAAATTTAACGATGATCCAGCTGTCCATGGAGTACTGGTGCAACTTCCTCTTCCTCGGGTAATCATTCTGATCCTCATTCAATCTTTGATCTTCTTTCGCCTTCTACATTTAAGGTAGCAAACAGAGGGGGGAGGGACAGACTCAAAAGAGAGATGAGATGTCTGGAGTAGGCAGGAAATTGTATACCTTCTTACATTTTGTGGAACTTCTTGGGTGCGCAGCACATGAGCGAGGAGAGGGTGGTGGGGGCAGTCAGCATAGAGAAGGATGTGGATGGATTCCATCCCATGAATGTGGGAAGGCTCGCCATGCAAGGAAGGGCCCCTCTGTTTGTATCGTGCACTCCTAAAGGCTGCATGGAGTTGCTGATGCGATCCGGAGTGGATATGGCAGGGAAACATGCTGTGGTTATAGGCCGCAGCAATGTTGTGGGCATGCCTGCTGCTCTGCTGCTACAGGTCTGATATGTGACCTATACCTCCACTATTTTCAGCATTACAACTTTAACAATCAGGTACTTATTACCTTGCACATTTATGCAATTTAAACCCCTTCAAAGCATAGGAACTCTGCTTAGAATTGTCGGCCATGAATGTTAGTTTACAGTATCTCCCTGCGTTTGAGCTGTGCAATGGTAGTTCGCCCTGCTCCTGTCATCCCTCCATCCACTAAGCCCTTTTGTGCTCTCTTTTGTTAAAGGAGGTGTTATATGCCACAAGGCTATGGTAAGTAAATTCCAATGATATAATTATCCCTCTGTCTCTCCGCTCTCTCCACTTTCCAACCTCAACAAGTTCTCAGTCTGATTTTAATGCTTGGTGGCAGCGGCAAAATGCAACTGTTACAGTGGTGCATTCGCATACACCAAATCCAGCAGAAATTACAAAGAAGGCAGATATTGTAATTGCTGCAGCAGGAGTGGCCCATATGGTGCGAGGCAATTGGCTGAAGCCTGGGGCTGTTGTGATTGATGTCGGCATAAATGCAATAGAGGTTGGGTCGCTATTTTCTTGTTGTATTCTAGGTCACGAATCACTGGTCAATTCAAGTTTATGTGGTTTTCAAATCTCAACTGCTGTTTCCCGTTCCTCTTCCAAACATTTCTCTTGACGTAGATTTGTTACCGCAATCTGTTTGCACTCGTTGTTTCAGACAGCTATATAGCTAGCTTTTGCAGAGAGTTGTAATTTGCATGGTCCAGTTTGTCATCTTCCAAGTCATATCAAAGACAGCATGTGGCATAATGAATATGAGTGTGTGCGCGTGTAAGAGAGAGCGCAAATTGTAAGACTTCTAAGTAGGTCAAACATAATCCCTCCCGATTTTCTCTTGAGATAGTATCTACCTGTTTGATATTGTATCAGTTGCTGTTCTCAGTTTGATTAGGCTCTTAGTTGGCCTTAGAGAGACAGTTCTCATTGTTTCTGTGATGGTTTGTCTGTGACAGGATCCTTCCACGAAGAAAGGATATCGCTTGGTGGGGGATGTTTGCTACTCAGAGGCCTGCCAAGTTGCATCAAAAATCACTCCAGTGCCTGGCGGGGTTGGACCTATGACAATTGCCATGTTGCTCTCCAATACAATTGATTCAGCTAAGCGTGCATATGGACTTCTGGATACTTGCTAGTCTCTGGTTGAGGAGACCTCTCCACCAAGGTTGGGCTTATGTGGGGCACCTAATCTCCCTGTCCACAGATTTCAAGGGAAATATTTTTCCAGGACCCAATGATATGTTCGTTGGGGTGCGGTAGGGGCCTGGTGTTATGGAGTAGTTAGTGGTACTCATTGGATTGTGCTCGCCATGGCCTTGTGGCCAAACAGCAACACCCAGTTTGGGAGCACTTCGGGAGCAGTATTGAGTAAAATAGAGAAAGGAAGGAGCTCTTTATGAGGGAAAAAAAAGGAAAGAGTAAGGAAGAGACCCATGGGACATAGTAGAGAGGCAAATAGAAGATTATGAGGGTGTGACCTCATTGCCATCCATGCCTGAACGGATCAATCTAAATTTTGTAGTAATTAGAGGTGAACTATTTATTATTACTTCATGGGTTTCCCCACGGGATAGAATTGGGGGATACACTAACAAATATCCAACTAGCATTGGAAACCAGATTCTTAGGCATTGCATTTAGATTTCAAGTTAATTTTCTGTGTGGCTACCTTACCTTAGGGAAGGGTGATAAAGTAACAGCCAGCATTCAGATTACAAACAGTTGACTTAACTTCTAGCTCCATTATATCCACTACTGGATGCAGCCACCCAGACCAACTTTTAGAGGGGACGGTGGGGTTGGGAGGTGTTGTGCACTTCCAGTTAGTTAACTAGTTAATGGAAAGGCAAGTGATAAATGAGGCCCTGGAGTTCAATGCTTCCTCAGCGGGCCTGCCTGCGTGGCCCCACCCCCGCCCTCCGCCTCGCACCCCCCTCTGCTGCCGCCGCGGCCCGCGGTCGCAGCGCCTGCCGTCCCCGTGCCAGGTCCATCCCTCGCCTTAACACTGTCATACATTCTCACCACTGTCATGCATCCCCGACCTGTATTACAGTACTGTACACATGCATCATGCATGCCCCATGAATCCCTCATCATAGACGCACCGTCCTAGAGCGCAATCATAGCATAGACATTCAGTTGTCCCTAGGACTTTCCCATGGGGTTGACAGATGTGTGCACTCATGCGGACGGGGATGCTTCGCATGCGAGACGTTTTGCTTCACTCTTCACTATTGACGTCCGCTCGTTTTGCCGCACTATTCCTGTTGCTTGAACGCTTCTGTATTCTTCATATTGACCCCGCCCTCAGTCTGTAGAGAAGAATTTGGAGAAACAAGTGAGACGTTCTTTCCATGCAAAGGATTTCACAGGTTGGTGTCACACCGTAAGTAGTTGCTCTCTTGTCCCCCATGTTTCTGCTACACACCTTTGCCGGGGTTAAACGAAGCAGCCTCCCGAGTGTGCGCATTCAGAGATTTTATTGTTATCATTTCCTGCTGTCGTTGATGTTATTGGCCTTCTCTTCATATTCTCTGGTAATTTGTATGGCATTGCCGCCGTTTGCCGGGGTGGCGGGGAGGTTCAAATCCTTTTTCGTTTTTGCTTTAGGGTTTCACTGTACATACTGTCTTTCTTCTTGTAGCACTATTGCACGCGCCTGTAGTCCATTCTGTTTTCCCTGTCGATTTGCTGCGTCGCTCTTAGATCGTTGTTTCCACACTCCGAATCCCGTTTACTTTCAGAAGCTCGCTTTTACCATTTCTCTTGCCGACACCTGTGGTGGAGGCGCTCCACTTGGTCTTGCGATATGGTCAAAAACTCGACCATGGTGGAAGCCCATCGGGTGTACTAGGAGGAGTACGAAGACAACGACGCTACCGCGTGAGCCGGGCGCGTGAGCGTGTGAGCGTACGCTCACACAACGATGACGTGGCGTGAGCCTACGCTCACACAACGATGACGTGGCGTGAGCCTACGCTCACGTAGCTGACGTGGCACTGATGCTGACGTGGCGTGAGCCTAGTCCAGGTCATGCCACGTCACCACAAAGAATGTGGGCCTATAACCGTGGGGCCCCCAACTGCTGATATCACCACATGAAGGTGAAACGGATGAAGGGTTTCGGGCTTTCCTGGAGTTCAACCTTCTGCTAACAAGAGCTTCATTTCCTAGAACTGAAATGAACGTTGTGTTAACACGAGGTTGTTTTCCTGGAACTAAAATCAACATCGTGTCCACACGAGGTTGATTCGGAGAACTTCATGTCAACCTCGTGTTAACACGACGTTCTTTTCTTAGAACTAAAATCAACCTTGTGTCAGCACAAGGGGGATTTGGGAAACTCCAAGTAAACCTCGTGTTAACACGAGGTTGATTTGATCATCTGTCTATCTGAAGGTAGTTTCTTGTGCTTGCTAATGAAAACAGAATGACAGACCAATGCGACAAATGCATTGACCCACGCATAGCAAAGATATTAGACGACATACATTGAGAGACACTGGACTTGAACAGTCATTCCATTATAAGTTGTAGTCAAGGAAAACACAGATTTCGGAGTATCAAGTAAATGCTTTCTATGGGCTTGTATCCCGCTGTAGAAGTGTGTTGACTTCGTTGAAACTGATAGTGGCTTGATGAATGAAGAAGTCCCGCTTTGGATCACAAACCATCCTTCTGAAGAAGACGAAGTAAAGGTGTTTGCACGGTATGAACTTCCCTCTCTTTCCCAAACTACTTGAAAGCATACCAACAAAATCAGGACAGGTACAATTTGGAAAATTGGAAACAGTGCCTATTCTATTTAATCCCACAAACCCTAAATGCCTGGCAGCCATGGAACTGTTGAATGCTCCCGGTGCATCATACAGTGCCAAGAAGAAACCATAAGTTGCAATGTGCCTTTCCATGAATTTTCTGCTTCCTGATTATGCCAAAGCAATGGCACTTCACGCGGCCGAGTCCCTATCCCCTGAATTTTTACTGCCCGGCCGTAGGTGTAGCCAGCGTAGATCCGGAGTTCTTAAATACTTAGACTTAGATGCAGAGGAAGCGGGGATACATTGTTCTGACTCTGAGTCAGACTGAACTATGTTCTTTTAATATTCTGTTTCATCCTCTTTGGAAAACGTTGAATCCCCTTCCTCCACCGTAGTTGTTCCTTTGGAAAGAAAAATAATCAAAGAATCAACTACCATTTAAATTGCAATATGTATGAATCCATCTCACAAACCTCCCTCACTCTTGTCATTTCCATTGTGCTTTCATCTACAGTGTATTCATGCGTGCTCCATTCATGAATGTTTTCCTTTGTTCAACATCCATTGTACATTCATCCTCTGTACTCTTTAATCCACCCCACAAACCTACCACACTCATGTCATATACGTTGTGCATTCGTCTAAAGTTTTAGTCATGCATCTTCCTGTCATGAATGTTTCCCATTGCTCAACATCCATTATACATTCATCCATTTGACTCTTATCCATCCCTCATTCATCCATCTACATTCATTTTTCACACTCATCCATTTGTTTATCATCCAACTGTACATTCATCCATCCTTTATTCATCTGTTGCTTTCAGGTGGGAATGACCACTGCCTTTTATTATGTCGTCCAGCTTGTTTCCGCGGTAAAGGGTGCCAATCCGCGGGAATACACTTCACTTCTTCATGGGCGCGTGGTGACGCGGTCTTCAAGTGTGATGACGTGGAGTGAGCCCCGTGATGTGGCATTGGCGCAAGGTGACGTGGCGTGAGCGCAGTTGCGCTCACGCGCTCACGTGACCAGGCTCACGCAGAGGCATCCCTGCACGTCGTGGATCCAACTCCACGTCTATACCTCGTGGCTCAGGGACTCGTGCTGCTCGTTGAGTCACGGCTGCAGCAGACTCCACCTGCACTAGTGGTAGTGCTACTTCGCACATGAATCCCATGCCTCCCATATCTCCGCAGGAGGTGGACCATCCGGCCTTGGAGCCGGTACCACCTGAGCTGTAGCCATGGCAGCGAGCCTCTGCTCTAGCTGCTTTGTTTGTTGAACACCAATCTGAGAGCTCCATAGCAACTTTGCGTCAACGCAAGGTTGATGTCGACCTCCAAAGCGTTTGTTTATGAAGGTGACATGAAGCAGATTCAGCACTCGAATCAACCTTGTGTTGACGCGAGGCTGATTCTGATGCCACTCTCTACATCTGAAGTCCGCACCAAGAAACGCAAAGTAGGGAAAGTCGATTATCTGAAGCCACCAAAAGAACCTTGCGTCAACGCAAAGCATTTAGTTGGTTCAATGGACTGTTGCGGTATGCATTTCAGACTAAGCTGCATCCCCATCAATCAACCTTGCGTCAACGCAAGGTAGATCCATGGGAGCTCAATCTGTCACTCACAGGGATATTCATTATGTGCAGAGGAAAAGAAAAAGGAAATCCGTGGGGGGAGATGTGGAAGTGGCAGAAGGTGATGGTGAGGAGGAATCATTTGAGGGACACTATGAAGACAAGGCCGAGGAGGTTATGGGTGGGCAGAAAGTGAACTCCTCGAAGATGGAGCGGCTTTTACTCACCCATCCCTTAGCTATCCGAGGTGGAAACTCCAAGATAGAAGAGTTAGAAATCTCTAAGTACTCAGCCCGCTCAGAACAATCAGTCATGACCTACAACTAGTGTATCGTGGGGGTGCTTCCTATTTGTATTCCTTCTCGCATTCATATTAGCAATTTACCTTACTATCTATAATTAAGTATCAGATTACTTCTGCAATCTACCATGTTCCAACTACTCAGGCATTCATTCCACAACTTCACTCGTATCTCTCTACACGGTGTGAGTATGAAGTATGTATCAGATTAATATCTATCAAGTATCAGGCTGAAGCCATGGTGTCTCTAATCTACTCTACATTACAATTCTACAGCTTGCATTCATCAAGCATCAACAGAATCGTCTCTTCTCCTACTCCGTGCTCTTCATCTTTCCACTCAGAGATGCGTTCTCCCCTTTATTTCCAAGCCGGGATGCCAGAAGTCCCCCCACCAAGAAGTGATCCTCAGACGTCCCCGCTCTTCGCTTTATCTACCTACAAGCTGTTCTAACCGCTTTCCTAACTAACCGTCATTCTTGTAGTACACATTCTTTTTTCAGATGTCGTTCCCCCACAGTCGTTCCTTGCCAATGATAACTGTCCCCCAGCTGTGCCGAGCTGTGACTGGTTGTATCAGGCTGTGGCGGGCTGTGACTGGCTGTGTCGGGCTGTGTATGGCTGTGCGAAGCTGTGGCGGCTGTGTCGGGCTGTGTTGGCTGTGCGAAGCTGTGATGGCTGTGTTGACTGTGACGACTGTGTCTGACTGTGTCGGTTGTGTCGGCTGTGTCGGACTGTGACGGGCTGTGTTGGCTGTGCGAAGCTGTGGCTGGCTTGGATGGACTGTATCGGGCTGTGTATCTCCCCCCCCCCTAAAGCCTGTTGCTGTCACCCCTAAGGCTCCTGTTGGTCTCAGTCTGTGTAAATTAAGGGTACCCCACAGATCCCGTAAAAGTGTCTAAGTCCCAAGCAACCCTCTAACATTTACCCCTCCCCCTCTCAAAAAGCCGTGTCCTCACGGTTTACTGTTTGGGATTGGGAAACCTTTGTGAGCGAGCACCCTTCTGACGTTGAGAGTCTCGTGAAGGACTCCATGTGCGAGCCCGTGTCCTGACACTGGTTGAGGGAGATGATTGAGCAGTACCTGGAAATGTCAGTCCCTCCTTTGGCTGATATCGAGGTAATCTCTCAGGCATAGGAGACCCCCGTCGCTTCTTCTCTGCCATCTGAATCGCATAGTCCTCTGTCATGTCAAAAGAGTCCGCTGAAGAACCAGTAGTATCAGAATCGTCTTCCCCCCTGAGATGTTTTAACGGTCAAACTCTAACTGGAATCCGTTGGGGCATACAATGTGGTCCCACCATGTCTGGAAGTTTAATCTGTAAAACTTGTTGTAAGCGCTGAATTGCAAAATTGGTGAAGACCCTGAACTCCTTGTCTGTACAGGTGAGTGGTGTGCCAATGACTTGTGAATTGTGCAAGTATTTCCATGCCTCATGTCCCTTAAAGAAAATATCATCAGGGCCGAATTTCTGTGTTGACAAATTGTTCCAGGCCGCGTGAAACCATGAACGAATTTGAGAATCCTTTTGCATCATAACTTTTGCATCATATAAGTACGGCACTGAAGGTAACACCCAATGATCCCCACTGGAATAACTCAGAAATCGCGATTGCATCTTCTGCTGCTCAATGTAATAACGTGCCAGAAAACAAGCAGCATAGTATAACCCGCAGCCCATGACAATACTTGCTACCTCCTTGGTCTTGGTATAAATGTACCCATGTACAACTTGGAAGACAATTAGTTCCTTCAACATGGTACTTGCTTCATGCCAGTACCTCGCAAAGTGATGATCCTCAATGGGTCGATTGTTCGGAAGAACCTTAGTCCTAGTTGCCACTGGCAACCAAATGCGCATGATCTGGTAGTAATGTGCCAACGACTGTGGAGGACTAAATTCCTTCCAAGCCAAATCCAACACAATGGGAATTTGGTTGAAGGGCATAATCATAGCCCGACTGTACTCTCGTGCAGCAGGTGTCTTAGGTGGGTTAAAAGCAGCATCCCCCCATACCTCAAGCTGTGGCGGCTGTGGTGTGGCTGTAGTAACAACAGGGTCAGCTACTGTCATAGTCACTTGTTGTGGTATTGGTAGCACTGGCTCTTGTACCACTGGCATCTCCTGCACCCCCTGCGAAGAAGACTGAAAAGCTAAAGTTCTGGCTTGTAAATAAGAAGCCATCAGCTGCTCCTCAGGTACAAAGACTCTCTTGTCAATATTTGATGTCAGGTCCTCCACCTGAGTCTGCAGGTTGTCTACATCCTCCTGTAGCTCCGCTATCCTACTATAGACATTGTCTATAGTAGTTGTGGCAATGTTCTGCACCTGCAGTCTGAGCTCATTCATCTCGCCTTGGGTGAGCTTCCGTGGTGCTTTGCCTTCCACCGGTCCTTGTGCTAACCAGACCTGCAGAAGGTGGTTATCCACCAAGTTAGTTGTGGCACCTCTGAGAGTCTGCTCCTCTCTGAGTTTGTACATATCTAACTGCTGCTGTAAAACCTCCATGCGCTTCGCATGAGGTTCAACCAAACTCGCATAGGCAGCAACCAGATTATTGGCTTCCTTCCAAGCCTTGTTAGCGACATAGAGTTCATTTCTATTGGCCATGACCGTTTGTTGCAATTCCAGGATGTACCTCTCTTGGTCAGCTTCAACCTGCCTGTATTGCTTGAAAGTATTCTCATTGCGACAGAGTGTATTCTTCATATCAATAATGAGTTTTGTCTGCTCGACATTATCTGCCTGTGCCTTTATACATCTTTCCGCTTGGCTGTTAACTTCTAATGTAGTTTGCTCAAGCGTAGTTGTGAGTGTAGCACATTGTATGGTCATCCTGTCATGCACTGTCTGCAACTTCGTATGTAGTGCATTCACTTCTTGCAACTTGCTCTCATGCTTCACCTGCATTTGATATAGCTGTTGCTTATGTGCTTCGTGCAACTGGTCCTGCGCGAGGCTTGATTTAATCAAATGTTCATTGGCCAACTGCAAAGCAGCTGTTGTATCCTCTAACTCTTGCTGTAATTTGAGAGTGACCTCCTCATCGACCTTGTTTGCACACTCAGTGGCAAGTCGAGCCTCAAACTCCTTCCTGAGTTCCTCCCTCAAAGCTGTCAATTGGGTAGATGGAACATGGGATTTCACATAAGTGCCCAACAAATTAAGTGTCCTGCTTATGGAACTCATAAGCATGGCCTGCTGAGGGTCATCATGGTGAGTTTGCTGCTGTTCTCCCTTATCCTCAACAGTGTGATGCCTCACGAACCATTCAGGCCATTGCCCTACCAGATTTTCTTCCTGAATTACCTCATCCGCCACAGGTGCTGTAGTGTCTTGATATTCTACATGTGGTACCTCCGTCACAGGTGTGGGTATTATATGCACAGCAGGGGGGTGCGCACCTTTTGCCATTGTGGCTTTCACCAAAGCCACTTCAGCAGATTGTGTATAAGCTCAACACTGTCAAGGACGAGAGCATGAATGAACACAAACAAGAGATCAGATTAGAGGTACAAGACTAGACAAGAAGTCAAGGTCGGCGTGGCCAAATGCATGATGGCCCTGGACAACCGCTGTACCTCTGGAATCACTGGTTCCCTTACCAAGCCAGAGTTTTCATAGAGAAGGTCCTCATTCTCAATTTCGGCCACGACCTGCTCTGTAGTGGGAATGTCCAACCTTTCTCATTCCTGAGCAATTGGTGGTGATGCCACAACATATACTAATTGTGGAGCCTCCAAAACAACAGAGTCAATTGGTTGTGGTGGCTGTGGTATCGAAGTGACTTCCTCTTCCCTTTCTGAAGGCCCTGCTTCCAATAGTAGCAGCTCTTTGTGCTGCTGTGCCCCTTCCTGCACAAGAGCTTGGGAAACATTATCATGCGGTTTCCGTGAAGCCAGTGGATCCGCCACTACAGTCCAGCCTCTGTCTCTTAGACTGGGGTTGCACTGCCAGTCCACCCTCACTGTGTGAAGAGCCTTGCTCTTCAATTGCAGTGGTTTCTGTTTCAAACACTTCCATCTCCTTTCTCTCCCGAGTATCAAGTATGCAAGAATCAAGAATTATTTGAGCAATGATTGGACTGGACACAATGATGGAAGACTTAGCAGCAGTGCCCTGTAACCTCTTCATCTCGTCCACCAATCCGTTGTACATTAACTCTGCCCAAGCGACATCCTCTCCCCTCAAAGCTTTCAGGATCTCATCTGTGAATGACATGCTCAAATACTGTTGGTTCTGTTTCATGGCAAACAGAACGTTCAAGATTTGGCCAACCTCCCTAAGCCCTGGGTACTCGGCTTTGGTACAAGCAAAACCTTGAGTTTTAAATAAACTCCCTTCTTGGAACAAATTCCCTATCTGCAATCTTGCCTTGTGCTCATCCACCTCCACATGTCCTGATGGCAAATCAAACAGTTGCTGCAGGTACTTGGGAGTAATTTCTATATCTACTCCCCTCACCTGAGTAACTCCTGTCCGAGGCTCAAAGTTTTGGAGAAATTGTATCATGAACTGCCGATGATGCAAGGACCAGTCTTTGCGTAGCAATCCCTCCAATCGCAGCTCCCTCAGTAGTTGCACCGCCTGTGGTGCAGCGATCGTTTGCTTCTGTAAGATTGTGGTGCTTTTCACCCTGATATCTTCCATTCCTCTCACTCTCTTCATTCTGGACAAATAGACAGGTTTTGGTTGCAACAACTGAAGAAACGCCTGCAGGGCACAAAGCATAAAAGTATGGTTGGCGCAGAATGAAATGGGTAAGTGCTTGTAAGCCTGTGGGGCTTGCAAGTAACGATTTAGAGAAAATGTACTCTTCGTTGTCTGTCCTTGTGCCACTGCGTAAGTAGTAAGGCGAGCGTGTAGTCTGTTATTTCCGCCATAGCTTCAGAGTTATAGCTTTGATTGTCTCTCCTGACGAGACGCCGTTACTTGGAATGACGCCGACTCTTGCGCTCAAAATCCCTCCAATTTCTTGATTTCGCTTCTTGGAAATTACCCTCTGCAGGTAATTCTGGCTCATGATTGGCTGTTGGCTGTGTGATTGGTATTGTAATTTAATTCCCTTCCATGGATTTTCCACTCTGGACTGTCCACTAGGATAGCACATGTGACATGGATTTCGCTTTTCGGTACTTTTAAAGGGTTCCGTTACCCTTTCCCTGTATGCATTAATGGGCCCATAATAAGTTAATGTGCCGGGTAGGTACTTTGCCGGCCAATTTTGTCTTCTTCCTTGATGACACTCCCTCTTGCAATCCATGTCCGGCTGTGTGTCTCACCCTAGCGTCCACGTGTCCATTTCTAAACGTGCCTCCGTCCACTTTTCCGCCGGCCACTCCCCGGATGTTAACCCACGTCCACTTGTCACTGATCCTATGGATTGTGTAACCCTAGTAGGCTGTGTTGAGCTGTGACAGGCTGTGTCATACTGTGGTACGCTGTGATAGGCTGTGACACACTGTGGTAGGTTGTGTCACGCTGTGATGGATTGTGATAGGCTGTGTGACACTTGTACTGCCCGCCCTGGTCATATACGCTCGGCCTAGCGACAAGTGCTTCATACTCTGTTGATATCACTGGCGCAGCCCGTGATTGCTTCTGTGTTTCAACATGCAAATCGTGCTGCAATGGTTTGTCATGGATACCACTGTACCCCTTCAACTTATTGGCATTGACTCTTCCAAGCATCTCTTTGTTAATGGTTTGTAACATGGCGGTGTTGTTATCATACATCTTCTGTATGATATAAGGTCCTTTCCATGGTGATTTAAGCTTAGAAACTTTAATCTTACCCTTCTTCTGCAACCAGAGAACCAAATCTCCCGTCTTAAAAGTCTTTAACTTGCCTTCATCAAACTGTTCCTTCCTCTTCATCTGAATTCTGATCATGTTATCAGCTGCATCAGCACGTACTTCTTCCACATGGTATAATTCATGTTTCCTGACCTTAATTGAATCTTGAAATTCCATTCTCTTTCCCCATTCCGTTCTCATGGTAGGTAACAGGAATTCCACTGGAAGTACCATAAACTAATTGCAGCGTAGCTACGGCGTGAGCCCAGCCCCGTGAGCCTGGGAGCTGAGCTCACGTTCAAGCTTTGAAGCGTGAGCTGAGCTCACGCTTCAGGGAAGCGTGAGCGGCATGAATCTGCTGGAGAAGCAGGTCCTATAGGCGAGGATTGCAGGAAGAGGGCCTATTACCGTGGACAAAACAAAGGAGGCCACCATGCACCATGTCTGCAATGCGTGCCAAAAAAGAGGAATATGTAAACATGTCAGATTTGAGCTCAGAATGATTGACACAGTTTATTTCAATTCACAGAGAGACGCTTACAATGAATCGCAAGTGCATTTGCCCTCACAAGTGAACGAAATGTATATGTTTGTCATAAAATGAAAAGTCTTCACACGGCAACCTGGAAACCAGCATGGGAAGCGGGCATGGCTCGTATGTGTTCAAAGAGAAGTTGGCGGAGCTCTACGCGAGGTGTCCCGCTGCAGAAGGGTGATGACTTCTCCGTAGCCTAGTGTGGCTTGGTGAATGAATTGGTCTCTCTTACCGTCGCAACACATAATTACAAGGTATATGTAATATTGATGCTTGCAGGGGACCCACTTCCCTCTCATGCCGAGAGCGCCCTCACGCATCGTTACAAAATCCGGACAAGTGCACGATGGGAAATTCCCAATGGTAACTTGATATTCTTTGGCATGAAGAACTGAGCCAATTGACAGCACTGTGTAAATCCGTCCATACCCCGGGGAAGGGACTTCGGTGATACGAGCCACCGTAGCCTGCAAAATTCTAGCCGATTCCATCTTGCATTCGTGATCTGCACCCGAAGCAACACGGCGCACTGTTTTTCCATCTCTTTTTGTTGGGTGGGAGTTGGCACCGGGTGGAGGCATTGTCGGAGCATGTGGCACATCTGTGCCGACAGTGCATAAGGGCACCACCCGGGACCGTGCAAGACAAAACCCTCCCTCCTCCAGCATGCTTATCTCGGTTGAGGACAGCGATGTCCCAATTTGCACAGGCCAAATTGCGGGGGGAGGGGGCTTCATTATCACGGAAGGACGAACTGTTCCCTTCACGCATCGTGCCATATCGTCTGGGCAGAACCAAAACTTGTGCTCTTTTGACTCCCCACTATGATAAGGTCGGAACAACCCTGTGAATGTTGGAGCTGGAGTCCCCCTGGAGCCTTTGCATATTTTTGATTTGCATTTCTTGAAAGAGGGGGTCCGAATTGCCATGCAAGCCACTCTAGATCCTGGTGGGGTGCGTTCTATATGCCAGTCACTATCAATGCAATCAGATTCCTGCACCATGGCCACCACCTCCTCCAATGGGATTTCCGCTGCTATGCTTGCATGTTCCGCACCTGCTCCACAGGAGGAGGACCCACCTGGGAAGGGCCGGCACAGGACTTAGTCTGCACTGGAGACACCTTTGGCACAGAGAAATTGACCCTGTCTGGCCTATGGGAATCTCCATCTGACCCTGGAAGAGTGTTTAATTTCCTTTTGCATGATCCAAATCTTTCCTCGCCTTCCAAATGGGGGAGCCTGGATTGCAGAGGGGAACCTTCAGTGCACCTGTTTAGAGCTCTGGCCATCTTTGACGGGTCTCCGGACCTACTCGCAGCCCTTAGCATCAACAAAGTCGAATCGGGGCCCTTCCCTCCACCCCGTCCCATCAGAAAATTGCGGTACCTGGTTTGTTGTGTAAGTGCCCGCACCATGTCATCAGCAGTGGCCACATACAAGTCACGACCTGCTTTGGTAGACTGTTGCATCCAGGCGTTGTGAACAGTCTCTGCCAAATTACACGATGGCATGTCGGCCAAGTCCTCCAAGGACATGTCCTGCAGGAGGCATTGCATGGAAATGTGAGGAAGGAAAAGAAATGGTAGAGGTTATTCAAGTGACAATCGAACAACCCCAAATGAACAGGCACGATGCAAAGTGCAATTTGTGTTTAAGGAAAACTTGTGAGGCTTACCGTCGTCATGAAAGCTCCCCACTGTCTGTACCTGAAGTGCCAGAAAACCAACCAGTCCTCCAACTCCTTCAGGTGGATACCTGTAGCAGCACCAGCGGAGAACCACCAAGCCCGGATTGCCTGGTAAGTGCTCTCTGCTTCTCCCATTGAGGTGGCATTCTTGTACTTCAGACAGAGCCTTCTATGCTCCAACTGAAGGTCAGGGCGAATGCAGCGCTTTGTATGACGTGCCAGAGATTGACTCCAATGGAAGAGGCATGTGCGCTCCCTATTTTCCATGGGGACCTTAGGATCCCCAGAACCAAACACGCGCCGCACTGCATTGAAATTTTCCTGTGCACTATCAGCCATGAAGCCCGCAAAGTTTGTGTTCTGTATTCCATTGCGCTGCATGACGGTCAGGAGGGACTTCCACATGAGCATCTGGGATTCAGTGTCCTCCGACTGCATATCACAAATTGCTATGGAGAGCACACGCTGGTACGCCGGATCATACACATGGCACGCCATGGTTGTCCAACCCTTCACCCGTTTGCAGTGATCAAACATTAACCAACATTTAGCCAAATCTCCTCCAGGTTGCATTCGGCGGACAATGCTCACACCACTGCCTTGGCCCACAGCGGACATCTTGAACAAATACACTTTGGACGAGCCCTGGCCAGGGAACATACTGTTTTGAATGAATTCATAGCGACTCCTCCGTTTGAGGTCCATAATGTTGTCCATGAATCCAGCAGTGCCTGTGCCCATTCTGAGTGCATTCACCTGGTTTCGAATATTGGGAGAGCTCAACACGGAGAAATGGTCCATGACTGCCTCAAGGGAATCTGCATCCAGCATTGGCTGTGTCGAATCCCCTTCACCCAGTATGTGTTTTTCCAGGAATGCCTTGCTAGCTGCAAGCGCTATAGCAGAAGGTGTTGCAGAAGGGGCATTATGGAACTCTTGCTTCAGTAGATTTCTAGCGATGTCCACGCTATCCCTGCAACTCCCTTTGGACACAGGATGCTCGTGTGCACCCATATGAATGCAGGCACGAGTCATTGTCTTGCATCGATGTGCCACCTGATACATACGAGCGTGGCAAACAGAAACACAGGACGGGGAAAGTTTGCAGAACCTGCACACAAAAGTATTGGTATTGGGAGGTGCAAGCCCTGGGGTGAAAGGATTCAGGGGCACACCTTCCCACTCACTTTCGTTTGGCTGAGCGCTGTTTCTCAGCCGAGGGCAAGAAATATTCAGGCACTTGCAATGCCCAACGCAAACCGACCTCCGAAATTTCAAGCCAATGTCGTTATGGATGTTCGAAGTTTTTGTCCTGCACCAAGGATGTCCGTCATGTTTCTTGTCCATGCCCTGCAGAAGCCCAGCCAGTCCACTGGAAGACGTGGGAGGGTTGAGCTCAAACAAGATGTCCCCATCAAACTGAGCTGGCACGTATTGAACACGTTGCACTGGAAGGGACTCCCAATCAACAAAACGTAGCTCGCTCTTGTTAGAGGACTGTAGGGGACTTAGACACTTATACGGGATCTGTAGGGTACCCTTAATTTTTGCACAGACTGAGACAAACAGGAACCTTAGGGGTGACAGCAGAGCACTGTAGAAGGGGGTTACACAACCCACACAGCCCACACAGCCGTCACAGCCGTCACAGCCCACACAGCCGACACAGCCGACACAGCCCACACAGCCCGACACAGCCGTCACAGCCCACACAGCCCACACAGCCGTCACAGCCAACACAGCCCGTCACAGCCGACACAGCCCACACAGCCCACACAGCCCGACACAGCCGTCACAGCCCACACAGCCCACACAGCCGTCACAGCCAACACAGCCCGTCACAGTCGTCACAGCCCACACAGCCCACACAGCCCGTCACAGTCGTCACAGCAGACACAGCCCACACAGCCAGTCACAGCCCGACACAGCCAAACACAGCCAGTCACCGCTTGACACAGCTGTCACGATAATAGGGAATGAAGAGTAGGACAGGGAACGACTGTGGGGAACAACACCAGAGAAGGGAACATGTTAGTTCACATACGACGGTTAGAGAGGGAAACGGTTAGAACCGCGGATAGAAGGATAAAGGGAAGAACGGGGATTATGATGAGATCATTATTCGGGGAGGACTTGGGAGTCAGGCGGAAGCGGAGATCGGAGAGCACGATGAAGGAGGATTAGTAGATGCTTGTTAGATGCAAAGCCGTAGGGATATTGTAGAGGAGAATAGAGATACAATGGCTTCGGCCTGATACCTGATAAATCATAATCTGATATTTATACGATACAATCACACTGTGTAGAGAGATCTGAGTGAAGCTGTGGATTGAATGGAGGAGTGAAGGAAACTAATACGTAATTATCAATGGTAAGGTAGCTAAGATGAATGCGAAAAGGGAAACAAATAGGAAACACCCCCATGATACACTAGCTGTAGGTCATGACTGATTGTTCTGCGCGGGCTGAGTACTTAGAGATTTCCAACTCTTCTATCTTGGAGTTTCCGCCTCGGATAGCGAAGGGATGGGTGAGTAAAAGCCGCGCGACATTTGGCGACCATACTGGGGAACTGGTACATGAACAACCAGATGTGACAGGCATCTGGTGGGATCATGGTGGTTGGACCATTAAAGAATTTGAAGTGAATCAAATTCCCTGTGAAACGAAGGAAGAAAGATTGTCCAAACAGTTCTTTCAAAGGTTCTTGGAATTGCCAGACGGATGTAAAGAAAATATTCTTAAACGAGTGCATGATGCTGATCCAGAATGGGGTCTGGAGAAAGGAGTGATAAAGATTTATCAGGTAGCCTGTAGAGGAAGAGCACGTTGGTTACCAACATTGGTTTATGTGATAGCATTGCTATCCATTAAACGAGTAGAGTTTGAAGGCTGGGAAGAAAGAAAGGTGAATGTTTATACTCATATGCATGAAGAGCTTGTACTGGTAAAGAATTGGATTCCAAAGGATATTTTGTGGATCAAACTCACACCAAGAACAGCTTTTCAGACTTGTTTGCCATATGGTTATATGGTAACGGAGACTTCAAGTATAGCCAAGGGTGCATTGAAGCTTGAAAGAAATCCAGGCATATACGAGAGATATTACAGAAGAGAGTTTTGGTTATTGCCACATTAAAAAGAAATGAAAGACATGGGACATGAGTGATGAAAGAGAAGCTAGACGACAAAGATATTCATTAAAAAGGGAAAGCTATCTGAAAGCTAATTATCCATATCTTTGGGAGAGAGGAATAGACATAGGGGAATCATCTGGACCTCTCACACCATCAAGATCAAAAAGTGCATCACCTATACCGGAAGAACTAGAGTTTGATGCCACTCCTTCTGTTTCTTTGCAAGAAAGATTAAGGGAATTGGTACAGGAAGAAGATCAATCAAGAGGTGAAAGATCTGAGGTACATCCTTGGATAAAAGATTTGACAGAAATCTTTGATAAAAGTTGGCATGGAACACCAAAAGCAGGAACTCCAGTTTCTGAAGCAGAAGATGAAGAAGGAGATGAGGATGTGGCAGAGCCAACGGAGAGTTCAGACTCTCCAACACCATTACAGTTGAGTTACATGAGTGAAGAAGAAACCCAAGGGCAGAACTTGAATGATGAAAACAGAGAGAAGAAATTGGAAGAGGAAGAATATGAAGAAGTAGACCCAACAGCTGAGGTTGAGACTACAACCAGGACATCCCAACCCGTTAGACCTGGATCAAGTGGAGCACTTGGATCACAGGCCAACGAAGGTGTCGGCTCAGGGGGATCAGGCGGGCTGCCTGGATCTGGCTCTGGGGGGACAGGGAGTGTGGGAAGTAGTGCAACTGAAGCTGGGAATACTGTGAATATCGTGGGGCCAGAAGCAGGGAGTGCTCAAGGGCCACCACTTGGTGGAAGATCCACCACAAAAACAACAGGTCCAGAAGGACCAGCACCAGCAAGGGTGCCAGCACCTGTCAGTGGGCAGAAGGTAGGGCCACAGATGGCGTTACAACCAACACGGGCAAAACCACCCTTTCCAATATATTCAGGAAAAGGGGATCCCGATGTACACATTAGCCAATTTGAGCACATGTGTATAGTGAACAATGAGAATGGCGATGATGCCAAGATGAGACTGTTTCCTTGTTCACTTATCAAGAAAGCAAGTGAATGGTATGCAAGATTCCCTGATAATCATTTCCTAACCTGGAATGGCTTGAATACAGCATTTCGAAATAGGTTCAGGACAAGTAAAACTGAGGATGAAGTGTATGGAAGTTTACAACAGCTGAAGCAGAAGAAGCATGAAACTGTTGAAGAGTATATGGAGAAGATGGAATTGATGATGAAAAAGCTGGCTGCAGTACCAGCACCCGGTTTACAGAAGACTTGGTTTGTGAGTGGACTAAGACCAGAGTTGCAGAAGAAAGTGGATATGTTACCCCATAATACAGTGGAGGAGGCATTTGAAACTGCGAACAGAATTGAGCAATTGGGAATGCTCAGGAGAGAGAAAAAGGAAGATGAGGACTCTGAAGATGAGTCAGATGAAGAAGAAGAGCAAGAACTAAAAAGAAAGAGTAAGAGAAAGGAAAAGTTGAAGAGGGATAACTATGAGAAAAGATTGGAAGAAATCTTGAAGAAGTATGCCACAGAGGCTGCAACACATTGGAGGAAGGGTGTATGGTGTGCAAAGTGCCAGAATGAAGGCCATACCACTACAGAATGCCACATGAAGGAGAAACACTGTACTATCTGTAAAATGGATAACCATTCTACTGAGAATTGTTACTACAACAGAAGGACAGCTGCCAGAGAACCTAGGCAAGTGAGGGTGCATCAGGTGCAACCCCAGCCAAGAAGAAGCAATGATCAGGACCACTATGGTAGGTCTGGTGGTTATAACAATGGCATGGAAGGAAGAGGTAATTCAAGAGGGAATTACCAAGGAAATTCCAGAGGCAACTATCAGGGTAATCCGAGGGGGAATTACCAGCCCGGGAATCAGGATTATAGAAATAATCCAAGACCAGACCAAGGGCGAGGACCCAATGGTGAAGAGCTATGTTACTATTGTAATCAGCCAGGACATCGCAAGGCAGCCTGTTCATTCTGGATAAGACACCAGAATGAGATGAGAGCTCCTGTGAATGAGGGCCCAGTGGTGGCAGCTCACATGGTTAGGCCATGTGTTGTACCAGAAGTAAGTACAATGATAGTAACAAGAAGTAAAGCTAAACTAATACCTCCAGTAGAAGAGGAAGAAGATGAGACTGGAAGTGGCAATGATATGCCTGAAGATGAAGAGACTTGGAAGGATGAGAAGGAACTGCACAAGGAAGTGGCAGATACTATAAGGGAAATGCAAAAGAGTACTGATATTCCTGTGGCAGATTCCTCTGATTCGGATGGAGAAAAAGAGGAGAGTGAGGAAGAAAGGAGAAAAGAAGATGCAGACATGCAAAGTAATGAAGAGACTTTGGCTGAAGTAATATGTCAGACCAAAGCAGAAATTACCATTGGACAGCTATTAGCTGTGGCACCTTATTGTAGGCACAGGCTGTATCAGGCAATCAATCGAATTGCCCAAGAAACAGGAAACACAGACCTGAACAGCAAGGTGACCAGTTATAATGTGAAGCCGGAAGGGCGAGAACCAGTCATGGACTTTGATGATTCTATGCCAGTAATCCAATTGAGAATTGGAAGCACAGAACTAACTGATGTACTGATAGATGGTGGTTCTGGAGTAAATATCATGACAGACCAATTAAGGAAGAAGCTTGGTCTAAGTAACATGAAACCAGCCCCATTTACAGTAACAATGGCAGATCAAAGAAGTGTACAGCCATTGGGATTAATAAGAGGAGTTAAGATACAGATACAGAAAATGATCTTTCTGATCACAGTAACTGTATTAAAAATGGATGAAGTCATGGAGGCTTATTCCTTATTATTGGGACGTCCGTGGCTGAAACAGGCCAGGGTATTCCATGACTGGAATTCTCAGTTACTAACTGTGCATAATGGGATGCACGAGATACAAATTACCACAAAGAAATCTAGTAGATTACCTGCTACAAGAAGACCTCGAGGAGTCAGAGAGTATGACTGGAGGGGAGGACTGGATGAGGAGCAGGAAGCTACCCTATTTGCTGCACACCCAGAGTGGGAGCAAGTTGCAGAGATGCGGCTGGAAAGCCTAAGTTGTTTGAGAGGTATCTGCTGTGGTGTAGTGACAGCAACACCAACGGAAGAAGAAACCAGCATTTACCCATCACATTTCTATGAAGAAAGAGAAGGAGAAATAGAAATCCTAGAAGAACCAGCCACTGTGAGCTTACAGGATGAAGTGGTGACTGGTTGGACAATCACAGCTGATGAGCAGGTGAGAGAAGTAAATGTGGGAACTCCGGAGGAACCAAGGATGGTGAAAGTAGGAGCTGATTTGGAGCCGGAATTCTTCGAAGAAGCTAAAAGCTTGTTCATCAAATACAGAGATGTATTTGCTTGGAGCTATGAGGATCTAAAAGGGATACCACCTGAAGTCTGTCAGCATAAAATTGAACTGGAACCAGGGTCAGTGCCAATCAAGCAGGCGAGGTATAGAATGAATCCCAACTACGCACAGAAGGTTGGAGAAGAGATAAAGAAGTTGGCTGAGGCTAAGTTTATATACCCAATAGAGTATACAACTTGGTTGTCACCCATTGTTATAGTTCCCAAGAAGAATGGCAAACTAAGAGTATGTGTGAACTATAAGAAGCTGAATGCTTGTACGAAGAAAGATCCTTTCCCTTTGCCATTCACAGAAGCAGTATTAGACACTGTGGCAGGCCATGAGATGTACTCATTCATGGATGGCTTCAGTGGTTATAATCAAGTGCAAGTGGCAGAAGAAGACCAAGGGAAAACAGCTTTCATCACAGACTGGGGGGCTTATGCATACAAAGTCATGCCCTTTGGACTTTGTAATGCACCAGCGACCTTTCAGAGAGTGATAAGTGAATCTTTTCAAGAGTATCTGGATGATTTCATGCAGGTGTTTTGGATGATTTCAGTGTGTACAGCTCTAAGAATGAGCACTTGCATAAATTGGAGTTATGCCTGGCCAGATGCAGGATGAGAGGTCTGGGCTTGAATCCAGAGAAGTGTACTTTCTGTGTGAACTCAGGGGTGCTTCTGGGACACATAGTGTGTAAGAAGGGACTTCTTGTGGATCCCAGGAAGACAGAGTCCATTAAAGTCTCTCCACCACCAGTGAATGTTAAGAGTTTAAGGAGATTCCTTGGGCAAACCAGTTATTACAGAAGATTTGTCAAAAGGTATGCACAAATAGCAGCACCATTGAGCAAGCTTCTGAAGAAAGATGCAGTGTTTGCATGGACAGCTGAATGTCAACAGGCGTTTGAGGAACTTACACTGTCAGTAACAACTACACCTGTGCTGATTAACCCTCACTGGCATGTAGTATTTCATGTTCACTGCGATGCATCAGGAGAAGCATGGAGCGGTGTTAGCCCAGAATGTTACAGGGAATATAGATTCACCTGTGTACTATGCTAGCCGGTTGATGAACAGTGCTGAGAGGAACTATAGCACAACGGAAAGAGAAGCATTGGCAATGATCTATGCAGTGAAGAAATTCAGGCATTACCTATTGGGAAGAAAGTTTATGTTTTATGTGGATCACCAGGCTCTGATATATCTGGTGAACAAACCTTTGATAAGTGGAAGGATAGCGAGGTGGTTAATAATCTTGCATGAGTTTGAGTTCGAGGTTATTTACAAGCCTGGCCGTTTGCATCTTGTGGCAGATCATTTGTCACGACTAACAACAGGAGAGGCCGCCACAGGAGTGGACGATCAGTTACCTGATGCGAGTTTATTTGTAATGGAGGTGCAAGGAAGTGCAGATGAATGGTTAGATTGGCAATGGCCAATCAGATACTACCTTGCTCATGGTCAGTGCCCACCTAGTTATGGTAAGGAGCAAAGGAAAAGAATTGCTATCAGAGCTTTACCTTATACTATGGTAGGAAGCAGAATGTATAAGTTAGGACCTGATGGAGTACTAAAACGATGCTTGTACCACCATGAAGTAAATAAAGTCTTGGAGGAAGTTCATAAAGGAGTGGCTGGAGGTCATTTTGGAGAAGAGACTACCAGTAGAAAGATACTACTCGCAGGATACTGGTGGCCTACGTTGTTCAAAGATGTACATGAGTATTGTCAGAAGTGTGATGAATGTCAGAGGCTAGGACCTTTGCAGAGATCTGGAAGAATGGCCTTGCATCCTACAATGCCTACGGAACCATTTCAGAAATGGGGACTAGACTTTGTTGGACCAATTAATCCACCATCCAAGAATACACGAAACAGGTACATAATTACAGCCACTGATTATACTACAAAGTGGGTGGAAGCTAAAGCTTTGAGGGACAACACAGCCAAGTCCACAGCAAGGTTCCTGTACGAGAACATACTTACACGATTTGGATGTCCCTTAGAATTTATCAGTGATCAAGGAAGTCACTTCATGAATGAGACCATTGAGTTATTGACTAAAGAGTTTATGATTGTGCATAGAAAGAGTACAACATATTACCCACAGGGTAATGGACAGGCAGAGGCTACCAACAAAATACTATGTACTATCTTGGCTAAGATAGTCAATGCAAACAGAACGGATTGGGATACAAAGCTGCTGACAGCTTTGTGGTCATACAGGACTTCATATAAAGTCACCACTAAGTATACACCATTCCAATTAGTTTATGGTATGGAAGCCTTACTTCCAGTGGAATTCCTGTTACCTACCATGAGAACAGAGTGGGGAAAAAGAATGGAATTGCAAGACTCCATCAAGGTCAGGAAACATGAATTATACCATGTGGAAGAAGTACGTGCTGATGCAGCTGATAATATGACCAGAATTCAGATGAAGCGAAAGGAACAGTTTGATAAAGGCAAATTAAAGACTTTTAAGACGGGGGATTTGGTTTTATGGTTGCAGAAGAAAGGAAAGATTCAAGCTTCTAAGCTTAAATCACCATGGAAAGGACCTTATGTCATACAAAAGATGTATGATAACAACACAGCCATGTTACAAACCATTAACAAGGAAATGCTGGGAAGAGTCAATGCAAATAAGTTGAAGGGGTACAGTGGTATCCATGACAAACCCCTGCAACATGATTTGCATGTTGAACCGCAAGAGCAGTCACGGGCTGCACCAGTGTTACGAACGGAGTATGGAACACTTGTCGCTAGGCCCAGTATATATGACCGGGGTGGGCAAAACAAACGTGACACAGCCTATCACAGCCCATCACGGCGTGACACAGCCTATCACAGCCCATCACGACGTGACACAGCCAACCACAGCCCAGCAAGGCGCACCACAGCCTATCACAGCCCATCACGGCGTGACACAGCCTATCACAGCCCATCACGACGTGACACAGCCAACCACAGCCCAGCAAGGCGCACCACAGCCTATCACAGCCCATCACGGCGTGACACAGCCTATCACAGCCCATCACGACGTGACACAGCCAACCACAGCCCAGCAAGGCGCAACACAGCTTACCACAGCCCGTCACGACGTGACACAGCCTATCACAGCCCGTCACGACGTGACACAGCCAACCACAACCAGCAAGGCGTGACACAGCCTATCACAACCTACCGCAGCGTGTCACAGCCTATCACAGCTTACCACAGTGCAACACAGCCTATCACAGCTCAAGACAGCCTACTAAAGTTACACGATCCATAGAATCAGTGACAAGTGGACACATAAAAACTTCAGTAAAATGGCTGAAGGAAGAAGAAACGGAAATTAATTTAAAAATAGACACGTGGAGGTCAGGGTGCGACACACAGCAGAGAATGAAGTGCAAGGACAGGTGTCAAAAAGAAAGAGGACAAGAACGGCCGTCAAAAGGGATGAAAGGCGGACCCATTAATGATTACGGAAAAAGGGAAACAGAACGAACGGCAAGTACAGAAAAGCCGAATTCATGTCGCATGTGTGATCCTAGTGGACTATCCAACAGGGAAAGTCCACTAAAGAAGATAAAAGTTAAAATCCAGTCACAGCGGCCACAGCCAATAGAAAACCAGAAAAATGATCAAGAAAATGGAGGGAAATTGAGCGCAAGAGGCGGCGTCGTTCAGAGTAACGGGCGTCTCGACAGGACAGGCCATAAATGCTATAACTTGGAAACTATGGAGGAACTAACAGACATTACGCTCGCAATATTACTTACGCAGTGGCAGAGACACGAAACGAAAGAGCAGAGCTTTTCTCTTGAACAATGCTTGCAAGCCCCGCAGGCTTACAAGAGGTTACCCATAGCTTTCTGCGGCAACCATACGTTTCTGCTTTGTGCACTACAGGCACTCCTGCAGTTGTTACAGCCAAAGCAGTTCGGTGAGTCTAAGATGAAGAGAGTGAGAGGAATGGAGGAAATCAGGGTGAAGAGCACCACCATTCTGCAGAAACAAACGATGGCTACCCCACAGGCGACAAAGATACTGAAGGAGCTGAGATTGGAAGGATTGCAAAGCAAGGATTGGACACTACACCATAGACAGTACATGTTACAATTTTTGCAGAACTTTGAGCCAAAGACAGGAACAACAACGGTGAAGGGAGTTGAATTAATGATTACTCCCCTATACCTCCAGCAATTGTTTCAATTGCCAGCAGGTCATGTGTATGTGGAAGAACACAGGGAAAGACTGCAAATAGGGGATTTATTCCAAGAAGGGAGTTTCTTTAAAACTCAGGGTTATGCTTGTACCAAAGCTGTGTACCCAGGGTTAAAAGACATAAGCCAAGTATTGAACGTTCTGATTGCCCTGAAACAGAACCAACAATATTTGAGCAAATCCTTCACAGAGGAAATCCTCAAAGGCTTGAAGGGACAAGAGGTACTATGGGCGGACATAATGTACAACGCACTGGTAGAGGAGATGAAAAGATTACAAAGTACTACCGCAAAATCTCCTATCATAGTGTCTGGCCCAATCATTGCTCAAATAATCCTTAGTTCGGGCATACTTAATGCACAAGAAAGGAAGGAAATGGGAGTGTTTGAGCCAGAAACAACTGCAATGGAAGAGCAAGGCTCTTCACACAGTGAGGGTGGACTAGCAGCACAACCAGAGACTAAGAGGCAGAGAAGGGGAAAGACTGTAGTGGCGGATCCACTGGCTTCACGGATTCCGCATGATAATGTTTTCATAACCAGGAAGGGGCACAGCAGCACAAAAGAATGTTATTACTGGAAGCAGGACCTTCAGAGAGGGAGGAAGAAGTTACTTCTGCATCACAACCAACACAGCCACTTGAACGACTTGTCACAAGGTCACAAGTTATCCATGCAGCTCAAACCGAAATAATTGATTTGGAAAGTGAAGGATAGAGATTCCAACTACAGAGCAGATAGTGGCAGAAATAGAGAAAGGGGACCTTCTCTATGAATATTCTGGTCTGGTAAAGGAGACAGAAATCCCAGAGGTGCAACAGTTGCCCAAAGGAAATCCTGAGGTGCATATAATGCACACACCTGTGTTGGAGGTACCACAGCAGAAGGCCATGACACTGTAGCACCGGTCATGAATGAAGTAGTTCAGGAAGAAAATCCGGTGGGACAATGGTCTGAATGGTTAGTGAGACATCATACTGTTGAAGATCGGGAGGAACAGCAGCAACCTCACCATGATGACCCTCAACAGGAATGCTGATGAGTTCCATAGGCAGGACACTTAATTTGTTGGGGACTTATGTCAAAACCCATGTTCCAATTACCCAATTGACAGCCTTGAAAGAAGAACTCAGGAAGGAGTTTGAGGCTCGACTTGCCACTGAGTGTGCAAACAAGGTCGATGAAGAGGTCACTCTCAAGATGAAGCAGGACTTGGCCAATACAGAAATGGCTTTGCAATTAGCCAAGCAACAATTGATTGAGGCAGGCCTCGCGCAAGACCAGTTGCACGAAGCACATAAGCAACAGCTATACCAAATGCAGGTGCAGCATGAAAGCAAGTTGCAAGAACTGAATGCACTACATACGGAGTTGCAAACAGTGCATAACAGGATGGCAATACAATGCGCTACAATTACAACTATGCTTGACCAATCAACAAAAGAAATAAACAGTCAAGCGGAAAAATGTACGAAGGCAGAAGAAGAGAATGCGGAGCACATGAAGCTCATTGTCGATATGAAGAATACAATCTGTCGCAATGAAGATACTCTCAAGCAATACAGGCAGATGGAAGCTGAGAATGAGAAATACATCGTGGAGTTGCAACAAAACATCGTGGCCAATAGAAATGAAATCTCAATCAGTAACAAGGCTTCGAAAGAAGCCAATAATCTACTTGTTGCCTATGCGCAATTGGTTGAGCCACAGGCGAAGCGCATGAAGGATTTACAACAGCAGTTGGAATTGTATAAGCTAAGAGAGGAGCAAACTCTCAGGGGAACCACAAGCAGCTTGGTGGATAACAGCCTTATGCAGGTCTGGCTAGCACAAGGGCCAGTAGAAGGCAAAGCCCCACGGAAGCTCACCCAAAGCGAGATGAATGAGCTTAGACTGCAGGTGCAGAACATTGCCACAACTACTATAGACAATGTCTATAGTAGGATAGCAGAGTTACAAGAGGATGTAGACGGACTCCAGACTCAAGTGGAAGACCTCACTTCAAACATCGACCAAAGAGTCTATATCCCTCGGGAACAGCTAATGGCTTCTTATTTGAAAGCCAGAACTCTGGCTTTTCAGTCTTCACAGGAGGTGCAAGAGATGCCAATGGTACAGGAACCACTACCACCACCACCACAACAGGTCAGTGTACCAGTAACTGAACCTGTGGTTACTACAACCACACCACAGCCACCACAGCCGGAGGTATGGGGCAATGCAGCTTTTAACCCACCTAAAACTCCAGCTGCCAGGGAGTACAGTAGGGCTATGATTATGCCCTTCAACCAAATTCCATTCATGTTGGATTTGGCTTGGAAAGAATTTAGTCCTCCGCAGTCATTCGCACATTACTACCAAATCATGCGTATTTGGCTGCCAGTGGCAACCAGGACTAAAGTTCTTCCAAACAATCGACATATTGAAGATCATCACTTTGCACAATACTGGCACGAGGCAGGTACAATGTTGAGGGAATTGGTTGCTTTCCAGGTTGTACATGGACTCATTTATACCAAGACCAAGGAGATAGCAAGTATTGTCATGGGGTGCGGGCTATACTACGCTGCTTGTTTTCTGATACGTTACCACATTGAGCAACAAAAGATGCAAGCACGCTTTCAAAGTTACTCCAGTGGAGATCATTGGGTATTACCTTCGGTGCCACCTCATATGTACCTATATGACCCAAAAGTTATGATACAGAAGGATTCTCAAATTCGTTCATGGTTTCAAGCAGCCTGCAACAATTTGTCAACACAGAAATTCGGACTTGATGACATTTTCTATAAGGGACATATCGCATGGAAATACTTGCACGCGGCACCAGTAATTGGTACCCCACTCATTTGGACAGACAAGGAGCTCAGTGTCTACACCAATTTTGCTGTTCAACGGTTGCACCAGGTTGTAAAATGCAAACTTCCAGACATGGTAGGACAGCATTGTATGCCCCAGATGATTCCACAAAAAGTTCGAAAATTAAAACACCTAAGAGGCGATGACGATTCTGATACAACTGGTTCTTCACAAAATTCTTTTGACATGGGAGAAGACTATACAATTCAGATGGAAGCGAAGAAACAAAGGGGATCTCCTCTGCCGGAAAGATTACCTCGATATCAGCCTCCAGAAGGCCTCACTTATCCAGGTAGTAATCAACCATCTCCATCAACCAGAGACAGACCTCGGGCTCGTACACACAGCCCACCACGAAACTCTCAACGTCAACAAAGTGATCACTCACAAAGGTTTGCTACTCGAAAACAGTAAACCGTGAGGACACGGCTTTTTGAGGGGGGAAGGGGTAATGTTAGAGGACTGTAGGGGACTTAGACACTTATACGGGATCTGTAGGGTACCCTTAATTTTTGCACAGACTGAGACAAACAGGAACCTTAGGGGTGACAGCAGAGCACTGTAGAAGGGGGTTACACAACCCACACAGCCCACACAGCCGTCACAGCCGTCACAGCCCACACAGCCGACACAGCCCACACAGCCCACACAGCCCGACACAGCCGTCACAGCCCACACAGCCCACACAGCCGTCACAGCACAACACCCGTCACAGCCACACAGCCCACACAGTCACACACACACACAGCCCACACAGCCCGACACAGCCGTCACAGCCCACACAGCCCACACAGCCGTCACAGCCAACACAGCCCGTCACAGTCGTCACAGCCCACACAGCCCACACAGCCCGTCACAGTCGTCACAGCAGACACAGCCCACACAGCCAGTCACAGCCCGGCATAGCCACACAGCCAGTCACAGCCCGACACAGCCAAACACAGCCAGTCACCGCTTGACACAGCTGTCACGATAATAGGGAATGAAGAGTAGGACAGGGAACGACTGTGGGGAACAACACCAGAGAAGGGAACATGTTAGTTCACATACGACGGTTAGAGAGGGAAACGGTTAGAACCGCGGATAGAAGGATAAAGGGAAGAACGGGGATTATGATGAGATCATTATTCGGGGAGGACTTGGGAGTCAGGCGGAAGCGGAGATCGGAGAGCACGATGAAGGAGGATTAGTAGATGCTTGTTAGATGCAAAGCCGTAGGGATATTGTAGAGGAGAATAGAGATACAATGGCTTCGGCCTGATACCTGATAAATCATAATCTGATATTTATACGATACAATCACACTGTGTAGAGAGATCTGAGTGAAGCTGTGGATTGAATGGAGGAGTGAAGGAAACTAATACGTAATTATCAATGGTAAGGTAGCTAAGATGAATGCGAAAAGGGAAACAAATAGGAAACACCCCCATGATACACTAGCTGTAGGTCATGACTGATTGTTCTGCGCGGGCTGAGTACTTAGAGATTTCCAACTCTTCTATCTTGGAGTTTCCGCCTCGGATAGCGAAGGGATGGGTGAGTAAAAGCCGCGCGACAGCTCTTGCACCCAGGCACACCTGCGAGGGCTTTCAATTTTGGAATGACACTTGTTATCTCGCGCAATTCGTCATCATCCAATAAGGGAGTTTGCACTGGCGGAGGAATCTCAGAAACATCCTCCAAGGACGAGTCCGAAAGAGTAACGAAGGTAGTGGATGTGCTCACCTCTTGTTTCACAGGAACTGTGCCCTTCTGTTGCACGACCGATGCTGCAGTGCCAGGGGTAACGACTGATCCTGCTGATTGTCTTCTCTCTTTTCCAAGGACACGGTATGTTCCTGGAAGGACTCTCCACTTCCTTCCACACTCGCCAACCAAGGGTTTCTCCAAGTGCCCAGAATCCAAATTCCCATCCTCGTCATACACCTCTTTCTGAACAAGCAGAGAACCCAACTCCAGCGGGAACACTGTAACCAGCTCATCCTCATGAACAACTGCATACCCATCGTCGTCTGCAGTGGCAGTCAGTGGAAGAGTACCTGCATTGGAATGGAATCGAGCGAGTGCATCTCGCTCCCTCGACATGTTTTCCAGCACTGAACGAAACTGCCGATGCAGAACGGAATCCCCGAACTGAGAGCCCGTAATTATCGAAAGTGGAAATACCACCAGCAAACTGAGGTCAACAAGGGTAGCACCAAACCCAAGGCTGCCGGCGATGCATGCCAAGGATGTAGGGATGACGTGCACATTCACCTCCCACCAACCAGAAAAACGGTTTTGAAAGACCAGAGCCACAAGAAGCCGTACTGTTTTTGGATGGAAAACAAACCCTGAAATTGACATGAAACCATCCATTATGAAATGACGGCAACAACCCTGGAGAGCAGTAAACAGGAAGATCCGATTGTAATGAGATTGTGTTGCGCCAGAATAGCACAGAACAAACACCGACACTTCAAGAGATACCTCGCACGAATGTGTGCAACACATGGTCATATCCGACACAATCCTTTATACCGAATGACCCCATGGGGACGGTCACGGCATAAAAAAAACCACAGGGCATGCAGCACAACACACGTGGATGCATATGTGAAGCATAACAATTATTGCGAATCTGGAAGAACTGCTCGGAATTGAAAAAGCACTACATTTCTACGGCGCATTCGAATTTGAAAGAAGGCAAGGAGGCCGCCATGTATTGGCAGGCGGCGAAGCACATCTGACATATATCGCAAATGCATGCAACGGATATTCTTTTTCTTCGGCGCTTTATTAGCTGGGTAATACAAAGACGACAAAATGGATGAATTCCGTTCGCACACAATATCAACACCCGCATCCAAATACGGTTGACAACGTCCATTTTTATTTTTGTTACATGCGATACCAGAACTTGTTGCAAACGTCAAACTGGAGAGCTCCAGGGGCATCGTGGGGAGCCCTTGTTTCCAGCGGAGGAGAAAGAGAAGGAAGTCATTATACTTCACGAGTTCTAGAAACAGGAATAGAGCTAGATATAGAATGAGGATGGAAAGAGTGGAGGAAGAGGAAAAGGAGGAAGAAGAGGGAATACAGGAAAGTGTGGCGATGGAGGAGCAGGAATCTGGAGAAGAACAACAACCCACCATAGTTCCAGGAACAGGCGAGGAGGACACTGCGTCTGAGGGAGAGACAGACGACATGGAGGAAGATGTTGACACTGGCCTCACGGACGATCTGACCACGGGAAAGAGGAAGGGGGAGAGGCTCACCTACATAGTCGGCGAAGAGAGCAGCCCCAAACGGAAAGCGTCCCCGGCAACTGGGGAGTCTTCTCGAGTAGCTACGAAAAAGGTAAAATCCACACGACCCATATTTGTGAAGAATTCGGCTTTGAATGGCAGGTATTTGTGAAAGAAAGAACCATTGGTCTTGCAAAATTTGGTCTTGATGTCTGTTATGTGAGGGTGAAACGAACCCTTCACTGCCAGCCCAGACAGTGTGCGGCAACGCACACTGTTTGAGCTGAGCATTTCAATGTTTCTGGGTGCAAAATTTGGACTTCAGGGGCACCTGTGTGAGTGTGAAAAGAACCCTTCACTGCCAGCCCAGACAGTGTGCGGCAACGCACACTGTTTGAGCTGAGCATTTCAATGTTTATGGGTGCAAAATTTGGACTTCAGGGGCACCTGTGTGAGTGTGAAATGAACCCTTCACTGCCAGCTCAGACAGTGTGCGGCAACGCACACTGTTTGAGCTGGGCATTTCGGTGTTTCTGGGTGCAAAATTTGGTCTTTGCTGTCTGTTATCTGAGGTTGAAATGAACCCTTCAAAACCAGCTCAAACAGCGTGCGGCAACGCACAATGTTTGAGCAGACCTTTTCAATGTTTTAGGGTTCAAAATTTGGTCTTGATGTCTGTTATGTTAGTGTGAAATGAACCCTTCACTGCCAGCTCAGACAGTGTGCGGCAACGCACACTGTTTGAGCTGAGCATTTCAATGTTTCTGGATGCAAAAATTGGACTTCAGGGGCACCTGTGTGAGTGTGAAATGAACCCTTCACTGCCAGCCCAGACAGTGTGCGGCAACGCACACTGTTTGAGCTGAGCATTTCAATGTTTCTGGGTGCAAAATTTGGACTTCACGGGCACCCGTGTGAGTGTGAAATGAACCCTTCACTGCCAGCTCAGACAGTGTGCGGCAACGCACACTGTTTGAGCTGAGCATTTCAATGTTTCTGGATGCAAAATTTGGACTTCAGGGGCACCTGTGTGAGTGTGAAAAGAACCCTTCACTGCCAGCTCATACAGTGTGCGGCAACGCACACTGTTTGAGCTGAGCATTTCAATGTTTCTGGGTGAAATATTTGGACTTCAGGGGCACCTGTGTGAGTGTGAAAAGAACCCTTCACTGCCAGCCCAGACAGTGTGCGGCAACGCACACTGTTTGAGCTGAGCATTTCAATGTTTCTGGGTGCAAAATTTGGACTTCATGGGCACCCGTGTGAGTGTGAAAAGAACCCTTCACTGCCAGCTCAGACAGTGTGCGGCAACGCACACTGTTTGAGCTGAGCATTTCAATGTTTCTGGATGCAAAAATTGGACTTCAGGGGCACCTGTGTGAGTGTGAAAAGAACCCTTCACTGCCAGCTCATACAGTGTGCGGCAACGCACACTGTTTGAGCTGAGCATTTCAATGTTTCTGGGTGAAATATTTGGACTTCAGGGGCACCTGTGTGAGTGTGAAAAGAACCCTTCACTGCCAGCTCAGACAGTGTGCGGCAACGCACACTGTTTGAGCTGAGCATTTCAATGTTTCTGGATGCAAAAATTGGACTTCAGGGGCACCTGTGTGAGTGTGAAATGAACCCTTCACTGCCAGCTCATACAGTGTGCGGCAACGCACACTGTTTGAGCTGAGCATTTCAATGTTTCTGGGTGAAATATTTGGACTTCAGGGGCACCTGTGTGAGTGTGAAAAGAACCCTTCACTGCCAGCTCAGACAGTGTGCGGCAACGCACACTGTTTGAGCTGAGCATTTCAATGTTTCTGGGTGAAATATTTGGACTTCAGGGGCACCTGTGTGAGTGTGAAAAGAACCCTTCACTGCCAGCCCAGACAGTGTGCGGCAACGCACACTGTTTGAGCTGAGCATTTCAATGTTTCTGGGTGCAAAATTTGGACTTCATGGGCACCTGTGTGAGTGTGAAAAGAACCCTTCACTGCCAGCTCAGACAGTGTGCGGCAACGCACACTGTTTGAGCTGAGCATTTCAATGTTTCTGGGTGAAATATTTGGACTTCAGGGGCACCTGTGTGAGTGTGAAAAGAACCCTTCACTGCCAGCTCAGACAGTGTGCAGCAACGCACACTGTTTGAGCTGAGCATTTCAATGTTTCTGGATGCAAAAATTGGACTTCAGGGGCACCTGTGTGAGTGTGAAATGAACCCTTCACTGCCAGCTCAGACAGTGTGCGGCAACGCACACTGTTTGAGCTGAGCATTTCAATGTTTCTGGGTGAAATATTTGGACTTCAGGGGCACCTGTGTGAGTGTGAAAAGAACCCTTCACTGCCAGCTCAGACAGTGTGCGGCAACGCACACTGTTTGAGCTGAGCATTTCAATGTTTCTGGGTGAAATATTTGGACTTCAGGGGCACCCGTGTGAGTGTGAAAAGAACCCTTCACTGCCAGCTCAGACAGTGTGCGGCAACGCACACTGTTTGAGCTGAGCATTTCAATGTTTCTGGGTGAAATATTTGGACTTCAGGGGCACCTGTGTGAG
Source organism: Takakia lepidozioides (assembly GCA_030704615.1). Taxonomy (NCBI): domain Eukaryota; kingdom Viridiplantae; phylum Streptophyta; class Takakiopsida; order Takakiales; family Takakiaceae; genus Takakia; species Takakia lepidozioides. Next base: position 52,278,892 of record CM060731.1, read on the forward strand.
TGTGAAAAGAACCCTTCACTGCCAGCTCAGACAGTGTGCGGCAACGCACACTGTTTGAGCTGAGCATTTCAATGTTTCTGGGTGAAATATTTGGACTTCATGGGCACCCGTGTGAGTGTGAAAAGAACCCTTCACTGCCAGCTCAGACAGTGTGCGGCAACGCACACTGTTTGAGCTGAGCATTTCAATGTTTCTGGGTGAAATATTTGGACTTCAGGGGCACCTGTGTGAGTGTGAAAAGAACCCTTCACTGCCAGCCCAGACAGTGTGCGGCAACGCACACTGTTTGAGCTGAGCATTTCAATGTTTCTGGGTGCAAAATTTGGACTTCAGGGGCACCCTGTGTGAGTGTGAAAAGAACCCTTCACTGCCAGCTCAGACAGTGTGCGGCAACGCACACTGTTTGAGCTGAGCATTTCAATGTTTCTGGGTGAAATATTTGGACTTCAGGGGCACCTGTGTGAGTGTGAAAAGAACCCTTCACTGCCAGCTCAGACAGTGTGCGGCAACGCACACTGTTTGAGCTGAGCATTTCAATGTTTCTGGGTGAAATATTTGGACTTCATGGGCACCCGTGTGAGTGTGAAAAGAACCCTTCACTGCCAGCTCAGACAGTGTGCGGCAACGCACACTGTTTGAGCTGAGCATTTCAATGTTTCTGGGTGAAATATTTGGACTTCAGGGGCACCTGTGTGAGTGTGAAAAGAACCCTTCACTGCCAGCCCAGACAGTGTGCGGCAACGCACACTGTTTGAGCTGAGCATTTCAATGTTTCTGGGTGCAAAATTTGGACTTCATGGGCACCTGTGTGAGTGTGAAAAGAACCCTTCACTGCCAGCTCAGACAGTGTGCGGCAACGCACACTGTTTGAGCTGAGCATTTCAATGTTTCTGGATGCAAAAATTGGACTTCAGGGGCACCTGTGTGAGTGTGAAAAGAACCCTTCACTGCCAGCTCATACAGTGTGCGGCAACGCACACTGTTTGAGCTGAGCATTTCAATGTTTCTGGGTGAAATATTTGGACTTCAGGGGCACCTGTGTGAGTGTGAAATGAACCCTTCACTGCCAGCCCAGACAGTGTGCGGCAACGCACACTGTTTGAGCTGAGCATTTCAATGTTTCTGGGTGCAAAATTTGGACTTCATGGGCACCTGTGTGAGTGTGAAAAGAACCCTTCACTGCCAGCTCAGACAGTGTGCGGCAACGCACACTGTTTGAGCTGAGCATTTCAATGTTTCTGGATGCAAAAATTGGACTTCAGGGGCACCTGTGTGAGTGTGAAAAGAACCCTTCACTGCCAGCTCAGACAGTGTGCGGCAACGCACACTGTTTGAGCTGAGCATTTCAATGTTTCTGGGTGAAATATTTGGACTTCAGGGGCACCTGTGTGAGTGTGAAAAGAACCCTTCACTGCCAGCTCAGACAGTGTGCGGCAACGCACACTGTTTGAGCTGAGCATTTCAATGTTTCTGGGTGAAATATTTGGACTTCAGGGGCACCTGTGTGAGTGTGAAAAGAACCCTTCACTGCCAGCTCAGACAGTGTGCGGCAACGCACACTGTTTGAGCTGAGCATTTCAATGTTTCTGGGTGCAAAAATTGGACTTCAGGGGCACCTGTGTGAGTGTGAAATGAACCCTTCACTGCCAGCTCAGACAGTGTGCGGCAACGCACACTGTTTGAGCTGAGCATTTCAATGTTTCTGGGTGAAATATTTGGACTTCAGGGGCACCTGTGTGAGTGTGAAAAGAACCCTTCACTGCCAGCTCAGACAGTGTGCGGCAACGCACACTGTTTGAGCTGAGCATTTCAATGTTTCTGGGTGAAATATTTGGACTTCATGGGCACCGTGTGAGTGTGAAAAGAACCCTTCACTGCCAGCTCAGACAGTGTGCGGCAACGCACACTGTTTGAGCTGAGCATTTCAATGTTTCTGGATGCAAAAATTGGACTTCAGGGGCACCTGTGTGAGTGTGAAATGAACCCTTCACTGCCAGCTCAGACAGTGTGCGGCAACGCACACTGTTTGAGCTGAGCATTTCAATGTTTCTGGGTGAAATATTTGGACTTCAGGGGCACCTGTGTGAGTGTGAAAAGAACCCTTCACTGCCAGCCCAGACAGTGTGCGGCAACGCACACTGTTTGAGCTGAGCATTTCAATGTTTCTGGGTGCAAAATTTGGACTTCATGGGCACCCGTGTGAGTGTGAAAAGAACCCTTCACTGCCAGCTCAGACAGTGTGCGGCAACGCACACTGTTTGAGCTGAGCATTTCAATGTTTCTGGGTGAAATATTTGGACTTCAGGGGCACCTGTGTGAGTGTGAAAAGAACCCTTCACTGCCAGCTCAGACAGTGTGCGGCAACGCACACTGTTTGAGCTGAGCATTTCAATGTTTCTGGATGCAAAAATTGGACTTCAGGGGCACCTGTGTGAGTGTGAAATGAACCCTTCACTGCCAGCTCAGACAGTGTGCGGCAACGCACACTGTTTGAGCTGAGCATTTCAATGTTTCTGGATGCAAAAATTGGACTTCAGGGGCACCTGTGTGAGTGTGAAAGAACCCTTCACTGCCAGCTCAGACAGTGTGCGGCAACGCACACTGTTTGAGCTGAGCATTTCAATGTTTCTGTGTGCAAAATTTGGACTTCAGGGGCACCTGTGTGAGTGTGAAAAGAACCCTTCACTGCCAGCCCAGACAGTGTGCGGCAACGCACACTGTTTGAGCTGAGCATTTCAATGTTTCTGGGTGCAAAATTTGGACTTCATGGGCACATTTTTGAGTATAAAATGAACCCTTCACTGTCAGCTCAAACAGTCTGCGGAACCGCACACTGTGTAGGCAGAACATATGAATATGGAAGGGCGCAACTTTCGGCCCTCATGGGCAGATATTTGAGCAGAACTTTTCAATGTTCTTTCCCTGTGTAAATCGGGAACATAGTGCATGTCCGTGAGGATCAATGAACACTTATCTGGCAGCTCAAAGAACACTTCCCTTTTTATCCCACTTTTTCATGCATCGGTCGACGTTTCATTCCTCTCTTATAAGAATTTGAGTGAACAACCTTGCAGGGGAAAATGCAAAGTGTGGCGGATGAGGTCCCTCAGGGTCAGGGGAAGGAGACCAAAGATGATGTTGACGATGAGTTTTATGAAAGCAAAGCCGCTGAGATGCTGGGGGGTCAAAAGGTGAACTCTCAGCTTGTGGTTCAAAGTATGCTTGCTCCTGGTGGGAGGTTGAAGATTCCCCTGTGTAGGTTGGTTTCCATGCCCGTCGTTCGTCCACCCCTTGTCAAAGACATTCTCAAGCTGGAGGCCGAGTTTGTTCATGGGTATTTGGATGGATCCGCGGTCTTTTACGTTTCTACTAGGGATTCAAGAGGTAACGAGCTCCTTGTTGATGAGTCAATCGTCGACTCCTGGGACCCCATTTGGAGACAGGTGAACGAATCCTTCGAACTTCTTCTCTCCAGAAAACCTTCCACCCAGGTATTCTCGGGGAAGATGTTTCACGTTTGGGATGGCAACCACCGGTTGCTTGCATGGATGGCTGTCATTGGGAGGCTGCACTCACAGGAGGAAGAGTGGCATTACTCTGTTCGATCGATGGTGCTTGATTGTGACGACAACATGATGGGTCTTCTGACGGCAATGAATGATGTGAACAGGTTGGTTTCTCATTGTACACGTTGCACTTCTGGTTCCGTTCTTCCTTGATTGAAGTCCTTGAATTACATTCTGAAATTCAGATATCATTCTGCAGAGGGACGGAGACATCGCATGTCAAAACGAGTCTGGTTCACACACTGTATAGGATACAAAGGATCGGGCAGATGCCCTTGACCAACTTCAAGACCATCCTTTCGGCAGAGATGTATAAGAAATGCGAAAGCTCCAAGACTTCGGAAACATGGTACTCGTTGACCCGTGAGGCTTTCATGGAGTACATGTACACGGTGAGATACATCTTCCTTCATCTGGCCTTTCCATATTCCTGCTTCCACATGTTTGTTTCTCTCTGTCTCCCTTGACCTTGGATTGATGCAACTCTCTTGCATTCCCTTGCAGCAAGACATTGCAGATGCAGGGGAGCGTGGCAAACTGGAATACTACAGCTCTACCCCTGAGGAGAGAAGGACAGCAAAGGGAGTTGAAAGTCACATCCAGAAGGAGATGAACGCTACAAGAAGGACAATAATGAGTGCTTTTGTGAAGCAGTTGAGAATGGCCGACCCATCATTCGGGCCGCAGTTTCTGCTGGAGATAAAAAACCATTATAACAAGCCAGGCAAGCCGGAGATGGCCCAGGAGAAGTTGCACAGGTTGTCTACCGCCGTCGTGTCTTCTGAACAGAAGGTGAAGTGGCTGCAGATATGGAACTCCGATCCCACAGTTAGGGATACCCACATGTTCCCAAGGCCAGAGAAGGAGAAGAAGACCCAGCGTGTCGTTCCTGTCAGTGACAATGTGCTGGACAACTGGCTTCACAAGGCCACTTACTGGAGCCAGGTGTGATGTCCTCTCGTATCTCACTTTCTTTTCTCTTTTCCTGTCCTTCTCTTCCCATTGCCTCTTACATTCGCTGTGACTGTTTTTGGGTTCATTCTTCCATTTCAATTTTTTTGCAGTTGGAAGAAAGGGCCCGATCGGTTCTGCATACTCAGCTGGCTGACTATGGCATCACTATGACAGCTCCGAAGGTCTCCTTCGAAGCATACATGAGGAAATGGAGAGCCACAGTGTGGCACTCTGGTTTCTTTAGAGAGTTCAGCAAGGAGGGTGGCATCAGTCGAACAAATGAGCTTGACCAGCAGGAAAAAGGAGAGGAAGCCTGGAAACGATGCCTTTACAGGTGCACACCCTTGCACTCTTTGCTTGTGTTGTGGTTGCAATGTGTTGTGTGGCATACTGTTTAAGGGGGTCTTCCTGGTGTGTTGAAAAAGCTGGGACACAATATGTGCATTGGATAATGAGGCTGTGTCTGTTCGTGCAGGTACATTAAGTTTGTTCTCCTGGAAGAGAATTGCTTGGACAAACATCCAGATTTCGTGGACCTTTGGCTTGTCCCTGCTGGCAACCAGACCATGTTCACTGCTGGGATCTTGCATGACTGGGGTCCGGACCATCTTTCTTCTTGTGGTTGGTATTTGGATTGCCCTCCTTCAGAGACCCCAGCTGTAGAGTTGTCTTTGAGGAGAGAGAATGACCGTATTGCAGCCACTGCCGCAGCAGCGGACCTCGACATTCATGAGCGTAATCTGAGGACTCTTGCAGAGAAGGAGCCTCCCGCTCAGGATACCCCGGGTAGAGGAAGAAAGGCAAAGGGAAAAGATGTTGCTGGTGTTGTGGGGACGGGAAGGGGTAGAGGGAAGGTGGCACAAGGGCAGGGAAGTGTTGCAGCTATTGGCCCTGTGGAGCATGTCCAGCAGACTCCACCGCATGGTAGGGGATCCGGGAGAAAAAACAAGGGTGTGGTTGATCCCAAGGACCCGTACCATGCAGTGGAACATCCCACGAGGGTCATTCGTCCAACCAGGTTGGAGATTGCCAACGTCGGGTTCCTTGCCATGATGGAGTCGAAGAAATCTGATTACAAGGGCGAGCCATCACCAGTGTGGGAGAGGATTGTCGAGTTCCTCAGCACGGTGCGTGTTCTCTTTGGGTTCTGTGGCTTCTGCTCTCTTTGTCTGCTGTGGGCATGGATCGTTTATAAACTTGTCAGAATTCCATTGTATTTTTGTTTGCAGGCTAAAATGACCAAATCGTGGGTGAACGGGAAGGAGAAGCCATATGCAGCGGAACTCATCATCTTGGACATCCCTGATGGGTTGGCAGTCCCGGATATCCCACCATCGGGTGCTTGTCCGGGTTGGAATGCATTTGATGAGCGCTACTGGCGGTGGGTTTTTTCCTTTTGCAACTTCTTCCTTTCCGATGCAGGTGTTTTGGTTCTCATCCAGTCCATCGATGTTCGGTGTCGCCGTGCCCTTGCCAGCTATTTGAAAGCCTCGGGCATGAGAGTCCTGAAGACATGGAATTGTGTGAACAGCATGTACCTTACGAAGGGGGATCGTCCGGGAGAGATGGTGAGTTTCCCTTCTTCTTCCTCTTCTTTTTTGTTCTGGGATTGTGTTGTGTAGGTCGCTCAAACTCATATGTAGGGGCCCGATTTTATTTTGGTTCTTAGTTCCTTCTGGATGTCATGTTCGCAGACTCGTCTGTTTGAAGCTGTTTGTCTCGTCCGGGTGCATCCACCAACGACTCCGGCCGGCATTACGGAGTTTGCCATCACTCACGGGGGCAAGTTCATAGATGACAGGACAGATCCTCCCACGGATGACATGCATCACAACTACGTCGACAGCAACGTGTGCTTGCGAAGGGGGAATGGGGTTCCTTGGAGAGGGGCGAGGGAGAGGAGCCCGGCTTTCATTCAAACGATTGTGGAGTGCTGCACCTACACAGACGCCAGAGTTCTGGATTTGTCGATGGGCACAGGTTCGTCCCTTCAACATTCACATTTCATGAGGTTTGATTGAGCTTGCACTTTCAGCACTTTCCACCGTTCCGAATGTGTCTTCAATGTCTGCTTACTTCATTCTATTCCACTGCAGGTGCTTCGTACCACGCTTGCAAGGCCAGTGCGCGACATGTCTTTGGGATTGAAGGGGATGCTGAGATTTACAAGAACCTCCTGATGGGTTTGGGTGGACACACTTCTCAGGTCCTTCCGAAGCCCCGTCCCGCTGATACTGGTACAGAGGAGACTTCTGACAAGGAGCTGGACTCCGACTTTGCCTGTGAGTAAGTTGAACCTGTGCATGCTTGCATTGTTGTTTCATTATCGAGAATCGCTGTTCTTGAGGCAAAGTGCAAATGGGAGACATCCTCTTCGTTGGACTTGTGCATTGCATCATTGTGTTAAAAATGGAATTTTGTGGACATGTGTAGGAGTCCGCGTGCTTCCACTTGCCCTCCTGGGCTATCACACCTATTTGGACTTGTTTTCAGTCCTCCTCGGTCTTGTGTGCTACCTGTCTATGCGGAGGCACTCGCAGCAAGCATGTCCGTTCATGGCACTCAGAGTCCACCTTGCGATGGCCTTCGTAGAACACGTGGTGTTGGGGCCAGAATCTTTGTAGATGACATAGCACAGGAGGTGGACATTGATTGTGATGACTGCGACACTTGATATGAAGTATTCTTTTGGTTTAATTCTGGGACAAATTTGAAATGGGATGGTTGTGTGTCCTTATTGTCCTCTTTGCAATGTGTGCATGGAATTCACATTCATGGTTCCAAACTATTGTTGGAGATGGGGGTTGCATGGACTGCCCGGATTGTTCCTTCAATATATTTGTTGTTTTGTGGACCTCACAGACTTGAGTACATTGCAAAAACAAACAAACCACTTTGTTCTCAATTCTCAATTCTCCCCACATCAACCCGCGGAAATAGGTGACCCCACTCGGAAATAGGTGACATCCGCGGAAATAGGCACTGTTTGCATGCTGACGTGGCGTGAGCCTGTGCTGGGCTCACGCTTTCCTGGGCTCACAGGCTCACGCCTCCAGGCTCACGGAATAGCACCCCCCAACTAATTGGAATGGTGTATACTTAGTGGTGACTTTATATGAAGTCATGTATGACCACAAAGCTGTCAGCAGCTTTGTATTGCAATCCGTTCTGTTTGCATTGACTATCTTAGCCAAGATAGTACATAGTATTTTGTTGGTAGCCTCTGCCTGCCCATTACCCTGTGGGTAAGACGTTGTACTCTTCCTATGCACAATCATGAACTCTTTAGTCAATAGTTCAATGGTCTCGTTAATGAAGTGACTTCCCTGATCATTGATAAATTCCAAGGGACAGCCAAATCGTGTAAGTATGTTCTCATACAGGAACCTTGTTGTGGACTTGGCTGTGTTGTCCCTCAAAGCTTTAGCTTCCACCCACTTCGTAGTATAATCAGTGGCTGTAATTATGTACTTGTTCTGTGTATTCTTGGCTGGTGGGTTAATTGGTCCAACAAAGTCTAGTCCCCATTTTTGAAATGGTTCAGTAGGCATTGTAGGATGCAAAGCCATCTTCCGAGATCTCTGCAAAGGTCCTAGCCTCTGACATTCATCACAACTCTGACAATACTTGTGTATATCTTTGAACAAAGTAGGCCACCAGTAACCTGCAAGTAGTATCTTTCTACTGGTAGTCTCTTCTCCAAAATGACCTCCAGCCACTCCTTTATGAACTTCCTCCAAAACTTTATTTACTTCATGGTGGTACAAGCATCGTTTAAGTACTCCATCAGGTCCTAGCTTATACATTCTGCCTCCTACCATAGTATAAGATAAAGCCTTGATAGCGATTCTCTTCCTCTGCTCCTTACCATAACTAGGTGGGCACTGACCATAAGTAAGGTAGTATCTGATTGGCCACTGCCAATCTAACCATTCATCTGTACTTCCTTGCACCTCCATTACAAATAAACTCGCATCAGGTAACTGATCGTCTACTCCTGTGGCGGCCTCTCCTGTTGTTAGTCGTGACAAATGATCTGCCACAAGATGCAAACGGCCAGGCTTGTAAACAACTTCGAACTCAAACTCGTGCAAGATTATTAACCACCTCGCTATCCTTCCACTTATCAAAGGTTTGTTCACCAGATATATCAGAGCCTGGTGATCCACATAAAACATAAACTTTCTTCCCAATAGGTAATGCCTGAATTTCTTGACTGCATAAATCATTGCCAGTGCTTCTCTTTCAGTTGTGCTATAGTTCCTTTCAGCACTGTTCATCAACCTGCTAGCATAGTACACAGGTGAATCTATATTTCCTGTAACATTCTGGGCTAACACCGCTCCCAACGATTCTCCTGAGGCATCACAGTGAACATTAAATACTACATGCCAGTGAGGGTTAATCAGCACAGGTGTAGTTGTTACTGACAATGTAAGTTCCTCAAAAGCCTGTTGACATTCAGCTGTCCATGCAAACACTGCATCTTTCTTCAGAAGCTTGCTCAATGGTGCTGCTATCTGTGCATACCTTTTGACAAATCTTCTGTAATAACTGGTTTGCCCAAAGAATCTCCTTAGACTCTTAACATTTACTGGTGGTGGAGAGGCTTTAATGGCCTCTGTCTTCCTGGGATCCACAAGAAGTCCCCTCTTACACACAATGTGTCCCAGAAGCACCCCTGAGTTCACACAGAAAGTACACTTCTCTGGATTCAGGCCCAGACCTCTCATCCTGCATCTGGCCAAACATAACTCCAATTTATGCAAGTGCTTATTCTTAGAGCTGTCCAAGAACACCTGCATGAAATCATCCAGATACTCATGAAAAGATTCACTTATCACTCTCTGAAAGGTTGCTGGTGCATTACAAAGTCCAAAGGGCATGACTTTGTATGCATAAGCACCCCAGTCTGTGATGAAAGCTGTCTTTCCCTGGTCTTCTTCTGCCACTTGTACTTGATTATAACCACTGAACCCATCCATGAATGAGTACATCTCATGGCCTGCCACAGTGTCCAATACCGCTTCTGTGAATGGTAAAGGAAAAAGATCTTTCTTTGTGCAAGCATTCAACTTCTTATAGTTCACACAAACTCTCAGTTTACCATTTTTCTTGGGAACTATCACAATGGGTGACAACCAAGTTGTATACTCTATCGGGTATATAAACTTAGCCTCAGCCAACTTCTTGATCTCTTCTCCAACCTTCTGTGCATAGTTGGGATTCATTCTGTACCTTGCCTGCTTGATTGGTACTGACCCTGGTTCCAGTTCAATCTTATGCTGACAGATCTCAGGTGGTATCCCTTTTAGATCCTCGTAGCTCCAAGCAAATACATCTCTGTATTTGATGAACAAACTCTTAGCTTCCTCAAAGAATTATGGCTCCAAATCAGCTCTTACCTTCACCATCCTCGGTTCCTCTTCAGTTCCCACATTCACTTCTCTCACCTGCTCATCAGCTGTGATTGTCCAACCAGTCACCACTTAATCCTATAAACTCACAGTGGCTGGTTCCTCTAGGATTTCCATTTCTCCTTCTCTTTCTTCATAGAAATGTGGTGGGTAACTGCTGGTTTCCTCTTCAATTGGTGTTGTTGTCACTACACCACAGCAGATACCTCTTAAACAACTTAGGCCTTCCAGCCGCATCTCTGCAACCTGCTCCCACTCTGGGTGTGCAGCGAATAGGGTAGCTTCCTGCTCCTCATCCAGTCCTCCCCTCCAGTCATACTCTTTGACCCCTCGAGGTCTTCTCGTAGCAGGTAATCTACTAGATTTCTTAGTGGTAATTTGTATCTCGTGCATCCCATTATGCACAGTTAGTAACTGAGAATTCCAGTCATGGAATACCCTGGCCTGTTTCAGCCACGGACGTCCCAATAATAAGGAGTAGGCCTCCATGACTTCATCCATCTTCAACATAGTTACTGTGATCATAAAGATCATCTTTTGTATCTGTATCTTAACTCCTCTTTATCAATCCCAATGGCTGTACACTTCTTTGATCTGCCATTGTTACTGTAAATGGGGCTATTTTCATGTTACTTAGACCAAGCTTCTTCCTTAATTGGTTTGTCATGATATTTACTCCAGAGCCTCCATCTATCAGTACATCAGTTAGTTCTGTGCTTCCAATTACTGGCATAGAATCATCAAAGTCCATGACTGTTTCTCGCCCTTCCGGCTTCACATTATAACTGGTCACCTTGCTGTTCATATCTGTGTTTCCTGTCTCCTGGGCAATTCGATTGATTGCTTGATACAGCCTGTGTCTACAATAAGGTGCCATAGCTAATAGCTGTCCAATGGTAATCTCTGCTTTGGTCTGGCATATTACTTCAGCCAAAGTCCCTTCATTACTTTGCATGTCTGCAACTTCTTTCTTCCTTTCATCCTTACTCACTTCTTCTTCTCCATCAGAATCAGAGGAATCTGCCACAGGAATATCAGTACTCTTCTGCATTTCCCTTATGGTTTCTGCCACTTCCTTGTGCAGTTCCTTCTCATCTCTCCAAAGCCTCATCATCTTCAGGCACATCACTGCCATCTTCATTATCATCATCTTCCTCAACTACTGGAGGTATTAGTTTGGCTTTGCTTCTTGTTACTATCATTGTACTTACTTCTGGTACAACACATGGCCTAACCATGTGAGCTGCCACCACTGGGCCCTCATTCACAGGAGCTCTCATCTCATTCTGGTATCTAATCCAGAATGAACAGGCTGCCTTGCGATGTCTTGGCTGATTACAATAGTAACACAGTTCTTCACCATTGGGTCCTCGTCCTTGGTCTGCTCTTGGATTATTTCTGTAATCCTGATTCCCTGGCTGGTAATTCCCCCTTGGATTACCCTGATAGTTGCCTCTAGAATTTCCTTGGTAATTCCCTCTTGAATTACCTCTCCCTTCCATGCCATTGTTATAACCACCAGGGCTACCATAGTGGTCCTGATCATTGTTTCTTCTTGGCTGGGGCTGCACTTGATGCACCCTTACTTGCCTAGGTTCTCTTGCAGCTGTCCTTCTGTTGTAGTAACAATTCTCAGTAGAATGGTTATCCATCTTATAGATGGTACAATGTTTCTCCTTCATGTCGCATTCAGTGGTGGTATGGCCTTCATTCTGGCACTTTGCACACCAAACACCCTTCCTCCAATGTGTTGCAGCCTCTGTGGCATACTTCTTCAAGATTTCTTCTAATCTTTTCTCATAGTTATCCCTCTTCAACTTCTCCTTTCTCTTACTCTTCCTTTTCAGTTCTTGCTCTTCTTCTTCATCTGACTCATCCTCAGAGTCCTCATCATCCATTTTCTCTCTCCTGAGCATTCCCAATTGCTCAATTCTGTTCGCTGTTTCAAATGCCTCCTCCACTGTATTATGGGGTAACATATCCACTTTCTTTTGCAACTCTGGTCTTAGTCCACTCACAAACCAAGTCTTCTGTAAACCTGGTGCTGGTACAGCACCCAGCTTTTTCATCATCAATTCCATCTTTTCCATATACTCCTCAACAGTTTCATGTTTCTTTTGCTTTAACTGTTGTAAACTTCCATACACTTCATCCTTAGTTTACTTGTCCTGAACCTATTTCGGAATGTTGTATTCAAGCCATTCCAGGTTAGGAAATGATTATCAGGGAATCTTGCATACCATTCACTTGCTTTCTTTATAAGTGAACACGGAAATAGTCTCATCTTGGCATCATCGCCATTCTCATTGTTCACTATACACATGTGCTCAAATTGGCTAATGTATACATCAGGATCCCCTTTTCCTGAATATATTGGAAAAGGTGGTTTTGCCCGTGTTGGTTGTAACGCCATCTATGGCCCTACCTTCTGCCCACTGACAGGTGCTGGCACCCTTGCTGGTGCTGGTCCTTCTGGACCTGTTGTTTTTGTGGTGGATCTTCCACCAAGTGGTGGCCCTTGAGCACTCCCTGCTTCCGGCCCCACGATATTCACAGTATTCCCAGCTTCAGTTGCACTACTTCCCACACTCCCTGTCCCCCAGAGCCAGATCCAGGCAGCCCGCCTGATCCCCCTGAGCCGACACCTTCGTTGGCCTGCGATCCAAGTGCTCCACTTGATCCAGGTCCAACGGGTTGGGATGTCCTGGTTGTAGTCTCAACCTCAGCTATTGGGTCTACTTCTTCATATTCTTCCTCTTCCAATTTCTTCTCTCTGTTTTCATCCTCCAAGTTCTGCCCTTGGGTTTCTTCTTCACTCATGTAACTCAACTGCAATGGTGTTGGAGAGTCTGAACTCTCCGTTGGCTCTGCCACATCCTCTCCTCCTTCTTCACCTTCCGCTTCAGAAACTGGAGTTCCTGCTTTTGGTGTTCCATGCCAACTCTTATCAAAGATTTCTGTCAAATCTTTTATCCAGGGATGTACCTCAGATCTTTCACCTCGTGATTGATCTTCTTCTCGTACCAATTCCCTTAATCTTTCTCGCAAAGAAACAGAAGGAGTGTCATTCAACTCTAGTTTTTCTGGTATGGGTGATATACTCTTTGATCTTAATGGCGTGAGAGGTCCAGATGATTCCCCTATGTCTATTCCTCTCTCCCAAATATATGGATAATTAGCTTTCAGATAGCTTTCTCTTTTTGCTGAATATCTCTGGCGTCTAGCTTCTCTTTCATCACTCATGTCCCATGTCTTTCATTTCTTTTAATGTGGCAATAACCAAAACTCTCTTTTGTAATATCTCTCGTATATGCCTGGGTTTCTTTCAAGCTTCAATGCACCTTGGGTATACTTGAAGTCTCCGTTACCATATAACCATATGGCAAACAAGTCTGAAAAGCTGTTCTTGGTGTGAGTTTGATCCACAAAATATCCCTTGGAATCCAATTCTTTACCAGTACAAGCTCTTCATGCATATGAGTATAAACATTCACTTTTCTTTCCTCCCAGCCTTCAAACTCTACTCGCTTAATGGATAGCAATGCTATCACATATACCAATGTTGGTAACCAACGTGCTCTTCCTCTACAGGCCGCCTGATAAATCTTTATCACTCCTTTCTCCAGACCCCACTCTGGGTCAGCATCATGCACTCTCTTAAGAATGTTTTCTTTACAACCGTCCGGCAATTCCAAAAACCTCTGGAAGAATCGTTTGGACAATCTTTCCTTCTCAGTTTCACAAGGAATTTGATTCACATCAAATTCTTTAATTCTCAAACCACCATGATCCCACCAGATGCCTGTCACATCTGGTTGTTCATGACCCAGATCCCCAGTATGGTCGCCAAATGTCACGCGGCTTTTACTCACCCATCCCTTCGCTATCCGAGGCGGAAACTCCAAGATAGAAGAGTTGGAAATCTCTAAGTACTCAGCCCGCTCAGAACAATCAGTCATGACCTACAGCTAGTGTATCATGGGGGTGTTTCCTATTTGTTTTCCTTTCCGCATTCATGTTAGCTAGCTACCTTACTATTGATAATTGAGTATCAGTTTGCTCATCAACTCATCCATTCATTCCACAGCTTCACTCAGATCTCTCTACACAGTGTGATTGTATCGTATAAGTATCAGATTATGATTTATCAGGTTTCAGGCCGAAGCCATTGTGTCTCTAATCTCCTCTACAATATCACTACAACTTTGCATATAACAAGCATTTACTAATCATCTCTCCTCCTTCACCGTGCTCTCCATGCTTGCTTCCGTTCTTGCTCTCCGCCCGATCCCCTCTCATCCATGACCAAGAAGTCCTCCCCCCTGAGTGCTTCCAAGATTCGTCCTCTTCTCAGTCCTTGCTTCTCCCTTTATCTTCCTACCCATGGCTCTAACCGTTTCCCTCACTAACCGTCGTCCGTGAACTAACATGTTCCATTTGCAGGTGTTGTTCCCCACAGTCGTTCCCTGTCATGCTATCCGTTCCCTATGGTCGTGACAGCTGTGTCAAGCTGTGACTGGCTGTGTGAAACTGTGACGGGCTGTGACTGGCTGTGCGACTGTGTTTGGCTGTGTCGGGCTGTGACTGGCTGTGATGACTGTGACAGGCTGTGTTGGCTGTGTCGGCTGTGACAACTATGACGGGCTGTGTCGGCTGTGACGGGCTGTGTTGGCTGTGATGGCTGTGTCGGCTGTGACGACTGTGTTGGCTGTGACGACTGTGACGGGCTGTGTAACCCCCCTCTACAGTGCGCTGTTATCACCCCTAAGGCTCATGTTGGTCTCAGTCTGTGCAAAAATTAAGGGTACTCCTCAGATCCCGTAAAAATGTCTAAGTCCCTGGCAGTCCTCTAACAGCACTTCAAAGACTGTGGGTGGTACCTCGATCTGCCAAAACAGGACACACCATTCGATGAAGTTGTTTTGAGAAACCTTAACAACAACGCCGCGGCACTTGCCCCACTGGCTGACAAAGACATTCAGGACAGAATCATTGCTGCTCTGGCTGCAAAAGAGCCTGAGAAATCTGCTACTCCAAAACGGAAGGGGAAGATTCATGGGGATCCGAAGGGGAAGGGGAAGAGTGCAGCTCCGCAGGAACAGGGCCCGTCAGAGGTCGCTAAAAGACAGTCTTCTCCAACTAGGAGGGATAGGAGAACAGCAAAGTCGAGGGAGCAGCCTTCCGATGCGAGAGAACATCCGTCCAGGGTTTTGGGCCAGTTCCATCGTGAGGTGGTGAATGAAAGTTTTCTGGCAATGATGGAATCTAGGAAGTCGACATTCAAAGGGGTGCCCTTGAAATCATGGGACATGCTTGTTTCGTTCCTCACTCAGGTAAGCACATATGTCTTAACTGTTGTGTGAATAATTTTGTTTTGGCAACTTGTTATGGCTTGTCGATGGGATTGATTTCCTGTTGGATCAAGATTGGGCTTGTGACACTGTCTCCTATTTTTGGCTATAGGTCACAAAAAGGCCGGATTGGGTGAATGGAGTTCAGCAGGCATACGCGACTGACCTTGTGGTGCCGGACATTCCTGACGGTTTCCATGTCCCTGATGTGTTGCCTTCCAATTCAACCCCCACTTGGAACAAATCGGATTCTCGTTACTGGCAGTGGGCCTTCTCATTCAGCAACAAATTCCTTTCTGACTCGGGGGCTCTTCTTCTCATGCAGTCAAAGGACATGTCGGCATGGAGAACTCTTTTCAGCTACATTGAAAGCTTCTGGGTTTTGTGTCATCAAAATTTGGACATGCATCAACACTCTGCCTCTTACGTAGGGCGAGTTCCCGGGGCAAAAAGTGAGTTGGTTCCTTTGAATTAAAGTTTCGTGGTTCTGATGTACATGTCAAAAGTTGGTTTTGTCTTTTGCCTCATGCTCTCTTCGTGATTATTGACAGACTCGGGTGTTCGAAGGTTTGTGCCTGGTGAGGGTGCGTAAGGACACTCTCCCTCCTGGTATTGATGAGTTCCAGTTGAGGGACCTTGCAGCTCACATTGACCCCACCTGCGAGCCTGTGGAGGATGATGTAATCTTCAATTACGTGGACTCGGGTCGAACCACGAAAAGGTCGACTGGTGTCCCTTGGAGAGGTGCACGGGAGAAATCCCCAGCTTTCATGCAGACTTTGTTGGAGACATGCAGCCGTCACGGTGGACGAGTGGTTGACCTGTCTATAGAAAACAGGTGGGGCCCTGAACACTATGTTTGAAATGTGGGCAGTGAGCTTAGGGAAGCCCTGTTTTGATTTCTCGTTCATCTTCGATTTGCAGGAGCATCTTTTCATGCGTGCAAAAGCGCCGGAAGGCACTTCTTCGGCATGGAGGCTGATACGGAACTCTTCTCAAGTGAGCTTCATCAGGTTGAGTCGGGCACTACTTCTGCCCCATCCACAGAGGGACTTCTTGAGGAGCCCGAAGCGCCTGACGAGGATCTTGACGTGGACTCCGATTTTGAGTGTGAGTAAGTTCGGCTCTAGTCGTGCAAAATATGTTGCATTTCATTGTGTCATTCCCGTTCGACAGATGGTTGCTTACATTGTCTATTTCTGGATGATAACATCTACCACCATTCCTCTTCTTGCTTTCCAGATTTCGGCAGGCGTCATCGAATATGCATACACCTTTCGGTTTCCAAGGATACTACATGTCCCCGAGTCCCCCTAGAGCTTACCGCTTGCCGGTTTACGCGGAAGCTTGCGCACGGGTGTTGTCCCAACAAACAATGTATTTGCCTCTCCATGGGGGTCGCGGAGAAAAAAAAAACGGCAAGAAGGGGCTGCTGTGTTCATAGATGA
The DNA here is from genome assembly GCA_030704615.1 of Takakia lepidozioides. Classification (NCBI taxonomy): domain Eukaryota; kingdom Viridiplantae; phylum Streptophyta; class Takakiopsida; order Takakiales; family Takakiaceae; genus Takakia; species Takakia lepidozioides. The sequence goes on from CM060731.1 coordinate 52,295,628, forward strand.
TATTGCTGCAGACTCTGGAAGTAGTTCCTCTGAAACCTCCAATAGTTCTTGAGGTTCAAGTACCGAGACTTTATAAAATGTATTTTGGTTTTGCTTCCATCCCCAAACTGTTTTTCAAGATCTTCGCGCGTTCCCATAAGTACAGTTAGGGAAAAATGTTTGTGGGTTGGAATGAACTACTTTGCAAAAAAAGGGGTTTGCTGTTAATATTCAATTCTCTAGCGGGCGATCTCCTCATTCAAAAATCATGTCCTTGATCCTAAATCATCCACAAACCTACCATTGTTCTCGGTCGGAAAGAATATTCATGTGGGGGCGATGAAAGGGACATAGGCAACAACTGATCCGCGGTAATAGGGGGGGGCGGGGGGGGGGGGGGGGGGGGCACGGAATTAGGACCTACACACGTGGATGATTGCTGACGTGGCGTGAGCCTAGCCAGGCTCAGCATTCCCCGTACAAAGATGACGAGTGGGAGTAATTGATTTGCGAGGCCCACATGAAGGCAGGGGTTAAGGAACCCAATTGTAATAACAAGAAGCCCTTCAAATGCATTTTCTATAATAGGATCTATAAAGACAAAAAGAAGTTAAACATTCACAGGATAAATGGATGTGATGCTCGTCAGTACAAGGGTGCCCCTAAACTCAAAATGTACCCTGTTTTGGAGGTGGCCCAAAGGGCGGTCTATGAGGCTGTTTTCACCAAGCACAGTCTGGCGCCTCGAAAAAACTCCCGTCCGCAAAAGGTAGACGTGGATAAGGGCGATACGGTTGTGGAGCTGCTTGACAACTGTGATGAGGAATTCGCAGACATGCTACCTTTGAAGCTGCGGAAGAAGGCCTTGCGTCTACAAAAGAATGAGGGTCAGTTTGTGGCGCCAAGGGAGTGCAACATTGCAGAGCACAAAGTGGTCCAGCCAGATAAACAGACGACACCGGCAGGGGACGGACCCAGGGAATCCAACAATCACCATACCGTCCCTCCAAATCCAGAAAATTTGTTTAACAAAAATCAAATTAGGGATCTGAATAAAGACGAGGCCACAGAGGCATTTCAAGCAGTTCATTGAGATTGTGGTCTGATGTTGCTCTTCCACCCAAACCCGTTGTTGTTTCATGGCCAGGCCTTAGCTACCTCATGGACTTCAATCTATTGCCTCCTGGGTTCGCTTTGCCCAACGACCCTGAATTTTACCGCAGACTTGTGGACCTTTCGGGGACCCCTGATTTCGCTGACAGTATGATGGGTGCTGCCTACGGTAGATGGTTTATGAAATTCATGGTATGTCCCCTTCTCACCCTCAACAATTTTACTTGCAATCATTTTTTGTCATGCTTATGGATACATGCTTGTGCTGCGACTGATCCCATGCATTCATTTCACTGCGTCGGCCTGCATCTTCTGCCCAGATGTTTGGAATGGTGGTGACTTCAATCATACTGGAACCTCCATGCATTCTGCACTTTGAATAGGTGTTTTGCACATCACATAATTGGGACTATGTTCATTATATTGTATTACTTGTAATTGGACATGAAGCATTTGGTTTGCATCCATGGCATATTGCTGTCCGGTGCATGCTTTTTATCTTTCACTGTCATTCATTTTGTTCCGTTCTATGCTAATGTAAGGTCCTTCCCAGCGCATGACTGTGGTCGCAGCATGGTGGACCGCCCCCTGAGCTTACGGAGCTTTTGAAGAAGACATTAAATTTGTTTGCCAACTCCCGACCATGCTGGCCGGTACAGTGAATGCGTCGCGGTTGTCGAATACAACAAATATAGAGCTGCTCTCAATGATTACGAAGTGAAGGAGGTTGCAGCTCTGGCTGCGTTGGAGGCTCAAAGACGTCAGTATGTGGAGGCTAGCATGGCCAAATGGGAGAGGGTAACACATGATGAATTACATGAAGCTAAATGGGGCTGGTCGCCCTTGTTCAGAATTCTGAAGATGGTTGAGTTCCCGGACATGCCTAATATTTACAATCATTCGAAACAAGAAGCCCACAGGCTCATGGACCTTCTATCATCATCAACGAACCTGTGGGAGAGCCCCCGTGTGCCCCCTTTCATGCAGGTTTTGTGCTTGATTTGGATGTGCCACATTGATGCATCTATTCCCCTGTCCACACCCAGGAACTCGGTGTTGCATGCACTCCTTGAGCAACTTTTGTACACCAGCGAGGGTAAGATTATGATTAGAAATGTTGCAGCGAATTTCATGTCATTTGGACAGTTACTGTATGGTGGCATGCCCCCCTACGAGGAGGTCAAGAGGGGGGTGCTCGAAACTGCACATGACCTCGTCGACCGGCAGGAAGAGGACTGGTTGCGTGTATTGGATTCCATGAATGAGTTCATGCACAAAGTCGGATACAAGGTTGCACAGGTCCTTGCCATTTGTAACCCTACTTCCTTTGATTTCTTTGTGGTGTGGGGTAGGACTGCCAGGGCATGGTGTTGATAAGACCCTCCAGGATTTCAAAGCTGCCTTGAAGTATCAAGAGGATCTTGACTTGGGTTGGATTGGTCGGGATCCAGGTATGTGAAATGTCCATCCTTTGCACGATAGTCATTGCAATGTGGATGTTTTTACAATGTCTTCTTTGTACGCATAAATATGTGTGCTGTTCTGAAATGGAAGAGGTGCTTAAGTGTACTCCACTTGGACTTGTGCAGGCTCTCTTGATTACAATGACTCTGAAGTGAATGAGGCGTTCCAATGTGCGCAAAAATCTGCAGATGTTGTTGCTCCTGCTAGACTTGGGTGCCACAGAATACGCACTCGTGTAGCGTTGGGGTTGCTTCTCCTTCTCAGATTAGGCAATGGATCGCCCCCCCGCTACCCCACGGGGGATACAAATATCCACGTGTTGGTGGATGCGGCTGACATTGCCTCCAAGAACGTGGGTAGCCCTCCGCGTGCAGGTGATTTGGTATAGCCTGAAGTGGAAACAGTCGTCCAACTTCACAATTCAGATGGCCCCCTTCCTGTTGTGGTGGACAATGTTACAGTTGCACCCACAGCAAAACCTGCCTATGCAGACGATGTGGACGCTGGCGTAAACGTCCTTGACCCCCATGACAAAGACACTTCTGCAGATGTCTCTGCCAACATTCCTTGCCCCCAACCAGGTCCCATGACTCAACTTGAAATGGACCTTGTTGGCAGTCAGGTATTTCCCGATTGTGGTGGACTTTTGCCCCCTGTGGCCTCTTGCAATTCAACACATCCTTTTGAGTCCTGCCCTCCTTGGTGTCCAATGTCCCCTTGATGAGGGTGTATTTGTTTCTAAGCCACACCTTGCGATTGCGGTTGTCCCACCATCGTGAAGGATCTTTAAGAAACTCCTGCCAGCTCTGCTCCATGCTGTAAAATCAGAGCCGAGCAGGTAGAGATTGAAACACGGCCTGTTAAGACGAAGCTGACTCTCCCAAGAACGGCGAGCTCCCAGCCGAAACCTAAGCCCTGTCACGTCATTTGCTTCAAGAGTTCGCAAATTCCAGTTGACTTTTATTTGACTTAATATCATGTACGTTACAAGCTGGGAAATGATCTCAAGTTAGAGGTTCAGAGGTTACCTGCAGCAGCTAAGCTTGGGAGGTCAACACAAATGTATGACGACTTATACAAGCAAAAAGATGTGCATGGCAGCAGTACAGTTGAAGCTGGAATGATTCCAGAGATCTTGGAATGTAGATAAGTACTCTACTCTTACTTCGGGAACGATTGTGATGGATTCAATGCACTAGTTATAAAAATTCCCAAGAGTAAAGGGCGAAATGAATCTTCAGGAAGGTAGCATCTGCAGAGGGCACGCTCTCGAACATGTCTCTACCGACTAGCTTCACTCCTGCGCCCATTACAATGCACCCATGGTTACCCCAGAATGCCCTACGTAAATTGAACAATATGAGGAGTTTTTTGGTCACATTCGTAGAATCAAGTTATGATTGTGGTCCAAGCTCAGCTTCTCTCTCCGCCTCTTCATAACTACTCCAATGGTAATCCTACTCTGAATACCCGAAGTTGTTTTCGCAAGTAACCTTCTCAGTGTCGATTCAACAGCACCAGTACATCTGATTCCACTTACGACTATATGTATACACGTTGCATCATGGATTGTCCTTTGTTCGAAGTTCGAGCACCCCCTAACTGCAACACCAGAAGAAGGCCCAGCCTGACTATAGAACATGGTACAGAATTGTTGGACACCAAAGAGGTCCATAGTCTTCCTACTCATGTTGCAAAGCACAACTGGTGGTCGCTGAATCCAGGGGATCCTTACCGCAACATTTACTGATTGAGCACATTTTTATTTTATTTTTTGCCTCGCAGGGGAAAGGAAGAGATTTAGTCAACATAACTAAGAACGCTCCGAGGAGGAAGACAACAAATTGAGCACATTTCACATCTTCAAATCAGTGAACTTGAAAACCCAAGGGAATACGCGTATGCGACGGAGATACCAGGTAAGTGAGGAGCCAGCTCCACAACATGGGGTTGGTCGAAGCTGATGGCTTGAATGCTCGGATACTTTTTCACCAACATTTCCATGCACGCTCCCACACCTCCTCCAACGTCTACAATGCTTCCAAGTCCCTTGAACCCACTGTATGTGTTGAGAATATCCTGCATCGATGTGAGAGAAAGCGCCGTCATTGACCCATGAAACACTTTTCCATAATGTTGGTCAGCCGCATCCTCCATCCACTCGTAGAAGGATGTGCCATGAACTTTGGGGAAAGCACTTTCTCCCACACATACCCTAGCGTTTCTAGGGTTGATTGCTTCAGATACGAAGGTTGCTCCAACTGCGGGCCTCCCATGCATGTTTGCCCTCACTCCCGCTCGCTCGCTCTAAGTCCTAGCCCTCTCTCTCTCTCCCTCCCGCTTGCTCTAAGACTGTTCACGCTACCGTGATGGGCAACTTTTTAAGTTTTTTAACCTTTTTGTAAACCCTAAAAGCCCCTTTTTGATTTTTTTTCTTTTTTTTTTTCTTAAAGGAAACCACAGGGCCTTGAGGAGGGGGAAAAATTCACCCGCCTTCATTTATGGGCCATAAGACCTACATGACGATCAACTCCCAGACATACCGTCACGAACAATCCTACACATGGGATAAGGGCAGCGGGGTTGAACCCCAAACCACCAGGGCGACACACTGTGCCACTTACCAGCCGATGTGTTTTTTTTTAATCTTTTTGCACTTTGTTTTTTTTTAATTCATTCTAGTGGTGAGAGTCTCCGTTTTTTCAAAATATAAATACTCGTATATTATATATATAACCAGAAAAGCATGTGTCGACACGTGGAGTCATCTAATGATTCATCCATGTGATGATCTGGTAGAATGCATTAAAGTGAGAGTCATGAAGTCATATGTTTGTCTAACAATATGTACACGTGTCATTCCAGTGTAGCCATGACCGTGACTGGTAGTCATATCTGCCATGCCAATATTTGTGGTCAAACATGTTTGACCTGTGTTGCATAGAGTCCGGAGCCATGCAGTCGCATATACGCCTTCCTCTGAGAATAATTCTTTTTGAAAAGACATATGTTGTGACGCACCAGAGTCAACGTACCAGCTCCCTGATTTTGAAGCTTCTGGACCTGAAACAAAAGCATTCTCAACTGTATGTGCTTGCCCATTCTCTGCGGACCTCTTTGGATGCGGGCATTCTCGTACCCAATGGCCAGGCTCATGGCAATTGTTACTATACCTCTCTGCTTGAACTTTTTCTGCGATTGTTGTTTTTTCTGTCCATATGACTATTGTTTGGGTTTCCGTTTCAGCTTCTGTACATAAAAAGCTTTTTCATCTGAAGATGTCCTTTCTGCCTTCATCTTCATCTCCAACTCCTCATGCATCAACCTCCCACTTACAAGTTCCAACATCAGAGCATTTGTCCTAGTCTCTAGAGCAGTAATGAGGTTGTGATAGTTCTCTGGCAAGCTTAACAACAAAATCATTACTAACATGCCATCACTCACTGACTCTCCTACTGCATCTAGCTGTAGTGACAATTCTCTAAGCTCATTGATGTGACTTGTCATGGTGTCTCCTGACTGCATCTGTATGTTCATAAGCTGTCTTAGAAGGTATAGTTTGTTTGCTAATATCTTCTGCTCATATTGAGCCTCCAACTTGATTCTAGCTTCACTCACAAAATGATCAATATCCTCTTTATCCTGGGAACTGAAATTTGAGAAATATGGGTGATTGTCTCAAATTATCCGGCCTGAATGTTCTATGCTCATGCCTGCATGCAAATACCACTAAAGATAAATATTCAGCAGCTCCCAATTGCCTAAGTCTTATGTATAGGGTAAGGCCCGAGGACGGGGGCCTTCTTGAAATAAGGGGCCCGCCACGAGGTGGTAGCCGAGTGCGGCCCCGAGTTTCAGTAAAGCCCCCCGTCCGAGGGCCTTACCCGGCGTAAAGACACAACCAAGGATTTCTTTTATCATCGACGGCTGGGATCATCTAAAGTGGACGGCTCACAAGAGCAGGAACCTTACGCGATGTAAGGTACCTTCCTCTAGAGGAGAGGAGGAACCTTACGCGGCGTACGGTGCCATGCTCACCTGGCATGAAAATTCCTTCGTGTAAGGTGCCATCCTCTCTAACTAAAAAATCCTGGCTGGGTCTTTACGAAGGACTGCTAGTGTAGGTTTCCAAACATTTATCTCTCTCACTAAAAAAATAAGCATAAAACTTCCCTGAACTTGTTTCCAGTTTGTGCACAAAAACAAGGTGTCGCAGTCAAACTATCTACATGATTGAATGAAAAGATTGAAGCGCAACAGAAGTCTCAGGAGATGCCAATGTAAGGGTGTCGATTGTGGACTTCTTTGCCGAAACTGGATGTAGTTGATTGTGGGAATTGTCAAGGAAAACACAGGCCTGAATCGCCAGCAAGTTTGGGGACACCCAACAACACCCAAAGTGTTACATGTCTATACTAACCTTTCTTCGTTTTTCCTGAAGGCTGGGCGGGTGTCATAGGCATGCCATGCTAAGTGGACGCCTTTATCAGCTACGCAATCTGTGCTCTCATTAGTGATGTACGGGGTAAAAGATTGGGCCTCGGGTGTGGGCTTCTCCATGGCGACCAGGCGTTGTTAAGCATCTTTCCAACGTTTGTCCAGCAAACTGTAATTTCTAATGTACCTACAAGGAGAAATTTACTGGGTCTGAGCCCACTGAGGTGCAACGAGGCATGGCCTTGCTTACAATCCGATATATGGAGATGATGCTTCATTCTCTGTACATTCCTTAGCTCTCTGGTCCAAAGTCGCAATATAAGATTTCATTAATCCATATAAGAGTGGTCTCAAAAATTTCGCTTACAAAGGTCATGCGAGAAAAGTTGGGGGAAAGTTAATTAATTAATACAAGGAGCTTTTAGGACTTCCCCTCTATTGTGAAGAGGGTATGTTCCAAATTTTCCCTCCTTAGAGGCCCCTGACAAATGGAAAATAACAAAACCCTTAAAAGAACCCCTTTGGCACGTTTATCAGAGGGAAACTTGGAGGGAAAGTGCAACATTCCAACTAATAATCCCTTGCTATGAAAAACTGGAGGGAAAGTTGAAGGGGGAAACTGGAAGAGGAAACGATGAGTAGGGGGAAAATGTCCCAATCCCCTTTGCTTATCAAGGATTTTTTTTTGTTTTTTGGGTTAACAGGGGGATCGCAGCCCTGGTTAACTTTATTATAAGACGTCCAGGGAAGTTCCCCACGTGTTTCGCGCCTTCACGCCTGGGATTCCAGGAAGAGTCTCCGTACCACCTCCACCAATCGAAGTCAATCAGGAAATTGAGTATGAAGTCGACGAAGTCCTAGACTCTCGCATTAAGTATAAACGTCTTGAGTATTTCGTACATTGGAAAGGCTACGACATCAGCGAACGAACGTGGAAACCTTCATCCAACCTCGCCAATGCATCTGACAAAGTCCAAGAGTTTCATCAATTATATCCAGCTAAGCCCCGAGCTACACGTCAATAAGACGTCACAACGATGATGTCAGCCAAGTTAGCTTCAAGGTGAAGACTCCACATTCAATGTACCTGATACACGCTAAGTAGGGAGGAGCACCATACATCAGTATATATAGCTACACTTCCAGCACTTCCAGCACTCTTGCATCTTGTATTGGCAGTATGGAGTCACAGGAACCAGATACATTGGAGTTGTCGCTTACTCAGCTACCAGATCAGCCGTTCCGACTCGCACGACCTTCAACATCACGCCAACGCTCTCGAGACGATGGGCCACCAATGCGACGTGTACTTCCTCGTCTGGACCCCGTACGACGGCAAGTGGAGCCTACTCGAAGTCTGATAATTCTGTTGGAGGTTGAGACTTCGGACCTAGAGGGCAACGAAATCATGTTTGAAGGCAGCTTCGAAAATCAGAATGCTCAAATCACTGCGTGGTCCCAAGTTCAAGGTGTTGGACACTATCGATGGTTGTAGGGACCTATAAATCATTTGAGTCAAGAACGAAGAGCCGAATACTTAGCAAGTACCATTCGCCGGATTTTGGATTTTCTCCAACTCTAAGCAAGTCCAAGATTTTACCGCTCCTCGAGGAACTCGACGCTAGAGGAGGGGGTGATGTCACGGACATAGCCCAGAGGAACTTATCAGGAGTAAATATCAGAAGTTACTAAGTTACCATATTATCGAAAGTTACCATGATTTATCATTACTTACAAAGTTACCAGGAGTTTACCAAATTACCAAGAGTAACTTGGGAAACTGCTCAGGAAGCTTCTTTTGGATGAAACTTCTCCATCAAGATACCTCATTTGTTTAAGGAAGCTTCTCCATCAAGAAACCTTTGTTTAATCTTGAAAACTTCTCCAGCAATAAACCTCCATAGGGGAAGCTTTTTAGTAGTCAGTATATATAGGAGGCAAGACTGGACACTCTTCAGTCTCGCCAACACAAGTTCAAGCTACTCTTGTTCCCAGTCCCAGTACTCCAATCCAGCTTCCAGTACTCTAGTCCAGTTTCCAGTATCTGGTACCCCAGTCCAGTTTCCAGCATTCCAGTATTCGAGTCGAGTTCCAGTATCTTGTACTCTTGTCCATTGTTATAAAGATCATCTTGATTCATGTTTATCCACCAAGTATTCGCCCAAGCCGACCTTGACTTCTTGTCTAGTCTTGTACCTCTAGTCTGATCTCTTGTTTGTGTTCAGTCATGTTATCGTCCTTGACAGCTGCTGACAAGAATGCAAACTCTCAAGCTGAAGAATCTATTGATCAGGGAGGGGTAGAAAAGGATAAGGTCGCTCAGGAGCCAGCTCTTGATGTGGAAAAGCTTTGTGAGGCCATGGGTGTCATATCCAACTGTCCACCTTGAATGAAAATGCTGATCAATCAAGGTGCACTTGTGGTGTCGGATAGCAAGTCAGTGGGTTCTATTGAAAGAATGCACAAGCAAGCTTAATTTGGGTGAGGACTTTGAATCTTTTCTGGAGTTTTTTGACATCAGTAGATAAATCAATTCAGTCCCACAGAAATTTATTGTGAAGATCTTTCGCATGTGTCTGAAAGAGGAAGCTAGAAAGATTTTTGAGTCCAGCATCAAAGGCAAAACTGATCTGACTTGGGCTGAGGCCCGACAATTGGCAGATAGGTTGTTTCGGGAAGTCAAGCCCATTGCCTATACTGTCCCTGAGCTAACCTTTTCCCCTGGTGACAGTATCTAGAAGTATTACTTGATCTTCGTACAACAGTCTGTAAGACAGTGGAAGAGCCGGCTGAACGTTCAGCCATACTGAAGCATTGTTTCATCAAGGGTTTACCCCCAGCTGAAAGGGCATGAAGACGAGATGGTAGGCTTAGTGGAAGAGCGACTTAGGTTGAAGGCTGCCAAGGCTGGCATGAGCTCCTCCCCTCATAACGGTGAGGGAAATCCCTATAAGGTAAGCCTGGCCCCAGTCTCTCTTGCTGCTGGTACCTCTATGGCAAATTTTGCTAAGCTCAAGTTGCAAGCTGAAGCCATGAGGGAGCAAGTAGGGTCAACTTACAACTGGTCTCGATTCACTCAGGCATCCATGGACTGCTTACACCAATGGCACTTCCCTTCTCCAGGCAAGAAATGCACTGCTCCCTTACATATTCCCCAAAATACGGTTTTGTTGAGGACCCCCACTAATTTTGTGATCCTTGTTTTTTCCCAATGCATTGTCCCCATGGGTCTAGCATTTCTATGTCCCCAAGGCCATTTCTTAGAAATTGAGGGTTGGCAAAAATTAACATTGCAGAAACATTGCCTCATTGTTGCTGGGGTCCTTGATCGTGGCTTCAAAGGTGAAACCCGGCTCCTCATTGCCAACCCTGAACGCATTGCTGTGTCCATATGAAAAGGGCAAGTGCTGGCACGTCTGAGTGTTGTATCCCTCTCCGAGCTCACATCGGTCTAGGCTGCTCTCATTCTGCATGATATCGGACTCATAGATTCACCCGTGGATCAGCTCCAAAGTTTTGCTGCTCACAAAGATTCAGTGATCCATTCCCACCTTACGGCTGACCAGGAGGCTCATTTTCAAAAGGTGCTCCAAGACATCAAAGTGGGTGAGCATCTGACCCCAGCTCAGGCACTTCAGTTTCGTGCCTTCATTCGCAATAACTTAGATATTTTTAGCCGAGGCCCTCATGATCTTGGCAGGACTGATATTCTACATCATGATATTGTTACTGATGGATAACCTGTTAAACAACATGCATATCGAAAAAGTGTTTAAGAACGCAAGGTTATCCAAGAGGAAATCCATCGTATGTTGGACGCAGGGGTGATCACTCCCTCTATTTCTCCATGGGCCAGTCCTATCGTGTTGGTTGGTAAGAAAGATGGAACCACCAGATTCTACGTTGACTTTCGCAGGCTAAATGCCATTACTAAATGTAACGTCTACCCTCTTCCTCGCATTAACGAGACACTTGATCAGCTCAATGGTGCTACTATATTCTCTTCTCTTGATTTCGTAGTAGGATTTTGGCAAGTACCTCTCACTCCAGCTGCTACTGAAAATACTGCTTTTACGTGTAGGATGGACATGTATCAGTTTGAAACCATGCCTTTTGGGCTTTGCAATGCCACAGCCACGTTTCAACGATTAATGGATGTGGTCTTTGGAAACCAACGCTGGGAGTGTGCTCTTGTCTATATAGATGATATCAATGTTTACTCTACTACCTTTGAGGCTCATCTGTTCGACTTGCAAAGGATAGTGTGTAGACTCCGTGCAGCTGGACTTAAGGTCAAAGCAAAGAAATGCGACTTTTGCATGGAGCAGCTGCATTTTCTTGGCCATCTCCTTTCTGCTACGGGCATCAGCCCAGATCCCAGCAAAATTCGGGCTGTGTGGGAGTACCCTACCCCCAAGGGCAAACATTGTGTCATTAAAGCTTTTATTGGATTAGGCTCTTACTACCGCCGCTTCATCTTTCAATTTGCAAAGATTGCTACACCTCTTACTAGACTCTTGTCCAAGGATGTTTGCTTTGTGTGGGGCCTGGCTGAACGCTCCGCCTTTGACAAACTCAAAATTGCCTTGACATCTGCCCCTGTTCTTGCTTACCCTGATTTTACCTTGCCCTTTTTGTTGCAGATTGATGCCCGTGACTTGGCTATCTCTGTAGTGCTTAGCCAGGTTCAGGATGGGAAGGAGCATGCCGTGGCCTATGCCTCTAGGCGCTTGGACAAACATGAACGCAACTATTCCATCACAGATAAGGAAGGACTGGCAGTAATTTTTGGTGTCAAATATTTTCGCCAATATCTTCAAGGTTGCCCATTTGTTGTAGAAACTGATCATCTTCCCTTAAAAGCCTTGCTCACTCCTAGAGAATTGACAGGGCGGTTGGCCGGGTGGGCTCTTATCCTTCATGCATATGACTTCAAGATTACCTATAAACGAGGCTCCCTCATCTCCTCGTGTTGTTGCAGACTCACATTTTGATCCTATTGTTTTATGTCATTTGCTTGATCATCCCTCTGTACCTATAGACCTGTTTGACAGCTGGGATCTTCTACAGTTTGATGTTCATTAGATTTCCTGCTGGTACTGGCATGCATTTCCGTGTGGCAGACGCACTATTGGGTTTCGTTATGTCTCTTACATAAGCCGGGTTCGTTCTTATCCTGCATCTTACATGATTTTGTTCCTGACCAAGGGACTGAGCTGTTTTTAAGGCCTGCTCACACCTTCATAGGCAGCCTCTGAAAGTATGACATGATAAATGAAAGGAAGAATACGGGGGCGGCCACTTTCTCTTTCATCTGCTCTAACCGCTGTTGTATGGCCATGAAGGTTGTAGCATGGGTGACCCACTTTACGAAGCTCTTCTCCATATGTGCAAAGCCAACATCCACGTAAGTGGCATATCCAAGCTACTTATGAGGCAAGTTAACTATCACTTATCTACCCACCGGGAGAGTGAAATACGTTTGTTCAAAGTTAATGCTTTGGAAGGCCAATCTGCTGTGGAAGTCCCTCCTAGGTCCGCTATTCCTGCCTTGCTTGAGCTTTACCATGCTTCTACTTATGCTGGTCATTTGGGGTTTACCAATACAGTCAAACGTTTACAATAACAGTATCATTGGAAAGGGTTGGTGAAGGATGTTTCAGCCTTCATTGCTAGATATGTTCTCTGTCATGCTAAGACCATACTGTCTAGAACCGAAGCTCCATTACCTTTACAGCCTATCCCTATCATGGAACCTTTTGCAAGGGTGGGCTTTGATTTAGTTGGACCACTCAAACCTACGTCCAAAGGCCATGCATACCTTGCTGTAGCCACGGATTACATGACGAAATGGGTTGAGCTCTAACCATTGGTTGCTAAGGACAGTGATGAAGTGGTTCAATTATTCTTTGACAAGGTGATCCTCCACCACGGATGTCCCATTGTGATCCTCACGGATCAAGGTACAGAGTTTTGTAACCAGCTCATGGATATTGTCTTGTTTAACTTGAATACTAGTCATGCGGTGATTGCCCCTTATAACCCCCAATGCAATGGCTTGACGGAGCGTTTTAATAAGACCATGTGTCATATGTTAGAGAAGAATGGGACTTTGATTGAGGAGTGGGACATGGTTGTTCCAATTCTGTTGTTTGTTTATCGCACTTCTATTCATGCTAGTACTAAGCTTTCCCCTTTTGAGTTGTTGTATGGCAGGAAGTGTCGTACCCATTTGCATATTTCGTGGTTGCAGGTGGACACAGAACCTAAAAACAGGGAGCAATTTTTGCTTACTATGGATGCTAAGCGCAGGCAGCTTCGTGAAACTGCCAAATCCAATATACAGTTTGCACAGGCAGCCCAGGCTAAGTATTATAACCGTAAGATCGTATACTCTGAGTCCTTTAGAATAAAACAGTCTGTTTGTGTCCGGTTACAACCAGGGAAGCAGGTCTCTAAAGCTAAGCGGCGCATCGATGGCCATTACCTTATCACGGAAATCCTTCCAAGGAGGCAGTATGTGCTTCTTCCCCAGCACTCTTCTACTCCTAATCTGGCTAGTTCCATTCATCTATCTATATTAGTTTCTTGCACTCTAACGTTTGACTTGACATGTTTGAATATGGAGAATCGGCAGGTGATTTATACTCCTACTAGGGCTGCTCACTCCCGCCTGCAATCTGTTTCAACTGGGGGTTGCTACACCGTGAGCCTGTGAGCCCAGGAGCCCGTGAGCCCAGCATAGGCTCACGCCACGTCATCTATGAATTCCGAACTTACATGGCGTATTGCCGCGGGAGGCGCCTATTGCCGCAGATTGACTTACCCTTTTCAGTCATTGCAGATAACGTCTTTTACATCCATCCCATCCCCGACCCTCGTGTCATAAACAACGATTTGATTAGTGTTCAATTGCCGAAGTGAGAGAGAATGAGGGTGCTGGTTACATGAAGCTTTCTTACCAGTCCAAACGTAGTAGCAGCTTACAATGCAGATCCCCAAACCCAAAAGTTAGCGGAGTAGAGTTGAGGCTTGGACACGTGAAAATCGCCCACATGGAATAATGTAATTTAGATGTGGTATACATACTAAGTCCTTGCATATTTGGAAATGGATGAATGTCCTTGTATTTGAATGAAACATTTTGCGGGATGATCGGGATGAAATCAATGTATGCGGTTTGATTTGACACAAGCGAATGCACTTTTGGCCGCAGATGCCTGAAAAGTAGTTTGTGGCACCCACACATGTTCTGTTTTTTTTGTTCCCATGAAAATGCCCTCAAAGTAGTGTGCGGCACCGCATACTCTTTTCGGGGCATCTGCGGTGCACGTTTTCTCTGCAGCTGCCCACCCCACACACGTTTTTTTTTTTTTTTTTTTTTTTTTTTCCTCCGTTCCCACGCAGATGCCCTGAAAACAGTGTGCAGTGCCGCACATTGTTTTCATGGCATCTGCGGAGCACATTTTCTCTGCAGATGCCCATCCCACACAAGGTTTTTTTTTTTTCGTTTTTTCGTTTTTTCGTTCCCTCGCAGATGCTCGGAAAACAGTGTGCGGCACCGTACACTGTTTCCAGGGCTTCTGCGGAGCACGTTTTCTGTGCAAATGGCCATCCCACATGAGTTTTTTTTTCCTTTTCCTTTTCCTTTTTTTGTTCCCTCGCAGCTGCCGGGAAAACAGTGTGCGGCACCGCACACTCTTTTCGGGGCATCTGCGGAGCACGTTTTCTCTGCATATGCCCATCTCCTATGTGTAGGCCCAAGTATGACCTCCGGGGTAGCCTGTGCCGTTGGCCCAAGTGTCCAATGTCACCTAAGTCATCCAAGTCCAATCTTTCCACGGAATCTACGACCTGATTTGAACCGGAGAACTTTTCCTTGATATCTCTCCAAAGTACTTGAAATTCCAAATCTCCCACATGACGCACTTGAATGATAGGAGATTGTACTTGGGCTTACATGACCTTGGACACTTGGGCCAGTGGCACCGACTACCCTAGTAGTAAGTTAAGACGCATGGGTAGAGAACCAGGCTCTCTTTATATACCCTCTTAGGGCGGTGGGACCTTTTAGAAGCCCATGGACCCCTCAGCGGTGGGACCCTTCTAGAAGATTGCCCTGGACACGTGTCACCCTTAAGTGACACTTGCTTCCCCCATGGAGCGTGAACCATCCCCTATTTAATAGGTCTCACCTTCCTATCTTTTTTTTTTACCCCCTTACATGGCAATTAATAATTCAATTCCTGGTGTAGCATACTATAACCCCTGCTTTTTAATTCCTGGACCACCCTCTAATTTTCACACCAGCTGCAAACCTGGGGCCCTTATCCCTTATTCCCTATATGCTTACTTTATCCCAAAACTTGCATGTGAGGAAACAAAAATCCCAACCCTTTGTGCAACAATTGAGCATCTCACCAGAGCTCGCTACAAATCCTCTGTGCCCTCACAGCCAAAGGAGGAGCAGTAAGTATATGTTCCTCTCATTATTCACATAAATTATCCCTTAGTTGGGTGTAACTTTATTGATATTAATTGAACCAACATGACGGACCAAAAGATTCATTTTTTGGGATGTTGGACGGCTACTGGAAGCAAGAGGAAAAGACCTCACTTTTCTTGAAAGGGATTTCAGGAGAGTTTTTTGGCTTGTTTGACATTGGCAGCTCAAGTAGTAACTGAGAACACTGGGAGTCACACCAGCGATAGAGACCTGCGCCGGTGGACACTTGCATGAAACTATGCATAGTTGTTTCATACATGCTCCCAAATCTGGTCTCCAACTGTAGCAATTGTGTTCTGAAGAGGGTGGCCTCTGTCCCCCAATCTTGAACTCCAACATGCACAAACCGATGTTATAGTGTGAGGGAGTCAAGCGGCATCGATCAATAACAACATAATATATGAACTTTCAAGCAGCCACCATGGGATTGGATCTTGGTGGGTTAAGGATAGCTTTTGACAATATTCATGCAAGTTCGTGAAGGGCTCCATCCAAAGCCACGCCACAAGAAACAAACAAACATGTGCACATTTAAGATGCTGAACAAACTTGTGCACAGGGCTGCCCCTCTAATCAAGCTCATCAAAATTCGTATTCACTTCCATCTTCAAGCTTTGGAGAAGCTCCACCACCCAAACCCAGAATTAGGACAGCACTCTGATTTCCATCCACTGTCACCAAAGTCAGTCCAATATCACCCTTTCAGTCAAGTGCAATTATGGGCTGACTTCCCACCTATGCCGGGTAGACCCCCACTATCATTTCCCGTGGATATGCCACAGGAAATGCACTTAACAGTACATCATGGTCAATACTCTCAGGAAATGGTGGATGATCTGAGTAGCTACACAGATCAATGAATGAAGCAAGACACTCGCATCTTTCCAAGAAAACATCCTTTCACCAGTAATCCCCACAAGAACAAATCCCATCTTCAAAGTGGTGAAAGCGGTTAGCGTCCCGTACAACAATTGCTCGGTCAACAATCTTTGAAATGAATTTGGTGGAGGTGTGGCAGTCACCACACACTCGAAGATTCTTGATGAGACGGAGAGGCGTCCTAGGGGTCGTGCTGATCAGCCCAAAACCAATGGCCAGCTTCTCACTGTGGTGGCAAAGAGAAATTTCCTTTTCCTCCTCCCCCACATCATGCAATACAAAGCGCGTGTCAGGCACATACCCCGCCGCCTTCATCTGCCCAGACAATCTTCTCAGCTCAGCATGGATTTCCTTAATTCTGGGATGCAACTTGTCAGCTACAACGAAGGTGTGCACCCTGTTGCCAACCTCAATGCAGCAGCGACCTGGCTCCTTTCTAACCCCTTTGACCTTCATCATTCTTCTCACCTTTGCAGTATCATCCCACCTGCCAGCTGCAGCATAGATGTTTGAGAGCAACACATAAGTCGCGGCATCCTGTTCATCCCACATGAGGATAGATGTTGCTGCACGTTCAGCCATCTCCACATTGCCATGGATTCTGCAGGCACCAAGCAAGGCCTTCCACACCACAGCACCTGGATTGATGGGCATTTTATTAATCAGGTCCACTGCCTCATCCAGTTGTCCCGCACGTCCAAGAAGGTCCACCATGCAGCCAAAGTGCTTTACTGTCGGAGTGACACCATGATCTTGACTCATGGAATCAAAGTAGCGTCTGCCTTCATTCAGTAGGCCAGCGTGGCTGCATGCAGAGAGAACACATATAAAGGTGATACTGTCCGGCTTCAAGCCGTTCTTTTGCATTCCTTCAAATAGTTGCACGACCTCCCTATGACAACCATGCTGTGCATATCCTGCAATCATCGCGCTCCACGAGACAACATTCCGTTCGGCCATATTGTCGAACACTCCCTTTGCATCCTCGATGCACCCACATTTGGCATACATGTCCACCAGGGCAGTGTTCAGGATCACATCTGGTACAATTCCAGCTCTGACGATGTCGCCATGCACCTCTTTGCCCTTTTCCAGGGCTGCCAGGCTTGCACACGCACTGCAAACGCACACAAACGTGATGTGGTCGGGCTTCACCCCTTCCCCCCTCATTTGCTCATACGTCTCCAAAGCCTCCACCCCGCGCCCCTGCTGTGCACACCCTGCGATTATCGCGTTCCACGACACCACATTTCGTTCAGCCATGTTGTCGAACACTCCCTTTGCATCCTTGATGCTCCCACATTTGGCATACATGTCCACCAGGGTATTGTTCAAGATCACATCTGGTACAATTCCAGCTCTGACGATGCAACCATGCACCTCTTTGCCCTTTTCCAGGGTTGCCAGGCTTGCACACGCACTGCAAACACACACAAACGTGATGCGTTCGGCCTTCACCCCCTCCGCCATCATTTGCTCATACGTCTCCAAAGCCTCCATCCCGCGCCCCTGCTGTGCATACCCTGCAAGCATTGCGTTCCACGACGCCACATCTCGTTCAGCCATATTGTCGAACACTCCCTTTGCATCCTCGATGCTCCCACATTTGGCATACATGTCCACCAGGGCAGTGTTCAGGATGACATTTGGTACAATTCCAGCTCTGACGATGTCGCCATGCACCTCTTTGCCCTTTTCCAGGGCTGCCAGGCTTGCACACGCACTGCAAACGCACACAAACGTGATGTGGTCGGGTTTCACCCCTTCCCCCATCATTTGCTCATATGTCTCCAAAGCCTCCATCCCGCGCCCCTGCTGTGCATACCCTGCAAGCATCGCACTCCATGACACCACATTTCGTTCAGCCATATTGTTGAACACTCCCTTTGCATCCTCGATGCTCCCACATTTGGCATACATGTCCACCAGGGCAGTGTTCAGGATCACATCTGGTACAATTCCAGCTCTGACGATGTCGCCATGCACCTCTTTGCCCTTTTCCAGGGCTGCCAGGCTTGCACACGCACTGCAAACGCACACAAACGTGATGTGGTTGGGCTTCACCCCTTCCCCCATCATTTGCTCATATGTCTCCAAAGCATTCCTACCACACCCATGCTTGGTAAATCCTGCCAACATTATATTCCATGTGATCAAGGATCGTTGAGGCATTCTGTTGAACACTTGGTGAGCATCCATGATGCTCCCACACTTAACATACATGTTGACAAGGGTGTTGAGGAGAAAAACATTTGGCGTGAATCCACTTTGGATAATGTGAGTGTGCACCTGCTTTCCAGCTTCCAGGCCTTTCACCTTGATGCACTTATGCAAGAGACAGACATACGTTTCTGAATCTGCTGAAATGCCTCCTTCGTTTAAAGCCTGTAGAGCCTCTTTCAGTCTGCCTGCCTCACAAAGAATCTTCACATGCCCAGAAGTGCCAGAACAGGCATTGTGGACTCCCTCTCTTGATCCTCTTCCAGAAGCTGTGGTCATGGTTGAGGTGCCTGATTTTATCAACTGTGCCACTGCAGCTGCTGCCTTTAGTTGACCATCTACCCATGCAGGTTTCTTGTAGCTATTGATCCACAGGGAACCATAGGTAATCTTGTGCTTGAAATCTGGCCCTCTTGGATGAATCTGTATCCGTGTGTTGGGCAGAGGGAAAGTCATGGGATCCTGAGGTCAAGGCTGCCAGGAGGCCATGCACCGTTCTCCACAAAGGTGTGAAACTGCCCATGTCTGGTTCATGTGTGTAAAGGCCCCTGATATCGAGGGATCATCCTTAGGCACTTCCAGCCCTGTAGAATGGGGGCCCATAAGGTGATAGTGGGCAACATGAAGATAGTGACTCTGACAGGCTTTCTCATGTTGGACAGGGGGCAAGCCATGGAATCCTGAGGCCAAGGTTGCAAAGAGAGCCCTCAGTGCTTGCCATAAAGCTGGGGAGTTGCCCACATCTGGTTCAGGCCTGAAGACTGATAACAGGTCCTCTGAAATTGAAGGTATCACTACGGAGCTAGTGGAGTTGAGGGGCAGAGGTGA
This sequence comes from Takakia lepidozioides, assembly GCA_030704615.1. NCBI lineage: Eukaryota > Viridiplantae > Streptophyta > Takakiopsida > Takakiales > Takakiaceae > Takakia > Takakia lepidozioides. Next base: position 52,315,054 of record CM060731.1, read on the forward strand.
TATTGCTGGGGTTTTCCTGTAGGTTGACCAGCAAGTAAGCCAATCTCTTCTTTGGCCTGATCCCAGAGTCTTCTCATGCAGATGCATGTTCACCCCCACTTCATGACTGTGGCTGTCCACTTTCTAAGAACTTCATGCCAGTTTGTAGGGTTCAAACCTGATCAACTGCCAAGATGAAGCCTCCATGTTTACCACCCAAATGGCTTCTTGCGGAGAAGGGTGCTGTCAGTTTGGCTCCCATACACCTAGGTGTGAACTTCAGTCTGGAGGAACAGCCCAATGGCAATGCCGGTTGCAGCTTGAGTGTTGACTTGAAGGACTGGCATTTATGGTCTCCAAAGTGAGAAAGGAAACCTTATCGTGCAGTTGGTTGTGCGCATGGAAGCAGGTGAGGACACAAAATGGGAGCTCTGATTTCTGTGACCACCGAGGCATGCAGGTGGTTTTTTTTGGGCACCTCATCGTCCATGCCAACCTTGAGCCGCAACACCTCCTGCATTGCGCTGCGTCTTGGTATGTGCGCTTCTTGTTTGTGTCGTGGCAGCAAAATGTTTATTTGTTGGGTGAATGGCAAAGGATAATCTTGGATTTTGTTGATTTGTTCAGACGGCACAATCTATCTTTTTGATTGTGGGGAAGGTGTGCAACGACAGCTGCATAGAACCCCCTTTCGCCAGCGCAACATCGACAGCATCTTCATTACTCATATGCATGGTGACCATGTATCGTTCTGCTTATTCCTAGGAGAAAGAATATTTGTTACTTTTGGAGGTTTGTGTGAAATATCTTTCCAAGTCTAGAATCCTGCATAGCTTTATAAAAAGACCCAAGTGGGGTGACTGTACAAATGGGTGTAACTGTCCCCAAGAGGAAACAACCAAAGCTCGTAGAGCTAGATATATTAACACAAAGAAAGAAATCAAACTATTCTAGTATCACCTACCTTTTGTATTCTACCTTTGGTATCCAAGTGTTGGCACTTTATAAGGTCACTTCCGGCTGATAAATCTTGAATTGCCACCCCACCACCCTTTATTTATTCATCCATTAGCTACCAAAAGGGTGTAAAGTCGCAGCTCTCTCTTTTGCCTTTAAAGAAGTAAGGCAGAAGAGTATGAAACAAGAGGCTTGTGAGACTAGATTCCGGGGCCGGGGATATATTCCCCTTCTTGATCCGGTATTACCCGTATGAGGGTTGTAGCTCGGTAGGACTGAGACACGCTAGAGAGGATGGAATCTAACACAAGGATTAACCTTTCTCATGCACTTTCATCCAATCACTGCATAGGTACACCGTACAAGATCTGAGACCAAAATCCACCACCTCGTTCTCCTGAGTGCTTTGATTTATATAGTACTTAAGCAGGTAATCAAAACGGTTGTTTTCTATTGGTTAGCCAGATGCCACACCAGCTAGACCACACAAGCCTGCCACATCTTCTAATCTGATCCTAATCTAACTGTTAACTAAAGACAACATCAACTTAATATAGCCAGCTGTACCAACGTCCCATGCGCAACAGCTACTCCACCTACATCCAGGTAAGATTTAACTGAGAGCCTCATTCGGTGTCATTCGTTAGCCTGGATGCGCATCACCATCCTGCTTCGTCCACGATGTCATTCATTCATGCCCAAAAGCAAGCAGGTAGGAATCAAGCCCTTACGTATGTGAGGTTTGCTGGCCCCCCTAACAAAGCGAGCTCCAGCGAGCTACCAAGGAAAAGGAACAAGGGATCTATAACAAAATTAAAAGAAACTAGGCATCCGATCAAGCTTGGGGTGAAAAAACCAGTAGAACAAAAACCTTGCCGCTGCAGTTTGGTGAAGGATAAAAGATCTGACTGGAAAAACCCCAAGCTTGGTACAAGCTGATGCCCTTGCTAGCACGAAACAACAAGGAAATGCTAACTATGGCTCAGTTGAAACCAGCATAGCTACGGCGTGAGCCCAGCCCCGTGAGCCTGGGAGCGGAGCTCACGCTTGGCTGACATTGCGTGAGCCCAGGCTCCCTCTGCTTGACGTGGCGTTCACGCCACGTAAGCGTGAGCGTCCGCCATGTCAGCAGATGTCATAACACATTTGGCGAAAGATAAGATACCTATACCCGAGGGACCTATAACCGTGGGAATACGCATTTACAGTATGTCGACTTATGATGCATATTCCAAACAAACCGACAATGAAAAGAGACTCATTTTGACTGCAACGTTGTGCAGTCTGCCAACTTAAGCTGCATATTGCAAACAAACCGACACTGAAAAGAGACCCGTCTGGGTTCACTTCCCCTTTCCTTTTCCTTTGCCTCTCCCCTCACCTGCAGGTCCATTTTTGTCTTTCGAGATAATGTTCTGAGCCGGTGTACTTGTCAGGCAAAAAAAAAAAAAATTGCGTGTGTGGGATGGGCAGCTGGAGAGAAAACATGCACCGCAGATGCCCTGAAAACAGTGTGCGGCACTGCACACTGTTTTGAGGGCAACTGCATGGGAACGAGAAAAAAAAAAAAAAAAAAAAAAAAAAAACCCGTGTGCAGGATGGGCAACTGCAAAAAAAACGTGCACCGCAGATGCACTAAAAGTAGTGTGCGACACTGCACACTACTTTCAGGGCATCTGCGTGGGAACGAAAAATAAATAAAACGTGTGTGGGATGGGCAGCTGTAGAGAAAAAAAAGCACCGCAGATGCCCTGAAAACAGTGTACGTGCACCCCTCCTCACCGAGGGCTTTCCAACGGCACCAAGCACCTGCGCTGAGGCCCACGATTGGGAGATCTCAACGATGCTACAAAACAAAACAAAAAAAACGTCTCGATTCATATATTGATTAGGGTAGCCTGTGCCGTTGGCCCAAATGTCCAATGTCATTTAAGTGTAATCCCCTATGTATCCAAGTGAGTCTCCTATGTCGAGGCCCATGTGTGAAGAATTGAAATCTAAGACCAAGTGCAATTTCCTATGTATCCAAGTGCATCTCCTATGGTAAGGCCCATCTAAGCCCAAGTGTAATCTCCTATGTATCCAAATGCTTCTCCCATGTAGAGGCCCAAAGTGTGACCTCCAGTGTCCAGTGACATCTAAGTCCAAGTGCAATTCCAAAGACCCTCCTGTTTGGGAGATCTAGGCCTAGGATAGCCTATGCCGTTGGCCCAAGTGTCCAGGGTCATCTAAGTCCAAGTGCAATCCCCTATGTATCAAAGTGCGTCTCCTATGTCGAGGCCCAAATGCAACCTCTATCTAGGTAGCCTTTGTCGTTGACCCAAGTGTCCAATGTCATCTAAGTAAGTATTTTCCCACAGAGCCTACGACCAGATTTGAACCGGAGACCTTTCCCTTGATATCTCTCCCATCGAGGCTCCAACCATTGTCCCAGGAATGCCCATTTTGCCATTTTTGCTATTTTTTGTGAATTTCCAGCGACCAAAAGTACTTGGAATTCCACATCTCCCTCACCGCTTGTCCAAAAATCGTGAGACCAAGCCGGTGCACCCCTCCTCCTCAAGGGCTTTCCAACGGCACCAAGCACCCGCGTTGGGGCCCCGCGGTCTGGGAGATCTCAACGACGCTACAAAACAAAACAAAACAAAACAAACGTGCTTCATATATTGATTTATTCACTTACTACTCATTAGTACCTAGGGGGCTCTGCACACGCAGGGCCCCAAAAAAAATGCAAACCATGATATAATAAATTAATAGAAGTAGAGCAAATGATGAATAAGCCCCCTACGAATAATGCCTCTCAAGTTTGTGGGGGCCCTATCCATTAGAGAATGGTCAGGGGATATATGTATCCCAGCCGTATGAAAAACAAAATCGACTAAAAGGGAGTTGACATCTGCCAGTTATTGAAGCTGGTGGTAAGTGGCATGGGCCCACGTGGCTCTTGGATGTGGGGGAGAACGTTGTAGAATAGAGAACGTTCTAGAGGGAGCCGGGAAAGTGTTTCGGTAGTCCAGAACTCTACCAGCGTAAGAGGAGCGTCGTGGAGAGTACCACAGGCTGCGGAGGCAAAGAGGAGGGGCCAGCATGGAGGCAATGAAAAGCACCTGCGTTGCAATGGAAGTGTGTGGGAAGAGAGGGAGGGGCCGACCTAGGAAACTCACGACGACAAAGGACAGAGTTGGATCAAAACCTTTTGAGCTATTATGTACAGTTGGCGTCGGAGGATACGATGTCCAGGTGCACCTGTTTGAGTCGTTAAAAAAATTTATAACAGAAAGTTGTCTTGCTGGATTTTTGGTTGTAGAACGTGGTGGCACGATGTTCTATTTACATTTTCAGATGGTAATCAAAATAATAACTACAAGTACTATTTAGATTAACAAACTGATAAAAACATATTTAGGATGGGACATATGTCCACTGTTGGGACATACTGTTATGTGTAAAAAATTGCGGCAAGTTCGGTTACACATGGAAAGGGATGTTATGATATTGTTTAAAAGATTATGAACAACCGCATTTCAAAGTTTTTTAGTCATAATGTCACATCGCACGATATGAAAGAAGGGAAAGCAATGTTCACACTATATGGTAGTGCAGAGCTCAAAAACCGTGTGTGTTTTACGCCATCAAATATTTTCGAAAGAGCCTTCATCTATCATTTTCACCAACGGTTTGGGAAGCAATTAACAGGTACATTTTCAGGTGCCTGTTAGTCGATGTGTCGTGCACCTAAGCATCGTGCCACAACATACATCGTTGTCCACCATACATTCTAAGCACACAATCCTAGAAAGCTATGCCACAATAATGGAGGTGAACACACAATGGAAACACTCCACTCATGAATCCACTCAATCACATAAACTAAGTCAAGCCAAGGGCACCTTTGCTAAAGGAATCCACCCTACAAAGCCCTCACCACACTCCCTCTCAATACCTAGAGCTATGGAGGTGGGAGAGGCTCATGGAGGCTCAACTACAAGAAGATGAGCCCTCCTCAACACTCACAAGGGGAAAACCCATCCCCATGTCCCAAGTGAGGTTTGACACCTCACTTGGCATGTGAGACCAAATGAAGTCCCAACACACAAAATACAAATATAAATATCCAAAATGTCCTAGTTAACTAGAAGTAGGTAATTCTAGTTAACCATGATTAAAACCATGACAGCTGTCGTGCACCTTATCATCGTGCCACAACATACATCGCTGTCCACCATACATTCTAAGCACACAATCCTAGAAAGCTATGCCACAATCGCCCCCCTAGCTGGTGATTAGGTCCCTCTAACACCGGATAGCTGACAAGTATCCATCTCAATAAAATCATCGTTTGGTCTTCAATCGCACATGTCCCAGTATCTAAAGTCAATAGATCAAGAGGCCGGGTGCAAAAGTAGCCCCATTGTTACTCGTCTTCCTACAATCCATGATTTTCAATTAAGTATCCATGGCGTTGAGCTCCCATCAGCTAGACCTTGGATCACTTGTCAATTCCACCATTGTCATGCCCACTACCTATGTCTAAGGCATCGTGGACACAACCATTCTCCACTAGGAACCTCCTCAAGTGGCAGTGTCAAGCATCCCATGTGCCACCCCCTTGAGCATTTGTCACACACCAACACGGTCGCGGCACCACCAGCATGCCCACATAGCATGCAACGCAACCCTGCAGGTACCACTGCAAGATTGGGATCTATCCTCCCATCCACATGTGGAAGGTGACATGGCGCACAATTGTGCACATGGTCCTTCCATACCGTGCCATCTCAACCCTCCAGAATCAACACTCCTGAAGGCAACACCTCCCGGACCCACATGCCCTGCTGTGACATCCAAAATCGTAGGCGCTGTCTGCTGCAGATACACATAGTCCCCAGGGTGGAAACGCCGAACACCTGGCCGATATCCCCCTCCACGTATAGTGGCATACCTCAATGTGTCTCGGTGTTGGGCAATAACAAGGTTCTCAAAAGCCATAGGCATGACTCTCTTGAACAATTCTGCCCGCTGGGCACATGCTTGTGTCCACACATCTGGATCATCAAGGTTGAGAACTACTGTAGTCTCCCTACGAGCAAATTCAGCTACCTTGGTGGGCCATAGGCTATAGGTTTAGCAAACAAGCATCACTTGCCTCGTTCTCGCCTTATTTCCTTCTGCAAGCCATACTTGCGCAAGCCTCGCTTGACTGTTTGTACAACCCTCTCTGCCAGGCCATCAGCCTCGGGATGATCCCGAGAAGTAGTGCGGTGATCTATCAAGGCTTGCTCACACAAAGCCTGAAACTCCCCCAAGAACTTTCTCCCCTGGTCTGTGAGTACCTCGGCTGGAGCACCAAATTGGCTAAGCACTCGATCTAAGAATGCATACGCAGCCCCCTCACTTGCTTTGTCAGGCAATGCCACCAGTTCAATCCACTTGGAGAAATGTTTCACCATCACCAGCACATACTTGTTATGGCGAATCGTTAGTGGCAATGGGCCTGCGAAGTCAAGACTCCAACGATAGCCCAAACCCATAATGGGTAAATGATGCAATTGTGGAGTAGGTGCATTGAAAGAAGCTTGCACTCTATCACACACCATGCACCTTGCCACTAACTGTTGCACATCCGTATGCATGCCCCGCCACCAGTACTGTCCTTGCAGCAAACTATGAGTGCGCCGCACCCCAAAATGTCCCAACTCACTGATCTCCGGATCGTCATGCACACCATCTATATGACCAATGCTATGGATGGACCAGCTTGAGCTCCCATTGCTGGATGCACAAAAAGGCAGATGCATGTCATCTTGACATCATCTTCTCATCCGTCTCACCATGCCACCGAGCTCCAGTATCATCATGCTCGCTCGTGCATGGATTACGACTCAATCCATCTGCATTCCGATTGAATATCGGCTCGATGCACCACCTGAAAGTCGTATTCTTGAAGCATAAGTGCCCACCGTGCCAGCTTCCCTGTAAGCTTGTCTGACTCCATCAACCACTTCAATGGTTGGTGATCCGTGACAAGGGTGAAGAGATTGCCATAGAGGTAGCATCTAAAATGTGCCACTGCCCATACCGTAGCTAGACACTCCCCTTCATAGGAACTATACTTCGCCTTGGCATCATTGTTTGAGCGGCTAGCATATGCCACTACGAACTCTCTTCCCTCATTATCCATCTGTGTGAGCACTGCTCCAATCCCCAGCATACTCCAATCCGTATGTAGCTGGAAAGGCCGCCCCCGAATAGGCCGCCTCAGAATAGGTGTAGAAGTCAATCGAGCCTTGAGTTCCTCAAAGGCTTCCTCCTGCTCCTCCTCCCACTGCCACTCCTGACCCACCTTGGTCAACTTAGTAAAAACCTTTGCAATGCTGTTAAATCCCTTGACAAACCGTCGATAGTAGTTTGCCGACCCCATGAATCACGAACTCTGCTAACATCTATGGGGTGTGGAATGCGTGCAATGGCCTCCACCTTCATCTTTTGAACACCCAATCCTCCAGGGTATATCATGTGACCCAGATACTCAATCTGGTTGTGGAAGAACTTGCACTTCCCAGGGTGCAATTTCAACCCATGCGCTCTCAAGCGCTCAAACACCACCTGAAGGTGTCTCTCATGCTCCTCAACCGTAGCACTAAAGATGATGATGTCATCAATGTAACACCGGGCAAAGTCTAGCCCCGCGAGAATCCTATCCATAACCCTCTGAAACTCTGCAGGAGCATTCTTCAACCCAAACGGTAGGAACCGCCATTGGTACAAGCAATCCTTCCCATGTTGGTCAATCCCCCAGAATGCCGTCTTTTGCTTGTCAGCCTCTTTGATTGGCAACTGGTGGTAACCGGATCGCAAGTCCAATGTGCTAAACACCTTTGCATGCCCAATGGCATCAAAGATTTCCTCTGGAGTTGGCATGGCATATCTATCGGACTTAGTCTGACGGTTCACAGGATGATAGTCCCCACACATCCTTCTTTCTGTCCAATTGCCATAGATATCCTTCTTAGCTAGCATCACCGTTGCCGAGGCATACTCCCCGCCTGACAACTCCACTAATCCAGCTTCGAACAATTCCATAGTCCGTGACTGGATCAATGACCTCTCCATGTCACTATACCGGTAGGGCCTTCGAAAAAATGGCGTGTCACTTGCCAAATCAATACGAATCTCCTGACCCTTCAAACTCCCCAAATCCTTCAAACCAAAGGCAAAGCAATTTCTATAAGCCCTTAGAAATCGTTGGATCCTCCGTCTCTCTCCTCCGGTGACTGTAGGTCCATAACAACCTCTTGGGCCTTGTCCACCTAATCTGACTGTGGCGTAGCCTCCACTTGCTCTGCCATAACCACCTTGAGAACATCCTCTGGGAAAAACATTCTCAACCTCTTCAAAAAAATTGGCCACCTTGGCCTCCAACTGATCCTCAGTGTATGGCTCTCCCCACTCCTCATATTGCTGCTTGAGAGATCCAAGGACTCTCTCTTTCCGCATCTCATCCCACATCTGCCATGGGTGTTTTCACCCCATGATCTTGTGCTCGCCCCCACTCACTGCCTCAACCGTCCCGGTTGGCAGAGGGGATACAATACCAAATGGGAGTGCAGAAGTAGCCACCACTGTCTGCAACCTCCGTTGCTCAGCCATGCACAAGCCAATGACCCATGTCAAGCAATTTAGATCCATTGCTTGCCCCCACCAACGCCGTCGGCTGGAGGGCCGCGACGGCGAGACGTCGCTCGAAGGAGGCCCCTACCATCGGCGCGGACGGCCTGAAAAGTGACGTCCGGCAGTTGCGGGAGTTGGGGCAGGGGCTCGCGACCCCCATACATCGCATTTTTACGACGTCATTTTGGCGATGCCCATGCGACTGTCGGGCGACGGCCGGACGTCGCAAATTCCGCGCCTGCCCCCTACCCGAAATCGGCGTTTTCCCAACGCTGCGGCGTGGCTTGGGCGTCGCAAAGGCCCCCCCTTTTCCTGTAGTGGCCGCAACGGGAACATGGAGCGTGGGACCCTCGGATGGGCGTGAAGTATACACGAGGGAAGCGGGGGTGGGGATTTGACCGCGGGCCCACGGGGCCCTCCGGTTAGCTCCAGGGTTTGTACCGACAAGCTTCGCACGCGCGCATTCAACTCCCATCCATGTCTAGTGTAAACCGTCGTTAAACTAGTGGTACAAAGAACTTTACCCCTATTAATAAATATAAAAAAACTGAAATTAAATGGATTGCAGATTTGGTTAAGTTTGGAGTCGTTTCTTCAGCACTTAAAACCACTTCCATTTGTTGCAATGTATATTCACTTTATTTACTCATGCCATGAAATTCGCCAAAAATTTGACATCATTCCCGGAGTCTTTTATACAATGATGTGTGTGATCCATGCCGCCACCGTGGCATGAATTTGTCTTTTGCGATTGTCTAGTCCTTAAGTTCACTTATGAGTTTCCGACACCAAGTCAACCCCAGTCAAGGCGCAAAAGACACGATTCATTCTAGTGATACTTTAATACTAAAAAGAGGGGTCATCCAATCGTTGTGATCCATTCACCCCGTTAGTACTAGATGACATTATAAAGAGAGAGAAATAGAGATTGACGCCAACCAAACTTCAAAGTTAGCGAAATAGGAGCCTCTTCGGGGGCATTGCCCAACGTTGGACGGAAATGCAGAATTGTATAGCCAAGAAGTCACAGGCATTAACCAACTTCAACAAACATTTTTTTGGATGTTGTGTGAGACATGCCAGTTAGTTGTGGTGTTGAGATCCAATAGGGGTGGGTGAGTACACTGGAGATGTTATCCAACAGTTCTTGGAAGACATTGATTGTAAGCATGAGATGCCAACAACTTACACACTTGAACAAAATGGTGCCTATGAGCGGGAAAATAGGACCATCGTGGAAATGGTACGAAGCATGATCCACGCAAGCAACATTCATCCACATTTTTCGAGGGAAGTTGCACATATTGTCGTATATACTCTGAACCATACGCATACTTGTATGGTACCTCACAAGACACCCTTTGGACAGGAGATAAGCCGTCTGTAGCTCACATGAGAGTGTTCGGCTGCGATGCACACATGCATATGCCAAAAGAACTGAGAACGAAGCTGGAGGCAAAAAGTCGGAAAAGCGTTTTTATGCGATATAGCTATATAAGCAACTACAGGGTTTGGCTATTAAATGACAAGTGTTGCATTGAAGAAAGTCGTGACATACTTTTTAATGAAGAAGACGTCCCAATATCGAGCTCTGACTGCGATGCATGGGTGGCAAGCCATGCAACGTTTCTCATTGGTGAAATTGAGAGTGCAGGGCGAGTGGGAGCCATACCCACCACGTTCTAGCGCCAGGAGCAGCGCAAAAGGACGAAAAGCCATTGTTCGCTCAAGAAATCCAAGAACTGTCAGGCAGTCATCCCATCAGTGCTAGTGGTTCACAGTCTCCCATAAACTGATCCATTGCTAGACCCAGCAGGCGGTGACGTGCGTCCCAGGTGCGGAAGGAGAATTGGTTTCAACATTGGAACCAAGAGTGTGCAATCCGCCAACAAGGTATGGTGATTAGTACTATCGTGTCGTATGCTTGGTGACAAATCATACAGAGCCCATGCTACTGGAGGAGCCAACGAGTTACACTGACACTGTACATTGTCATGAATCTGCACAGTGGTTGCAAGCAATGATCGAAGAATACGAGTATCTTTTGGAGAACGACTCTTGGGAATTACAACCACTCCCCAAGGACCGCAAATGTATAGCTGTAAGTGCGTTTATAAGTTGAAACTCAATGCTGCTAGTGAGATCGATCAATATCAAGCTAGGCTTTGTGCTAAGGGATACAACCAACGTGCAAAAGTTGACTATACAAAGTCCTTCTCACATGTCGCCAAGTTTGACTCGATCAGGACATTGCTCTCGGTGGCGACAGTGGAAGACTTGATGAGTGAGAACAATGTCAGTGGAAGACTTTGAGATCACCCAATTTGATGAGTGAAGTCTTCCACCGACATTGCTCTCACTTATAGGGCCTCTGATTCTCCTCACATCTTGACGGCTTACTGTGATAGTGACTATGCTACGGATATTGATGATCGGAAGTCTTGATCGGGAGTGGAGCTCTTCCTTAAACGGTTGCCTAGGCTAGTCGAAAGCAACCCTGTACATCCAGCAATACAACTGAATCGTCCGGAATATATTGCTGGAGCTCTTGCCACCAATGAGATTGTGTGGCGGGTGAAAGCAAGTTAGGGTGGCTCAGTAAAACTGTAACACATCATTTTTGCAGTACATACTTACTCTCTATCGACCCATACTCTTTACATTCTATGAAAAAGATCAAATGGGACTCATATAGGTGTACTCATACTATAACATACTTACCCACTTTAAAGCATCATCAGTTAATTCATAAATATTTGGAAGTATTGGACTTTTGAAAAAGTCGTGGCCAAATGCAATAGTACACAAATGTTATTGTTATGGGTTTTTTTTTTTCATGGTACATACCAAAATGAAAAAGGACTCACTATAAATAGACACTTTTCTTAAAGAGACTAAAATGACAAATCTAATGGATTAATATTTAATTATATAAATTTCATGTACTTTTAAGTACTCCAAACAGCAGTGAATTTTTAAATTGTTCTATAGGAGGAAAATGAATGAATTAAAGAAACTCCCTTCATTGAAAATGTATATTTGCCTATTACAAAGGACCACCAAGCAAGATATGGATCTTTTACCAAAAAATTCTTAAGGACTACAAATGAGGACTTTTCTGAGCCACCGTAGCTTGCTTTCACACTGGCATTGTCGCTTGCTGAGCAACATTGGTTATCCCCAGCCCGAGCCAACCAGTCTAATGAGTGACGGGTGAATGCAGGAATGACTGGACCAAAATGGACGTTACCGACACAGTTTTAGATGACTGCAATTGATGGTGTCATCATTTTTTTTTGGAATTAACTCATTAAAACTAAGAACTATATATGTCATTGGATTCATAGCTTCAATACGCACCCATAACAACTCTCCAATCATGAATTTGATAAGAAATGACAAAGTTATAGACTATTGAAGACCATACAGTGGACTTGTTTCTGTAGTGAATGGAATTACAATGGACTGAAGAAGTCCTATGTGCCATTGGTCAATTCCATTGAAACTTGGACATAAGGTAGTCATTTTGGTCCACATCATACATATGGATTTGAAGTGGCAAAATCCATCTCCATTTGGATCCTATGGACTAATATATGTCCCAAAAATGTGGTTTATTTTGCCAAGTCCATGGTGTACTCTGATTTTGATCTTAAGGTGTCATATTTTACTACAAATGATACAAAAATATAATCTACAATGGCTTCGTTGTATATAGACAAATGGATGTAAATTCTAATTTTCGATATGTCAAATTTTATTCAAATTAAAAACTAAAATTTATAGTAAAAATTATCTTTGATATTTGGGATAAGACCCTTATTAAAAATGTTGAATATACCATTGTCTATCATCATTTGAATTATTTGGGGAAATATCGTCAACTTTAAATTTGGTCATGCACTTCCATGGAATGCAACATCTGCTGTTTTTGGTCCACTCAAGCCTACAATTACCTTGACAACCAATCATGCATTCGTCTTGTGAAGAATCCTGTGTTTCATCGTAGGACCAAACATATTGACGTTGTTTTTCATATCATTCGTGAAAAGCACGAGGAAGACCAAATGCATGTCACATATATTCATACTGAAGATCAAATTGTCGATGTGCTTACCAAACCTTTGCCCACCGAGAAGTGCACTCCTCGGCCTTACTGTTGTGTGAAGATTTCAGCTGAAGAAGACTGCCCCATTTGTAGAGTGAGAGTTTTGGATGCAATTTTCTCACGACATCGCATAATAACTAGTTACTCACTAATCGCTTGTAACCAACCACAAGGTAGTTAGGCTACATTGTCTGGTTGTCATGTTGTCACATACACAGTCTCTCACTGCTCTGCGATTAGCATAATTTGCAGGTAGCTTGGAAGTTGCTCAGCATATGCTTACATGAGCAGTAGATTGCTTGGTCGTAGCTTTTGGGATCATGTGAAGTTGTAGCAATCAGTTGGTATACAAGTTAGATCATCATTGTATTCCTTGACAGTCTTGAGTAATACTGAATCTAATCACTTTATTATTGATCTAGGCTTGACGTGATTTAGCACAAACAATTTTTTTCACCAAATCACCCATAAACTACCACAAACCATACGTTAAATTTTATTAAACTAAAGAACAAGTGCAAGCCTCTCACACATATAGAAATATGCCAAAATGGCTCTCTTCAGCTCCTCTATGAACAACCTTACAATTTTTTTTTGTATGATAACCAATGTCATGCATATGTAGTTTCTTGGAGGCTTACTGACCATTTGTACCAGTACTCCACACAGGATAACCACGAAAGCCACCTAATACTCCTCCAGGAAGGCAATAAAGTACCAAGTTTCCGTCATCTTGCAACCTCAGATAGTACCATCCAACACCAACACAGTCTCCGGTATTTACTGTGTTCGAAGCCCATTTAGGTTGATTATTTTGATCGTAAACCACCAAGTTTCCATCATCCTGTTGGGTGAGGTAACAATTTACGCCTACACCTCCACTGCCGCTATCCCACAACCGTTTTCCTAGTTCGTCCATATTCTGCAGTCGTACATCACAGTTCTCCAACATTGAGAGCGTATAGCGCTGATTTGAGCTAATGAGAAAGTTGCCACTATTTAGTTGACCTTCAGCCGCTATGCAGCATTCAGCATTTGCATCAGCTCCAACATAAGTTAGATATATGAAAAATAGAACTAATACTAGAGAGAAATTGACAAATTTTGTCATAACCATGTTGCAAGTCTGAATACAAATGTTGCTATGATCCACAAAACCTTGGGGGTATGTAAAGATAAAGATATTTGACAAATAGAGCTCTGTGTTGCTAATTGTAGAGCTCTATTAAGTATGTATTTTGGGAAGAAGATTTAACACTAGTGCGTGTGTAGTCATGTAGCTCCATTTTTTACCTGATGTGATTAAAAATATTACAAAATATTATTAACAAAATAATAAAAATAATAAAAATAATGTGTTGTAAATAATAATGGCGTGAAGAAATGAATGTGAGATAAGATTTTTTAATGACAAAAATTAGTAAAATTCTTATAACATTCTTTATTAATGGACCAACTTGGTTCAATTGCATAATCAGCTCAATGCACTAAATATACATAAATAAAAAATGTCTATATTCCAAACGAGAGTTAAAATCAGAAATTCGGCCTATATATATACACTAGACATAACTAGACAACTGTCAATAGTTTAATTATAGTTTTATAGTGCAAAATCAAATGAGGAAGACATTGGGGGTTTTGGTGGCAGTGGCTAAGGGAAGAAAAGCCAAAATTGTTAGGTGATCTAGTCGATTTAATGGCTTCTAATGCAAGCTTGAAATCCCATTATAATACTAATACATATAATGCACGGCGGAACAATTTTAGCTTGGTGAATGTTGCCAATTGTTAGTAGGTATCGAATTGTGCGGACAATGCTTTGTCAGATACTAGGACCACTAACATGTTTTATATTGAAAGTCAACATGATCAGTATACAAATTATTTGCTTTTGTTGATTCTTGGACACACCATCTATATCTGATTTGCAGATAAAGATGATGTACAAGGTAGTTTAATCTATACAATTAAAAAAAAAGCAAGAAACATGCAAAGTCTCATTAGGATCAAACGAAAAAGATAATGATCATTTGCTTAAATGGCATGTTGTAAATAAATCTTTGATTTCAAGAGTTTTTCTCATGAGTCCTAATCCCCTGTTTAAATAGAAAAAAATAGTAAAGTAAAAATCTTGAATCTCTTAATTCGTAATATACATAATATGCTTTAGTTTTAATTATATCATCCAAAAATTTTATTGATTTCTTTGTAATTAACATAAAAATTTCTAACTATGCTACTATTAGAAGAGAAAAAGACTTACGATGCTTATGAAGACATCTACGAAAAGCCCAAAACAAGCTGGATTTCTTGAGTTGACTGGACAAGTGGCAGGCACAACAAGTCCCAATTTAGGGTGATTCAGAGATGCGTGAACAGTTACTATATAGTGTATTGTTGTACATTACAATGCTACAACTAGACAACTGTCAATAGTTTAATTCTAGTTTTATAGCTAGTGCAATCCAAATGAATAAGTCATTGGGGTTTTGGTGGCACTAGCTAAGGGAAGAAAAAGCCACAATTGATACGTGATCTAAACCAATTTAATGGCTTATATATTGATCTGAAAGCTTGAAATCGTGACATTATAATACTATACCTACAATGGCCGGTAGAACAATTTAGCTAAAATGATCATGTTGACATATAAAGCAAGTTAGTGGTCCTACAATAGAAGCATTGTCCGCAATCTGATGCCTTGTAAAGCTTTTCTCACGAGTCCTACACGAATTACTTTGACTCCCCTGTTTAAATAGAAGAAAGATAAGGAAAGGAAAATGCATTGGTTGGTAGCTCAACTGATAAGTGCATAGTGTGTCGCCCTGGTGATTCGGGGTTCAAACCAGCTGCCATGTCCTGTGTCTGGGATTTGTTCGTGACGATAAATAAAAAATAAAAAATATGACGCCTCCCGAAGGGAGCGTAATTATGGTGTCTCTTCACCACAAGGGCTACTGCCTTCCAGCTGAAAGGTGGACACCTTAATGACACACCAGAACATGGTTTGAACCCACAACCACATCCAACATAGTATGTGCCAACTACCACCGGGCTACATGCTAGTTGTCATGATGATGTGTATAGGCGTTGATGGTCGATTGAAAGGGGGTTAGTTTTCCCCCCTCCTGAAGGACCCGAATTGTGGGGTGTCGTTTCCATGTTTCCCTTAAAAAAAGCAAAAAGAAAAAAGAAAACCCTTGAATTTCTTAATTCCCAATATATACATAATATCATACATATTAAGAAAACCCTTGAATTTTTTAACTCCCAATATACATAATATTATATAATATGTAGATCCCATTCTGCCCTACTTCAAAAACCATTCATTGTCATTTCTTGTCTTTCGGACAAAACCTGGGCCCAACCTCACCCCTCACCTTGTAGCTACCTAACCCCCTTCCATCCACGTGGATGAACCATACCAAGTCATCCCTATGCACAAGCACTCCAAATTTGGGGAGATTCCACTGTTTTATTTGGGATATTATAACAATTGAACAAGGTGCATTTTTCAGCAAAATAAAAATAAAAACGGAAACGTCACCTTTGACCAAGCAAACAATCAATGTTGCAAAATTTACCGGTTGGTCTGATGGTGACGTTTCCCACCTGTGAGCCTAATGGCTTATCTGAAAGGGGGTTAATTTTTCCCCCTCCTCAAGGGCCTGAATAGTGAGCACTCACTCCCAGGTTTCCTTTAAAATAAATAAAAATAAAATTTTCTTGCAGGGAGAATCCTAGCCATATTCTACTGTAGTGCCGCATCCCAAACCCTCATACCAAATTGGTTTGGGGGGGGGGGGTTGCATTCTATGTGAATGCAATGGGGCTCAAAAGTGGTAATTTCCAAAGCAAATGGTTCAGGTCCCATCATTCTCAGAAGTGATCTAGGTAGGTACTGAGTGCCAACTCCATGCAGGCATTAACAAGAAACTCAAACAGATTTTGCACCAGTCCAAGTTAAGACCTAGACTAGCCCAACATAGAGTTGCAGACTTAACATTGTGTTGTCAATCACAAAGTCTCAAACCATCAACCTCGTCATTGTACAAGCCTCCACCACTCCCTGGCGACCTCATCAGCTCTTGACAGTGGGTGTAGATCACACATAATACTACTCTCAAACAAACCTGCAGAGGGATCAACTCTGAGGTCAAGAAACACTTGATGCGTTGGGAGTCGTAACCTTCTCTCCCGTTCTGTCTGATCTAAAATGCTGAATCTGGAAGTGTGCTATATACCTACACAGAGGCTTCAGCGGGATCCCCTGACAAGTTAGTCCTGCAAACACATTCGCCCCCTGGAAGAAGTTCTATTCAGAAGTTTGGAAATGCCCTACCACAACTGCCAAAGCCAGGACCTTCTCCAAGTTCACATCCGCAATCTACTGCAACCGAATGCACGCAACCGCACCGGGCAACATTGGAGCTTGCTTCACAATCTTCTGAGCTTGATTTCACATGAACCCTGGGCCGCGATCCACCTTATGTAGCTTCCAAAGTACGAGCTTATTGCCCCGCTACGCTTTCACAATTGCGTGAGACGCCTTTCAGACTCGAATATCCAAGAGTGACCAAGGCAGGTCCAGGTCCCGCTTCACTTCTATGCTTTCCCCTCTAAGTCCTCAGCCAGTTTGGGTTTTTCCAAACTAAATCCGTCCTATACCCGTCCAGTGTGCAGGAAAGTGAACCCTGATTGCTTGCAGAGACACGCTTCTACACACACACGTAAGGTGCCTAGATTTCCAGAGTTGTACAAATGCCTAGTAAGACATAGGAAGCTGAAAGCCTTGTACATCTGTCATGTTCCACACTGTGCATGAAACTGAACCTGATTGCTTCAATAGACAATCTTCGACCTCCACGCACAAAATCACGAATGCCACGCGCTTCAAGGTGCCCCAATTCCCAATTTAGGAAGACTTCACTTCGGGACATGAGAAACCCAACAATTCAGCAACCAATTGCAAGAATCGCTATGGCAGAGGTCGCCACCAGGGCAAGAGAATAGAGAGGATAGCTGCACATCAGCCATAGCAGGCCACCCTCCCTCTTCCTGCCATGCCTTCCACAACCATCCATCCGCCCATGTATGATAACACCGTGCACCCATCCATCTATACACCCCCATCAATCTACAATCCACCGATCCAGAGGGAAGTTCACCTGCACATTTGAGTTTGTCCTCTTGAGACTGCGAAGCTTTGTCAGTGTTCAGGAAATCCAGATATGGACTGGTATAGGCTAGCTTGCATCCGTGCCTGTTTTGCTCTTTGCACAACATCAAAGGGTTGGAAAAGGCTCGGACCCATTTGATTACTCTTCCATGATCTGCTGCAAAGAATTGACTACGGAGGGAATGTGCAGTGGTGAAGGATTGTTTGTTGAAAGTTTGCATCGGTACACTGATAGATATGTACACAAGCAAATCCAGTTGATCCCAAGTAAACTTGGACAATCTATCAGAAGCATCTCAGACATATGATATGGGGTTCTACCAAATTTCACCAGTTGGAGCTATAAAATGTATCATCTCTCAAGTCTTGTCTTTGGTCGGGTTTCCCCACATGAGAACCAAGGATTTTAGTGTCTTCTCTGTTAAACCATTAAAAGCACTGGAGCACAGACCTTCCTTCTTGAGGATTTCAACGGTTGAGACTTGAGACCATCATATTTTAAATCTTCATTGGTAAAACATGTTCGCATAGCAACCAACGTTTTGGAGATAGCCCCTTCCATATACATAACCAAAATGAAAGACTGCAACATCAACAGATCTGCTCCTTCACTCTCTGCATCTACCAAAGGCACTAGTTCTGGCAAGTCTCCACCACTAACATATAGACATCAAGCAGGAGAGCCTGCACAGATTAATCCGAAAAAGTCAGGTGTGAGCTTGAATGAGACTTATTTGGGACTTCTTTACCCGCAGGCTCTAAGTCTTCTTAGCGCACCTGCTGGCCCACCACAGCCACGCAAACAATCATGGTGTTGCCCGCCTTTCTTTGACAGGAGCATGGCATGATGAGGGCAACGACACCAAACTGCAATTGGGTGACCGTGGAGAACATAGATTTCGCAAAAGACCCACAAGTTGGCGCTCTTCTCCTACAATCGTCAGCGCAGGAAACGGTGTCTCGTTAAGTTAATTAAACTAGAGAAGCTCTGTTGGATCTGGTCAAAGCTGTGCGCGCAGACGACCTATCTAAAGCACATTCAAGGCAAGTTATTTGTACGTATGGATTACTGAACATAAATGAACAGGGATGAGACCTGCACAGGTGGGGGTAGGAAAGAGATTGTTGGGATTGTTAAGATTGTTTGGTACAGGATGCAAGATGTTCCCGGACCACTACAAAGATTTTTTCTTTGAGTCTTCTGGGGATCCCCCGGGTTCAACCTTTTGGTGCAAAACTTTCTAAACCGCTTAATGCATGTTACTGGATTCAATGGTAATCCCCACAAATTCATATACCATCTTGGAAGGTATTATGTGCGCCCATCAATCTTGGCAATAAACTCTGAGGCAGTGTGAACAATTGACGTTTCTGGATAGTGCGGAGAGATGCCCCAGGGGGTGTGCTGATAAGCCCAAAAGCAATGGGCAGCTTCTGATTGTGGTGGTACAGAGAGAGCGCCTTTTGCTCCTCTAAATCATGCATTACAAAGAGTTTCTTAGTCCATCTGCCCAGACAATCTCTTCAGCTTGGTATGGATTTCCCCAGTTTGTGGATGCAATTTGTCTTCAGAATAAAGGTATGCACCTGATTGCTGACTTCAATGCAGCTGTGCCCTGCCTCTTTTCTAACACCTGTCCTACATTCTTCGTATGTGTCCTCTTTATCATGCCATCTTCTAAACACAGTGTAGATTATTTGATAGCAGCACATAAGGTGCAGCTTGCTATGGACATTTGATAAAGCTCTTTGCAGCACGTTCTGCTACCTCCACATTACTGTGAACCCTGCAGGCACCAAGCAAGGACCCCAGACCCGAACACCCGGTACAATTGGCATCTTATTAATCAAGTTCTCAGCCTCATCCAATTGTCCTGCCTGGCCAAGAAGGTCCACCGCACAACCATAATGCTCCACTGTAGCAGTGAGGCCATGATCTAGACCCATGGAATCAAAGTAGTGAAGGCCTTCATCCATGAGGCCACATGCTACATGCAGAGAGAAGGGATATGAAGGTGATACAGTCCGGCTTGACACCTTTCTGTACCATTTGTTCAAAAAGTTGAAGGGCCTCCTTGCAGCACCCATGTTGAGCATATCCTGTGATCATGCCATTCCATGAGATCACATCTCGTGTGACCATATTATCAAATGCTTCATGTGCATCATTCATGCTCCCACATTTGGCATACACAACGACAAGGGCAGTCTCTAAAATGACTGATGCACTTCCAGTTTTCATGATCTCAGCATGGACCTCTTTCATCGTTCCAAGGGCTCCTAGGCTGGCACACGCATTGAGCACGCCAGTAAATGTGACTGTGTCAGGTGCCACACCTTTCCGTTGCATTTGTTCATAAATCTCAAAAGCTTCTCTACCACAACCACTCTTGAGTGTATCCTGCTATCATTGCATTCCATGAGACCACATTTTGGTTAGCCATCCCGTTGAACACTTGTTGTGCATCCTTCATGCTCCCACACTTGGCATATATATCGATGAGGGTATTTTCCAACTTAACATTTGATGCAATTCCAGCTTTGGTGATGTCAGCATGTACTTCTTTACCCTTTTCCAGGGCCCCTAGGCTGCCACATGCATTTAGAACAGAAATAAAAGTAACCCTGTTAGGCGCCACCCCTTCACCTTGCATTTTCTCATAAGTCTTCAATGCCTCCCTACCGCACGCATGCTGAGCATATGTTGTGATCTTTGTCGGAGAGACCACATCTCTATGGGCCATACTGTCAAAAACTTGTTGTGCATCCCTTATGCTCCCGCATTTGGTGTACATGACCACAAGGGCGTTCTCCAAATTAATATATGATGCAATTCCAGATTTGATGATGTCAGCATGGAGCTCATTCCTCCTTTCCAGAGCTCCTAGGCTGGCACAAGCATTCAGAACACAAATGAATGTGACCCTATTGGGAATAACCCCTTCCCCTTCCATTTGCTCATAGGTTTTTGGAGCCTCCCTACCACACCCATGCTTGGCATATCCTGCTATCATTATACTCCATGTAAATATATCTCGATCAGGCATTGTGTCAAGCACTTGGTGCGCATCTATCATGCTCCTACACTTTGCATACATGTTGGTGAGGGTGTTGAGTAGAAAGATATCCGGTTTGAATCCCCTTTGGATGATATGGTTGTGCACCTGCTTTCCCTCTGCTAGGTCTTTCATGTCCATGCACTCCTGCAAGAGACAGATGTAGGTACTAAGTCCACCTGGAAGCCTCCTTGGTTGACAATGTGCACCGCCTCTTTCAATCGTCCTGCCTTACATAGTTTCCTCACATACCCAGCAATGCCAGAAAACCGCTTGTTGACTCCCTCTCTGGGTCTTTGAAAAGCTGTGGTGAGGCTCCAGGCAAAACCCCCAATTTCATGCTCAACAAATAACTGCGCCTGATCCAACCTTGCCATCCTGCATGCCTCAAACCTCTTCTTATTTGACTAATACTCATAAAATATCTCAAAGCTCCTATCTGCTTCCAAAGAAAGATGTCTTCGAGAGGATCATTTGAACAGTTGCAGTCACTTACTTTCGAGAATAACCTGAAACAACCCTCGCATTATCATCAACACAATACCTGTTGTATTCTCGCCTGGACCTTCATTATGTACATCCACAACAGATCCATCACCAGATTGTGCCTTTGGAGCTAGCTCTGCTATCATCCAAGGACAGTTTCACCAATCCTCAATGCGCAGGACTTATCTCTAAAGTTTGGTGATTTTAGACATTTCTCTGAAAATCAAGCGTTGGCAGCTCGACAACTACACTACACCGCGACCTCCTACAACACCGAAGCACGGATTGGTTACAACCTTGAACAACATACGTTAATGCCCTGCTTAGAACAATGAAGAACAACTGATAGAAACAATAAGAATCTTATGTTTCTTTTTCAAAATAAAAAGCAAACTTTTATTAAATTAAGAGCTGGAGCCACCAAAGAGACTTGTGCCAGTGTCAGTGACACTTCCTCATGTCGCAAATGCAGATAGACTCACCTTCCCAAACCTGTTGTCCAACCACTCTGAAGGCTCTGAGAGGGAACTCGGAATATGATGAAACTCCAACCATAGTATGCCATCCCACCAGAAGCTAGACTCTCATATTGGAATTTCAATGGAGCTCCAATGGTCACAGCATAGAGCCATACTCTCATATCCATCCACGTTCCCATTGTGCTAGACCTTGAAGAGTTTGAGCAACTCTCGATCCAATGGACCTCATCTTTGCTTGTATGTCTTAATTCTATTGAGCTTGGATCTTATGTAAAAATGATGATTTGGGCAGCTGAGCAACCATATGTTGACCTGAATTCTTCTTAGAGCTGGTGGTTGTACCAGAAGTCATGATGACTTAACTTCAGGATTTTCATAGGAGGAAAGACGATGAATACTATAGCATACAACTATGCTAATTACATAGAAACAAAGACAAAGACGGGTTACTGGAGAGACACATTTTATTCCAGAGAGAGATTGAAAGAGATTTATTCAATGGCCTGAAGTGCCTACTAAGTGCCTACTTAAATACACAAACCTCAACTTTAGATATTTCTATTTGAAGTCCTAGTGTTATTCCTATTTGCACTCCTATGCCTATTCTCTGTCTATCATGACATGAATAGCAAAAGCATCTAACAATATCCAACTTGCTATTCAGGGAACATCAGTTACACTGACTCTCTAACACTCCCACTTTGTGAATCTTCATTGTTCACATAATCCTAGCTGTATTATGCATTGTTCCAACTTCGGTCTTGGAACATCTTTCGTCAAAATGTTAGTTGTTAGCTCTCTGTCTTACAATAATGAAAGACTGCTCCCTAACAAAATGATGTTGAATATCAACATGCTTGGTTCGAGCATAAAAGACTGGGTGATTAATCAAAGCAAGGCTACCTTGGTTATCGCTCTTGATCGGGGTTGCCCTCTTTTGGATGAAGTTCAGTTCATTCAAGAGCGTTCGCAACCACATCGCCTCCTTTGCAGCTTGGGCAGCTGCCATGTATTTAGCCTCTGTAGTAGACACAACAACTGTAGGTTGTTTTTTACTATTCCAACTGATTGCGCCACTGCCCAAAGTAAAGGCATAACATGTGGTGGACTTCCTACTATCCAAGTCCCCACCCCAATTTGAATCACAACTGTCTTCCAAAGCATCATTTGCTCCAACCTTAAACTGCAGAACCATCTGTTGAGTCCCCTTCAAATACCTGAAGATTCTCTTGACTGCTTTCCAATGAGCAATCCCTGGATTTGCCATAAATTGACTCACCGTTCCATCTGCAACTGCTACATCTGGTCTAGTGCCTGTCATAGCATACATTAGACTACTAACAACTTGACAGTATGGAACCTTAGTTATCTCATCATGCTCCTCCTTTGTCTGGGGTTGTTTGGATAACATTTTTCCAACTTCCAGCGGAGTAGAGATTGGGTTGCAATCCTCCATATTGAACCTCTTAAGGATCTGGCTGATGTAACGAGCCTGACTGAGTGAAATGGTTTCTTGCACTCTATCCCTTATGATCTGAATGCCTAATAGGTACTTTGCTTCCCCAAGGTCTGTCATTTGAAACTCAGAAGACAAGATCTTCTTGATTTCATTGACCTTGTCCAGTGATTTGCAAAGCAAGATTAGATCATCCACATATACTGCCAAGATCAAAATGCTCTCTCTACTTCCTAGAACATAGACTCTAAGATCAGAATCACATCGCAAGAATCCATGTTTTGCTAGGAAATTATCAAACCTCTGGTACCAAGCTTTGGGTGTCTGCTTCAACCTGCACTACAATAGATTGCGGCTTTTACGTCTCTGTGTTATGACTGCAAATGTAGTTATGGAAGCCATTTACAACTTCTTGACTCTGAAGACGTAAAAGCCTAGTCAGTTGTGACATGGCAGATATGACTCTCCAGGCTGGTTGTGACGTGGCGCCTGAGCAGCTGTGGGGGTAGTCATACACGCTGGCTTTATTGAATGACTGAACGGACAGTGTAGTCCATGTCAGCGGCTGTGCAAGAGTGGCACGTGCTCGATACAGGAAATGACACGTGGCAGAGTGTTCGCTCTCCATGACTGCGAACTATGACTATGGGCGTGCTAATCTGGTTGCAACACGTTGCGCGTTGCAGTTTTTACAAGTGGTCCCTCAGTAGATTGACATGTGTCATGATGGGTGTTTTTTGGGTGTATTGCTAATTCTTAACATATTTGTATTTCTGCCACGTGGTGTAGTACTATTGGAGAGTGAAAATATATGTAGTCATTATTATGACTATGATAGCAGTCATGTACATGTCTATTACAACAATGAAATATAATATATATTACAAAGAGAACAAGGCAGCAAGACATAACTGCAACAAGCTGAGCAAACCAAGAGATTGTACACCATCTCTATTTACCAATCTATTTATCATTATCCATTTTGTCGCAATCTAAAAATACATAAAATAGTCACACGTTCTCATGTGAATTATATTGTCTAACTATAACACTTTGAAAAGTGTTCACCCAGAACTTGCGAGTAAAGCCTTGGCAATGTCACCAGGAAATCCCAGGCTGAATGAATGACACTGAAATAATGGAGCTTGAAATCCAGCCCTCTTGGACAAATTTGGGCCCACACTCATCCCTGCTCCTTCAGCTATCTATGCCTCTGCACAAAATCATACATACATCCTTGCCTTCCTGCTAGCAACTGACAATGACAGCCTAGAATTGTTCCAGCAAACACCCCAACCCTACTTATCAACGAGCAATGAGCTAACTTAGAAAATTCAATATGCATCTTAGGGCCGAGTCTGATGAGAGGGCAAAACAGACTAAAATAGGTCGAAGAAGAATGTGCCCTCACCACACTGTCCTTGACCTTGTGTCATGACCCATGGAGGATTTGACCGACAAAAGGACCTCTTGTGTGTGATGCTTGTGTCTGTAGTCAGGGTCGGATTGGTCAGTGAGAACCTGCACCACGGTGCAACTGAGCAAGCAGACATTGAAACACGGCCTGCTAAGACCAAGCTGACTCTCCCAAGAACCTTGTAAATATCAGGAAGAATATCAAATCATGGTACTAACAAGAGCCAACAGCCCACATTTGCAGGATGGACAAAACTTCTTCATATCGTACATTAAGAAAAAGCCACACCTTACGATTGCGGTTGTCGCACCCTCGTGAAGGATCTTTAAAAAACTCATGCCAGCTGTGCTCCATGATTCAAATTCAGGGCCGAGTCTGATGAGAGGGCAAAACAGGCTGAAATAGGTCGAAGAAGAAGGTGCCCTCACCACATTGTCCTCGACCTTGTGTCATGACCCATGGAGGATTTGACTGACCATGAACCCATGAGGACCTCTTGTGTGTGCTGCTTGTGTCTGTAGTTAGGTAATGTTGGATTGGTCAGTGAAAACCACCACGGTGCAGCTGAGTGGGCAGAGATTGAAACACGGCCTGCTAAGACCAAGCTAACTCTCCTAAGAACCTTGTAAACATCAGGAAGAATACCAAATCATGGTACTAACAGGAGCCAACAACCACATTTGCAAGATGGACAAACTTCTTCACATCGTACTGCGGCAACCGTTGTTGGGTCCTCAGAAACCCCCCATGTCCATCTTTTTTGAAGAGCCCCGAACACCACATCAGAAAATATCCCATTCGTCCCCGGGAGATTGTCTTTCCCTCGGGTGTGAATAGATTTGACAATACAGATGCCACAGCATAGACTCATGGTGACGTGGATGGGAGTGTGCATGGCAGACGTAAGCCTGCCCGCAATGTCACATTCGCCAGCCCCATCGCCATCACGGCTGATAGCGCGAGTGATGCAATGCACCATTCTCCTGATGAGGTTCCACCCAATGTTGTACTTGTAGTTCCAAGCCAACGAACTAAACGAGGAAGAGGTAAGCATTTGTATTCATGCATGTAACATGTTTTTTTCTAGGTATACGTTGCACGAATGCTTGCATGTGCGCACGAATTCTTATGGGTTGTTCGGCACTGTGCAGGATACATAGCGAGATGGAAAATGTATTATGAGTTCAACGCCCGTGCACCCTTCTTTACAGTAAATGATATGGTATATCTTCAAATCCTCTTACAAATTGCACCAGCATTGAACACTGTATTCGTTAAAAGTGGACAATGGCTTGTCCACTTTTATTGTAGGAGAATTGAAATGACATATCTCCAATGAGAGGTTGTAGCCGAATGGTGAAATGATATTTGTTTGTGTCGACTTTGGCTAAAGGTTTTTTTTTTTTCATTTGCAATAGAATCGTTGATGATAGTTCTGCATTTACATCAATACCTTATAACTAAGGTGCGAAGAGTTTTGTCATCACTGGCATGAAACATTGTAAATTTCAAGTCTTTCAATATTTGAGGGTCTTTTATCCATACATCAAACATTCATCTACATAATTATAATATAATATGTACATATAATGTAAATATATATTTATGAAAATCATAAGGGAGAAACATCCATAATAGTAGATCATAATGCATCCAGGAATTCCAACCATCTTTTATTTTATATATGGCATGTCTGGTTTCCATCCTTTATGTGGAACAACATTTGGGATATCTTTCATCCACTTATCATACTCTTCATCAGTTAAAATTCTCCATTTCATTCCTGCTTGCGTCCCATATTGTTCTAATTCTGCCGGTGAGAAAGCTCGGCGGAGCTCCGCCCTCCTGCCGTGTCCACATCCGTGCCTTAGCAGTGTCTTTAGCCATGACTAATCATGTAGGGTTCCGCCAGTTTTCTACCTACCTAGTCTTATTAACCCTTCAAATAGGTGTTTCCGCTATCATATCCGTGACTACTACGTCTACGAAACACTCTTCAGCCGCCATCGCTACCTCCCATCTCCCTCTCTTCTCTCAGCAGCTTGTCCTCTTTTCTCACCTCTTTGTTTGCTACCAGTGCCTTCGCCTCATCATGCTGCTCAAATGGAACCAGTTTTTTTTCACAATGCTTTCTGGTGTATCGCAATACAAAAAGAGGTCATAGCTTTGTCTGCTCTTTGCTATTCGCTAACATGCTCCAAGTGGACGACCTGCCACGGCCATGCGCTGCTCACTGTGGCATCGCAACTGCCTACTTCTATCCAGATGAAGAAAATGACACTATTTCCTCAAGTACTCATACAGCTACGACCG
Source organism: Takakia lepidozioides (assembly GCA_030704615.1). Taxonomy (NCBI): domain Eukaryota; kingdom Viridiplantae; phylum Streptophyta; class Takakiopsida; order Takakiales; family Takakiaceae; genus Takakia; species Takakia lepidozioides. Next base: position 52,342,164 of record CM060731.1, read on the forward strand.
CACGGGTTGGCACAAAGTTCACAACACCCCCACGGACCAAGTATGTCCACACAGACACGCTCAAGCGGCAGTATTCCAAGGCCACCGAGAACATGACTCGACCCAATCGCTATGGTAACATACAATCAGCGACCTTGTTGCTCTCCTTGCTCTTCTTTTCCCCCTCCTTCGAGCTCCTACATGCTCTGTCGACTCACTGAGACCAACAAAAGGCGCCGATGGAGCACATCTTACCGATCACCACCACCTAGAGTCTCTCCCTCAACACTGCCCTTTGAATGTATCTAACTCACACGCCTCATACACACAAGAGCAACCCCCGGAGGGTACTTGACGGGCGACCATATCTCGTGAAGTATCCCCAACCCGAGTGGGGATCCACCCATTTGTGAGACTCACCACAAACCACATGTTGTTTGACTCTAACAGGTACAGCAGGCCTGATCAGATGTGTTTAAGATCTACCAGCAGATGTGCTAGCCAGATCTACTCTCTTTGGCAAATGAGAGTACACCCCAAGATCAAACAAATTGCAAGAATGACTACAATCCGGTTGGGAATCCTCCATATCAACACATTTTCCTTTTTCAGGACTAGAATTGGCATGAACACCTCTCCCTCTCAACTGCAAACGGGTGCTAAGAGGGGATGTCAAGGCACTAGTACATTCAAACTCAAGAGGCTGATTGTCACTCAAACCAGCAGGCTCAGAATGTATAAGACCAGTTGGGGGCTGTTTCAAGGTCAAGTTCTGGCCATGGGACATTGCTGATTCCATCAACAGTGGGGAGAACTGGCAGTGAGAAGTTGATGGTGGGTGCACTAGGGACTGAAGCACTGTTGGTTGCCTCAGGTCCTGACTCCACATCATTTGCATTTGGTCCAAGGGAAGCTGTAACAAGTGTTGTATGCGCAAGAGGCGGTTGACCAAATCACTGAACCCTGTGCTAGACCACTCAACTCTCCGAGCTCTCCAACCAAGTCTCCTTGCAACTTGACGCCTGAAGTGATACCTTATAAGCTCACTAGGTGTGGGACTGAAACTCAAAGGACTTACACCAAGTGGAGGCTGGAGAGACACCAAGAACTCTTGGCCTAAGCACCCTCTAATGAAAGCCCTGTCATTCTCACTTGCACCCAATCCTACAGTGCACCCATCAAAATATATGCAGGAGGAGCCTATGGAGGAACAACATTGATGCGCAATGAGGGCATGGAGTGATTGCACATCATACAAACAAAAACTAGAAAATCCTGAAAAAAACCCAAAATGCAAGTTACCCGAGCATCCACTTACCCACAACAGAAAATCAACAGCAAAAGAAGACTGAAGATGAAGATGGGGTCCCAAACTACTCCTAATTTATGAAGTACAGCCAACATGCCATAAAGTGAAAGAAGAAGGCTGGTTAGGTTTAGTGGTTGGAGACAGGGCTGGAGTAATCAGCAAAATCGATGGCCAAATGAAAAGATACCCCAATGTCACCCCAAATCGATAAAACAAAAGGCTGGAGGATCCCATGAAGTAACCATGACAGCCAAAATCGATGGCCAAACGAAAATCGCAGGTCAGTTAGGTTGCCAGGAAGAAATGCCACCCCAAATCGAATGAACAGAAGGCTGGACAAAGGCCAATGTGCCAGCAAAACTCGAGGCACCCAGAAATCCATAGTTCAAGGAACCATGACACCCTGGAAATGAAAATGATCAGGTCAGTTTAGCTTGTCATTCACAAATGTCACCCCAAATCGAAAGAGCAGAAGGCTGGAGAAAGACGAACATACCAAGAACCAGGGAACATGAAGCGCCACCATGCAATCGCATGAAGTAACCATGACACCACTCATGAAATGAGCATGTCAGTTAGGTCGACAAGCACAAATGTCACCCCAAATCGATAGAACCCTCAAGCTGAACAAAGGCCTACGTGCACGCAACCACAAAATGCATTCAAGTCACCAAGAGCTCCCGCATAATCGATGGCCAAATGGATCGAACTGCGGCGAATCCCATTGCAAATCGATAGAAGAGAAGTAGGGCAAAGGCCAACGTGCCAGCAACCATGCGAATCACTCTAACCCACCCAAAAATCGCACGAAGTAACCATGATCCCTGCCCATCGATGGGCAAATGAAATTTGCAGGTCAATTAGGGTTGTCATGAAAGAATGTCACCCCAAATCGATAGAACATAAGGCTGGAAAACCACCATGGTTGCTTCTCTCTTCATAAAATCGTGCCACAAACATCCATAACCCAAATCCATAGATTCCAAGTGCTGCGCGCGAAAATAAATGCGGCACCGTGCACTGCAGGAAAAAAGGGGGGTTTTCGACGCAGCGGCCACGCCGCGGCGTCGTAAAACAGCCCTTTTCGGGCCGGGGGAAAAACCAAATTTGCGACGCTCGGGCGTTGCAAGCCCTCGCCAAAAAAACGTCGCAAATTTGCGACCAATGGGGGTCGCAAATATGCGAAACTGCGATTTGCGACGCTCGCATATTTGCGACGCCGGTGCGTCGAAAAAAAAAAACTACTACAAGTAGAACGAGGAATCCATGGAAGCTGCTGTCGACAGGAGAAATATATAATCAAACTCAGATCTTAGTTTTGTACAACACCACAACAATCCACCGACTTGAAGCCATGTTATAAAGCCATGCCTACTGGAAAAAGTCTGTACATTATTTTGACACGATTAAGTAAGGAGTCAACAAGCTGAGATCGGTCAAACCCTAAAAGCACCACTTCCTGGAGAATGTCTTCATCGATCTGCTCACATATTTCCGCACACGTCAACCACTACACATGTTCAAATTGTTTCTCATAAACCAGAACAAGATTTATGACTTCCACACATAGGTAGACATGCAGGCTCTGGTAACATTTCTTTGCTCACCAGTGTTCTCTTCGAGCACAGCTGAAATCAAGTTGATAGTAACTAGCCTGCTAGGGATATGTGGACACTAGATGCAACATCTCAACTTCAGCTACTCTCAGAGAGAGTGTACCTGTTAGCTTGCTGTATGGTATTAGGAGGAGGATAACGAGGCAAATGAGATTGAAACGAAGGATGCTGGCGAACCTCAGGAATAATAACCTGCTTCATCGGGTCCACCAGTAGCATACGTGGAATCAGATCCCTTGCTCCCGGCGACAAATGGCTTGGTAGCGTGTACATACCACCCTGCACAAACAGGCACCCGCCATCTTCACCCCGCCATCTCCATCTCCGTCTGCCCGCTAGGGTTTCACTGTGACAGTGTTGAGCTCAGCCAGGGGACTTAGCCGATTCTAGCTCATCTCTTCGGCGCGCAATCTTGTCCTTACGATCCTCAGGATCTGACAGTGAGTAGTTCTGTAATCGTGCAGATCTGAGCATGTCCATAGGACGATGGAGATCATCCAGGTGCTACATGCATTGGGTGCTTGTGGCAAAAAATTTAAAGTTTCCAGGCCAGGTTTTTAGGTTTGTGAAAGCGAATTAGCTAACATAAATTTATTCTACAAGAATTTAAAGGTTAATAACTTTGTAAAATATATATAACCTAAATTATTTATTTCTGTATACTAAAGTAATTTTCATGGTTTTATTTATAAAATCAATTTTATTTATAAAGGCTTGTCCCACCAAAATATATATATATTGCAGTAAAAGGGGCCAGTGGCCCTGGTTGGATATTTAAATTTTCTTTTTTCTTTTTTCTTTTTCGCAGAACAAGGGATATGGGCCCTGGAAATTTATTAATGGGAATTTTTAGAACAGGGAGGAAAAAATAAGCTCCGGGGCAGTTTTATTTTTATAATTAAAAAAAAAGCACGAGTGGCTACAAAGTTTTGCAAAAATTAGGCATATATTCTATTCATCCATTCAAATTAGGACAGAATCATCCACATCCATACTTTCATCCAATTATATTATCCATATTTGGCAAATTCATCCATAATGATTATTTTTTTGGGAGAAATTTGGCGATTTCATCCATGAAAAAACATGGAATTTCCTACGGAATATTCTTTTCTATTTTTTGAGGTCGCCATTTGGCGAAAATTCGCCAAAAAAAAAACGCCATACAATTCCAATAATGAAACATGAAAGACTGGATGGATGCGCATACTTCGTGGGAGTTCAAGCCGAAAATTGACCGGATTTATTTGTCGAATAATTTTGAATGGTCCCAGACGTTGATAATCCAACTTCCTTGATGGTCGCGAGGTTTGTATATCCCGTCGAAGAAGCCACTCACGATCTCCGACCTTGAACTGGGGTTGGAGTTGACGATATTGATCTGCATACTCCTTGTATTATTTTTGAGCTTCTGCGAGGTAGAATGTAAGCTCATTGTGAATCGTAGTAAGATGAGTAGCAAGGTTTTTTGCAGCAGGGCTTCCAACAGTCTTCATATGGAAAGGGTTTGCTCGAGGATGATGACCATAATTGGAGAAAAATGGAGTTTGCTTGGTCGAAGAATGTATAGTGTTGTTATAGGCAAACTCAGCCAATGACATAAGGTCCGTCCAATTATCTTGGTGATAATTTATCGTATAGCGAAGATACTGCTCCAAAATCTGGTTTACGCTGACCATCAGTCTGTGGATGATTAGCTGTAGAGAGATAGATCTTAGTATCCAATATGTGAAATAATTACCTCTAGAAATTTGATATGAACTGTGGTCCTCGATCAGATATGATGTCCTTCGGGAGTCCATGAATGCGGTAGATATTATTGAGGAAGAGTCTTGCGTCTTATTACATGGAATGAAATGTGTCATCTTTGTAAAACGATCGACAATAATAAGGGTTGAATCGGTGGTCTTGGAAATTGGAAGGTCTGTAATAAAGTCCATAAACACGGATGACCATGGACCATTGGGAATGGGTAATGGTTGCAGGAGGCCGTAAAGTCGATGTCGTGGTCCCTTCGCTCTAGCACACGTGTCGCAAGATTTTATAAATTCTTTCACGAGTTTCCACATCTGCGGCCACCAATAGTCCTTGGATATCAATTCCATTGTTTTGTTGAAGCCGAAATGTCATGCAGCCGGAAGATCATGACATGTTTGAAAAATTTGAAGTCGTGTAGGTCTTGGAAGTACATAGAAAAGTCCCTTGAAATAAAGTAAGCCATCTTTGAATTCGAAGTTCGTTTGTAACATGTGGGTTGTCTCGAGGTCGATTTAGTTGACTTCGTAGTGTCGTAGCAAATTGGTCGCTCTTCAGTGCTTCATGAATCTCCTTTATGATCTCTACATCGTCATAGGTAGACATGGATAGCATATTCACTTGGAGATTTGCTGGTTTCAAAATGATGGATTTCTGTTGGTCAAAAGCTGCATCCCCTTCTTTTGGCGCAAGATACGATCGTCGAGAAAGAGCATCTGGTTTTCCTTGAAGATGTCCGGGACGGTAGGTAATAACAAAATCAAACCTTGCTAGTGACATACTCCATCTCGATTGACGTCGATTCAAAACACGAGCACTCATAAAATACTCGAGGTTTTTGTGATCGGTATAGACTGTGACCTGATGTTTAGCTCCCTCCAATAGATGACGCCACTCCTCAAAAACATCAATAATTGCTAGAAGTTCTTTGTCATGGATTTCATAATTGATCTCCGCAACGAAAAATTTGCGAGAACGAAAACCAACAGGGTGAAGTCGACCATCTGTACCGTATTAAGAGAGTACTGCGCCAAGTGCAAAGTCCGATGCATCTGCTTCCAAAAAGAATGGTTTAGATGGGTCTGCATGTACCAGTATTGGAGCCGTTGAAATGCCTGCTTCAGCCTTTCAAATGCTTGGTCAGCCTTCTCGTTCCATACAAATTTGTCCTTTCCTGTGAGTCGTGTCAATGGTGCAGCAATTTTGGAGTAATCATTGATGAAGATTCTATAGAAATTTGCAAATCCTAGAAAACATTGTACATCTCAGACAGAAGTTGGTTTAATCCACTCGATGATGGTTTGTATTTTTTTCTGATCCATAAAGACGCCTTTGTCGGAAATAATGTAACCCAAAAATTCGACTTCAGATTGGTGGAAAAGATATTTTTCCAACTTGGCATATAGTCCTTTTTCCCTCAATTTATCAAAGACAAGACGTACATGGCAACCATGTTCTTCTTCATTCTGTGAAAATATCAAAATGTCGTCCAAATAGATGACTACAAAGTCATCTAAAAATTCTCGAAAGATGTCATTCATCATGTGTTGAAAAATTGCTGGAGCATTTGTAAGACCGAAAGGTATAACACTGTATTCGAAATGTCCGTACCTTGTGCGAAAAGCAGTCTTCCATCCGTCTCCTTTTTTTATTTGTACAAGGTTGTAAGCTCATCTCAAGTCAATTTTGGTGAAAATCGTCGTTCGTCCCAGTTGGTCGAGAAGCCCAGAAATCAACGGCAACAGATAACGATTTTTAGTTGTGACTTTGTTGAGTCCACGATAGTCCACACACATGCGTAACGATCCATCCTTCTTCTTCACAAATAAGATAGGTGCTCCCACGGGTGATTTCGAATGTCGAATGAAATTCTTTGACAATTTTTTATCAATGTATTCGCATAAAACAACCAGTTCCGTCTGAGATAAATTGTAGATCGGGCCGAATGGTGGTTGAGCTCCTTCTTGCAACTCAATTGTACAATCATAAGGTCGATGTTCTGACAACATGTCTGCATTTTTCTTCTCGAAGACATCCTTGAAATCTTGATATTGAGTGGGTAATGTCGAAGTACCTTGGTTTGTGGTTTTGATTGGAGTCGCATAAAGTGCAAATGTCGCGTCTTTCTTCGCAGCTCTCATGAAGGCTCTAGCTCCAAGAAACATGGGTTAAATACCTTTGATACTTTTGCATTTTTGTCTTGTCGAAATTTTTCGTGATTGTCAGTCGATGTCAGGATTATGAAGTACAAACCAGGAAAGTCCAAGGATCACAGGATTCGTTGGAGATTGGATGACATTGAAAACAATCTGTGATGCTTGATTTTTAAGCTTCACTTCAAGGGGTCGAGTTTCATGGTCAATATTTCCTGATGCTAACGGTCGTCCATCGATGACTTCAACAGGAGCCGAGAATTTCTTCTTTACGAGCATTAAATTGTGTTGCTTCGCAAAGTCTTTGTCAATAAAACACGTTGAAGCGCCCGAGTCCAAAAGTGTTTCTACGGAGATATCTCGATTTTGCATCCTGATCTTTATTAGAACTCTGAAACAAGGTACAGGGTCTGGAGGTAGAAAACGACATTTTTTTGGTGAGGAATTTGGGGCGTCCAGCCGCATGGTCCCGACAGTTTAATGCTATGTGATCATCTTCTCCGCAATAAAGGTATAATCCATTCGAGTGCCGTCTTTGTTTTTCTTGTGACGTCAATGGCTTGAATCGGACAGTATCAATCTGCATAGGATCATTACCGGATGTCTGATGGATCGTTGTATTTGGTGCCATAGTAGTAGCGACATGTTGCGTCGTCGACCATCCAGATCGCTTCTCTTGACGTCTTTCGAACAAACGATTATCGCATGCAATGACTTGGGTGATGAATTCGCTCAGTGTACTCACGTTTGGCATTGTCAACAATAAATCTTTTACATCCTCTTTTAGGCCACATCGAAACTGACTAATGAGACTCTTTTCATTCCAATCGAGGTCGCACGCAAGTTATCGAAATTCGAACGGAAGCTGGACGTGCTCCTGAACGCTTCAAAATTGTATAGTAAATGCGAATTTTTCTCTAATAGCGGTGCAAACCAAGATTAAGCAGTGCCTGATAGAAGGGTGCCCATGAATCCCACTTGAATACCTTTATCAGGGTAGCGTTGTGGATGTAGTCGTAGGAACAATCGTACTTGTTGAACAAAACCGCGAAATCTTGATCTCGTTCCATCAAATTTCTCGGGCATGCTGACCTTTGGTTCCCTTGTAATCTGTTGGAGATTTGGAAGAACCGTTGCAGTAGGATTTGTTGTAGTAGGGACTCGTAAGGTTGAAGATCCATTGTTCGACTCCTTCAACTCTGAAATTTGTTGTTGCAAATTGTTGAGAGCGTTGCCAAGATCTTGAGACTGATCAGCTTATAGTTGGGCAGTAGATGTACGGAGTTCTTGCATCTGGAGCTGAAGACTCTGCAATGTCGCGACCATTTCCGCAAATGTGCCTTCCATCTTAACTAATTAAGGAACAAACTTTAGTCTCGCCAAACTGTCAAAGACGAGAACATGACTGAACACAAACAAGAGATCAGACTAGAGGTACAAGACTAGACAAGAAGTCAAGGTCGACGTGGCCGAATACATGGTGGGTAAACATGAATCAAGATGATCTTTATAACAATGGACAAGACTACAAGATACTGGAACTCGACTCGAATACTGGAATGCTAGAAACTGGACTGGGTACCAGATACTGGAAACTGGACTAGAGTACTGGAAGTTGGATTGGAGTACTGGGACTGGGAATAAGAGTAGCTTGAACTTGTGTTGGCGAGACTGAAGAGTGTCCAGTCTCGCCTCCTATATATACTGGCTACTAAGAAGCTTCCCTAAGAAGCTTCCCCTATGGAGGTTTATTGCTGGAGAAGTTTTCAAGATTAAACAAAGGTTTCTTGATGGAGAAGCTTCCTTAAACAAAGGAGGTATCTTGATGGAGAAGTTTCCTCCAAATGAAGCTTCCTGAGCAGTTTCCCAAGTTACTGTTGGTAATTTGATAAACTCCGGGTAACTTGGTAAGTAATGGTAAATCATGGTATATCATGATAAATTAAGGTAAATCATGGTAATTTTCGATAACATTGTAACTTAATAACTTCTAATATTTATTCCTGGTAAGTTCCTCTGGGCTATGTCCATGAAAGCAGCTAACTATTTCTCTCTTCTAGCAGCTCACTTAAGCCTATCATCTCTTCTGCTTCCTTTTCCAGCATGACCCTAGTGTAGACAGGCATAGGTAGGACTAACACAGCTTACCTCCTATCCGCTGGAGCTTGCAGAAATTCTTCTCAGTTCGCCACACAGTGACAACTGATGTATTTGTGCTTGGGCAAGAGGTAGACCGCCTCACCCAACTGATCCCAGACTTCTCGGTCAGATTTGAGCCAAAACGAGACCTTAGCAATGGAGCGAATGATGCGTTCTTTGACAATTAGGGTATGGGAAGGGTATTCCAGTCCAGTTTCCAACATTCCAGTATCCGAGTCGAGTTCCAGTATTTTGTACTCTTGTCCATTGTTATAAAGATCATCTTGATTCATGTTCACCTACCATGCATTCGGCCACGCCGACCTTGACTTCTTGTTTAGTCTTGTACCTTAGTTTGATCTCTTGTTTCTATTCTGTCATGTTCTCGTCCTTGACAGTTTGGCGAGACTAAAGTTTGTTCTTTAGTTAGTTAAGATGGAAGGCACATTTGCGGAAATGGTCACCACATTGCAGAGTCTTCAGCTCCAGATGCAAGAACTTCGTACATCTACCGCTCGATTGCAAGCTGATCAGTCTCAAGATCTTGGCAACGCTCTCCACAATTTACAACAACAAATTTCAGAGTTAAAGGAATCGAACAATGGATCTTCAACCATACAAGTCCCTACTGCAACAGCCCCTACTGCAACGGTTCATCTTCAACAGATTACGAGAGATCCAAAGATTAGCATGCCCGAGAAATTTGATGGGACGAGATCAAGATTTCGCGGTTTTGTTCAACAAGTACGACTGTTCCTACGACTACATCCACAACGCTACCCCGATGAAGGTATTCAAGTGGGATTCGTGGGCACCCTTCTGTCAGGCATTGCCCTATCTTGGTTTGCACCGCTATTAGAAAAACATTCGCATTTATTATACAATTTTGAAGCATTCATGTCCGAGTTCACTGCAATGTTTGGAGAAAATGATAGAGAGAGAGTTGCAGAAACAAAGATGCGAAATCTTTGACAATGAGCACGTCATGTTTCCGTTTATGCTGCCGAATTTCGACAACTTGCGTGCGACCTCGACTGGAATGAGAAGAGCCTCATTAGTCAGTTTCGATGTGGGCTAAAAGATAATATAAAAAATTTGTTGCTGACAATGCCAAACGTGAGCACACTAAGTGAATTCATCACCCAAGTCATTGCATGCGATAATCGTTTGTTCGAAAGACGTCAAGAGAAGCGATCTGGATGGTCTACGACGCATCATGTCACTGCTACTACGACACCAAACACAACGATCCATCAGACATCCAGTAGTGATCCTATGCAGATTGATGCTGTCCGATTCAAGCCATTGACGCCACAAGAAAAACAAAGACGACGCTCGAATGGATTATGCCTCTATTGCGGAGAAGAATATCACATAGCATTAAACTGCCCCAACAAGAGAAGATTCAAAGCTCGGGGCATAACTCAAGTGTTCGATACAAGGAGGTCGGAAAACGAAGATGTCCAGTCACAGTAGGGACCATGCGGCTGGACACCACAAATTCCTTACCAAAAAAATGTCTCTTTCTACCTCCAGACCCTGCACCTTGCTTCACAGTTCCGGTTAAAATCAGAGTGCAAAATCGAGATATCACTGTAGAAGCACTTTTGGACTCAGGAACTTCAGCTTGTTTTATGGACAAAAACTTTGCGAAGCAAAACAATTTAATGCTCGTAAAGAAGAAACTTTCGGCCCCCGTTGAAGTCATCGATGGACAACCATTAGCATCAGGAAATGTGGACCATGAAACTCGACCACTTGAAGTGAAGCTTAAAGATCAAGCATCACATATTGTTTTCAATGTCATCCAGTCTCTAACGAATCATGTGATCCTTGGACTTCCCTGGTTCATACTTCACAATCCCGACATCGACTGGCGATCGCGAAAATTTTTTGCAAGACAAAAATGTAGAAATAGCAAAGGTATTCAACCCCTATGCCTTGGAGCTAGAGCTTTCATGAGAGCTACCAAAAAGGAGGCGACATTTGCACTTTATGCGACTCCGATCAAGACCACAACAGACAAAGGTACTTCAACATTACCCGCTCAATATTAAGATTTCAAAGATGTCTTCGAGAAGAAAAATGCAGTCATATTGCCAGAACATCGACCTTATGACTGTGCAATTGAGTTACAAGAAGAAGCCCAACCACCATTCGCTCCAATCTATAACTTATCATAGACGGAGTTGGCTGCATTACGTGAATACATTGATGAAAATTTGTCGAAGCACTTCATCCGACATTCAAAATCACCCGCGGGGGTGCCTATCTTGTTTGTGAAAAAGAAGGACGGATCATTACGCATGTGTGTCGACTATCGCGGTCTCAACAAAGTCACAATCAAGAATCGTTATCCGTTGCCACTGATTTCTGGGCTTCTCGACCAGCTGGGACGAGCGAAGATTTTCACCAAAATCGACTTGAGAGGAGCTTATAACCTTGTACGGATAAAAGAAGGAGACGAATGGAAAACAACTTTTCGAATAAAGTATGGACATTTTGAATACAGTGTTATGCCTTTCGGTCTTACAAATGCTCCAGCAATTTTCCAACATATGATGAATGACATCTTTCGAGAATTTTTAGATGACTTTGTAGTCATCTATTTGGACGACATTTTGATATTTTCACAGAATGAAGAAGAACATGGCCGCCATGTATGCCTTGTCATTGATAAATTAAGAGAAAAAAAATTATATGCCAAGTTGGAGAAATGTCTTTTCTATCAATCTGAGGTCGAATTTCTGGGCTACATTATTTCCGACAAATGCGTCTTTATGGATCAGAAGAAAATACAGACCATCATCGAGTAGATTAAACCAACTTCGGTCCGAGATGTACAATGTTTTCTGGGCTTTGCAAATTTCTATAGAATCTTCATCAATGACTACTCCAAAATTGCTGCACCATTGACACGACTCACAGGGAATGACAAATTTGTATGGGACGAGAAGGCTGACCAAGCATTTGAAAGGCTGAAGTAGGCACTTACAACGGCTCCCATACTGGTACATGCAGACCCATCTAAGCCATTCTTTTTAGAAGCAGATGCATCGGACTTTGCACTTGGCATGGTACTCTCAATACGGTACAGATGGCCGACTCCACCCTGTTGGTTTTCGTTCTCGCAAATTTTCCACTGCGGAGATCAATTATAAAATCCATGAAAAAGAACTTCTAGCAATTATCGATGTTTTTGAGGAGTGACGACATCTATTGGAGGGAGGTAAACATCATGTCACTGTCTATACCGATCACAAAAACCTCGAATATTTTATTAGTGCTCGTGTTTTGAATCGACGTCAAGCGAGATGGAGTATGTCACTAGCAAGGTTTGAATTTGTTATTACCTACCGTCCTGGACATCTTCAAGGAAAACCAGATGCTCTTTCTCGACGATCGTATCTTGCGCCAAAAGAAGGGGATGCAGCTTTTGACCAACAAAAATCCATCATCCTGAAACCAGCAAATCTCCAATTGAATATGCTATCCATGTCCACCTATGACGATGCAGAGATCATAAAGGAGATTCAGGAAGCACTGAAGAACGACCATTTTGCTACGACACTACGAAGTCAACTAAATCAACCTCGAGACAACCTACATATTACAAACGACTTCGAATTCAAATATGGCTTACTTTACTTCAAAGGACTTCTTTATGTTCCTCCAGGACCTACACGACTTCGAATTCTTCAAACATGTCATGATCTTCCGGCTGCAGGACATTTCGGCTTCAACAAAACATTGGAGTTGATATCCAGGGACTATTGGTGGCCGCAGATGTGGAAACACGTGAAAGAATTTATAAAATCTTGCGACACGTGTGCTAGAGCGAAGGGACCACGACATCGACCTTACGGCCTTCTTCAACCATTACCCATTCCCAAGGGTCCATGGTCGTCCCTGTCTATGGACTTTATTACGGACCTTCCAATTTCCAAGACCACCGATTCAATCCTTGTTATTGTAGATCGTTTTACGAAGATGACACATTTCATTCAATGTAATAAGACGGTTACCGGCGAGGAAACTGCAAGACTCTTCCTCAATAATATCTACCGCATTCATGGACTCCCGAAGGACATCGTATCTGATCGAGGACCATAGTTCATATCAAATTTCTGGAGGGGATTATTTCACATATTGGATACTAAGATCAACCTCTCTACAGCTAATCATCCACAGATTGATGGTCAAACCGAACGTATAAATCAGATTTTGAAGCAGTATCTTCGTTGTACGATAAATTATCACCAAGATAATTGGACGGACCTTCTGTCATTGGCTGAGTTTGCCTACAACAACACTATACATTCTTCGACCAAGCAAACTCCATTTTTCTCCAATTATGGTCATCATCCTCGAGCAAATCATTTCCACATGAAAACTGTTGGAAGCCCTGCTGCAGAAAACCTTGCTACTCATCTTGCTACAATTCACTAGGAGCTTACATCTCACCTCGCAGAAGCTCAAAAACAATACAAAGAGTATGCAGATCAACGTCGCCAACTCCAACCCCAGTTCAAGGTCGGAGATCGTGTGTGGCTTCTTCAACGGGACATACAAACCTCGCAACCATCAAAGAAGTTGGATTATCAACGCCTGGGACCATTCAAAATTATTTGACAAATAAATCCGATCAGTTTTCGGCTTGAACTCCCACGAAGTATGCGCATCCATCCAGTCTTTCATGTTTCACTATTGGAGTTGTATCATCCATCGAATATTCCAGAGAGAGTTTCTGTACCACCTCCACCAATGGAAGTCAATCAGGAAATTGAATATGAAGTCGACGAAGTCCTAGACTCTCGCATTAAGTATAAACGTCTTGAGTATTTTGTACATTGGAAAGGCTACGACATCAGCAAACGAACGTGTGAATCTTCCTCCAACCTCGTCAATGCCTCTGACAAAGTCCAAGAGTTTCATCAACGATATCCAGCTAAGCCTCGAGCTACACGTCAATGAAACATCACAACGATGATGTCAGCCAAGCTAGCTTCAAGGAGAAGACTCCACATTCAATGTACCTGATACACATTAAGGAGGGAGGAGCACCACACATCAGTATATATAGCTACACTTCCAGCACTCTTGCATCTTGTATTGGCAGCATGGAGTCACAAGAACCAGATACATTGGAGTGGTTGCTTACCCAACTACCAGATCAGCTGTTCTGACTCTCACGACCTTCAACATCACGCCGACGCTCTCGAGACGATGGGCCACCAATGCGACGCGTACTTCCTCGTCTGGACCCCGTACGATGGCAAGTGGAGCCTACTCGAAGTCTGATAATTCTGTTGGAGGTTGAGGCTTCGGACCCAGAGGGCAACGAAATCATGTTTGAAGACAGCTTCGAAAATCAGAATGCTCAAATTACTGCGTGGTCCCAAGTTCAAGGTGTTGGACACTATTGATGGTTACAGGGACCTAAAAATCATTTGAGTCAAGAACGAAAAGCCGAATACTTGGCAAGTACCATTCGTCGGATTTTGGATTTTCTCCAACTCTAAGTAAGTCCAAGATTTTACCGCTCCTCGAGGACCTGGCGCTAGAGGAGGGGGTGATGTCACGGACATAGCCCAGAGGAACTTACCAGGAGTAAATACCAGAAGTTACCATGTTACCATGTTACCGAAAGTTACCATGATTTACCATTACTTACCAAGTTATCGAGAGTTTACCAAATTACCAAGAGTAACTTGGGAAACTACTCAGAAATCTTCATTTGGAGGAAACTTCTCCATCAAGATACCTCCTTCGTTTAAGGAAGCTTCTCCATCAAGAAACCTTTGTTTAATCTTGGAAACTTCTCCAGCAAGAAACCTCCATAGGGGAAGCTTCTTGGGGAAGCTTCTTAGTAGCCAGTATATATAGGAGGCAAGACTGGACACTCTTCAGTCTCGCCAACACAAGTTCAAGCTACTCTTGTTCCAAGTCCAGTACTCCAGTCCAGCTTCCAGTATGCAGTCTAGTTTCCAGTATCTGGTATTCCAGTCCAGTTTCCAGCATTCCAGTATCCGAGCCGAGTTCCAGTATTTTGTACTCTTGTCCATTGTTATAAAGATCATCTTGATTCATGTTCACCTACCATGCATTCGGCCACGCCAACCTTGACTTCTTGTTTAGTCTTATACCTCTAGTCTGATCTCTTGTTTGTGTTCTGTCATGTTCTCGTCCTTGACACCTTCAAGAGTGTTGATTCTGGAGGGTCGAGATGGCATGGTATAGAAAGACAATGTGCGCAATTGTCCGTCATGTCACCTTCCACATGTGCATGGGGAGGATAGATCCCAACCTTGCAGTGGTACCTGCAGGGTTGCGTTGCATGCTATGTGGGCATGCTGGTGGTGCTGCGACCATGTTGGTGTGTGACTCTCCCAAGAACGGCGAGCTCGCTTCTCCTCATCTCCTCTCCTCCTCCTCTTCTCCTTCGTGCATCATTTGCTCAACGCCTCCATCCCACGCCCCTGCATATCCTGCTATCATCGCGTTCCATCCCTCGGCTATGTGGTGTGGCGCAGGAGACAAAAAAAGGCCAAGTCCCAGCCCTCCTTTCTGTTCACGATTACCCTAATGGCCAACCTTATTAGCAATTTTTTAATTTTTTTAAACCTAATGGGCAACCTTATTTGCATTATATGTGCCTTCAAAATGACACGTGTAGTGATGTAGTCGTATAAATAGAGCTGTGAAACCATCTTCAGTCATGGAGTCATAAGATTCCATGAAACGTCGTCCACGTGTAGTTAAACATATCACACTAGTCATCATGGTCAACAATTTTTTACCAATGCTCCCTAACTTTCCGGAGTCATGTAGTGATATCCATTACTACAAAGTCATAAAACTATGACTGCAATGCATTTCAGCGCTCTGTAGTCATCTACCTAGTGCAGTTTTTATGACTCCGCCAAAGCCGTAGTCCTAAAAACGCTCATCTCTTGTAATGATGAAATACTACATGCTAGTGAGGGTTAATCAGCACAGGTGTAGTTGTTACTGACAATGTAAGTTCCTCAAAAGCCTGTTGACATTCAGCTGTCCATGCAAACACTGCATCTTTCTTCAGAAGCTTGCTCAATGGTGTTGCTATCTGTGCATACCGTCTGACAAATCTTCTGTAATAACTGGTTTGTCCAAGGAATCTCCTTAGACTCTTAACATTTACTGGTGGTGGAGAGGCTTTAATGGCCTCTGTCTTTCTGGGATCCACAAGAAGTCCCCTCTTACATACAATGTGTCCCAAAAGCACCCTTGAGTTCACACAGAAAGTACATTTCTCTGGATTTAGGCCCAGACCTCTCATCCTGCATCTGGCCAAACATAACTCCAATTTATGCAAGTGCTCATTCTTAGAGCTATACACACTGAAATCATCCAAGAACACCTACATGAAATCATCCAAATACTCATGAAAGATTCACTTATCACTCTCTGAAAGGTTACTAGTGCATTACAAAGTCCAAAATGCATGACTTTGTATGCATAAGCACCCCAGTCTGTGATGAAAGTTGTCTTTCCCTGGTCTTCTTCTGCCACTTGCACTTGATTATAACCACTGAAGCCAACCATGAATGAGTACATCTCATGGCCTGCCACAAAGTGTCCAATACTCTTAGCTTCCTCAAAGAATTCTGGCTCCAAATCAGCCTCTACCTTCACCATCCTCGGTTCCTCTTCAGTTCCCACATTCATTTCTCTCACCTGCTCATCAGTTGTGATTGTCCAACCAGTCACCACTTCATCCTGTAAACTCACATAGGCTGGTTCTTCTAGGATTTCCATTTCTCCCTCTCTTTCTTTATAGAATTGTGGTGGGTAACTGCTTGTTTCACCCTCAATTGGTGTCGCTGTCACTACACCACAGCAGATACCTTTTAAACAACTTAGGCCTTCCAGCTGCATCTTTGCAACCTGCTCCCACTCTGGGTGTGCAGCGAACAGGGTAGCTTCTTGCTCCTCAACAAGTCCTCCCCTCCAGTCATACTCCCTGACCCCTCGAGGTCTTCTCGTAGCAGGTAGTCTATTAGATTTCTTAGTGGTGATTTGTATCTTGTGCATCCCATCATGCACAGTTAGTAACTGGGAATTCCAGTCATGGAATACCCTGGCCTATTTCAGCCACAGTCGACCTAGCAATAAGGAGTAAGCTTCCATGACTTCATCCATTTTCAACACAGTTACTGTGATCTTAAAGATCATCTTTTGAATCTGTATCTTAACTCCTCTTATCAATCCCAATGGCTGTACACTTCTTTGATCTGCCATTGTTACTGTAAATGGGGCTGGTTTCATGTTACTTAGACCAAGCTTCTGCCTTAATTGGTCTTTCATGATATTCACTCCAGAGCCTCCATCTATCAGTACATCAGTTAGTTCTGTGCTTCCAATTCTCAATTGGATTACTGGCATAGAATCACCAAAGTCCATGACTGTTTCTCGCCCTTCCGGCTTCACATTATAACTGGTCAGCTTGCTGTTCAGGTCTGTGTTCCCTGTCACATGGGCAATTCGATTGATTGCTTGATACAGCCTATGTATACAATAAGGTGCCACAGCCAATAGCTGTCCAATGGTAATCTCCGCTTTGGTCTGGCATATTACTTCAGCCAAAGTCCCTTCATTACTCTGCATTTCCGCAGCTTCTTTCTTCCCTTCATCCTCACTCTCTTCCTCTTCTCTTTCAGAATCAGAGGAATCTGCCATAGGAATATCAGTACTCTTCTGCATTTCCCTTATGGTATCTGCCACTTCCTTGTGCAGTTCCTTCTCATCTCTCCAAGCCTTATCATCTTCAAGCACATCACTGCCATCTTCATTATCATCACCTTCCACATCTACTGGAGGTATTATTTTGGCTTTGCTTCTGGTTACTATCATTGTACTTACTTCTGGTACAACACATGGCCTAACCATGTGAGCTACCACCACTGGCCCCTCATTCACAGGAGCTCTCATCTCATTCTGGTGTCTGATCCGGAATGGACAGGTTGCCTTCCGATGTCCTGATTACAATAGTAACACAGTTCTTCCCCATTAGGTCCTCGCCCTTGGTCTGTTCCGGGATTGTTTCTGTAATCCTGATTCCCTGGCTGGTAATTCCCTCTTGGATTACCTCTCCCTTCCATGCCATTGTTATAACCACCAAGCCTACCATAGTGGTCCCGATCACTGTTTCTTCTTGGTTGGGGCTGCACTTGATGCACCCTTACTTGCCTAGGTTATCTTGCTGCTGTCCTTCTGTTGTAGTAACAATTCTCAGTAGAATGGTTATCCATTTTATAGGTAGTATAGTGTTTCTCCTTCATGTGGCATTCAGTGGTGGTATGGCCTTCATTCTGGCATTTTGCACACCAAACACCCTTCCTCCAATGTGTTGCAGCCTCTGTGGCATACTTCTTCAAGATTTCTTCTAATATTTTCTCATAGGTATCCCTCTTCAACGTTTCCTTCTTCTTACTCTTCCTCTTAAGCTCTTGCTCTTCTTCCTCATCTGACTCATCCTCAGAGTCCTCATCATCCCTTTTCTCTCTCTTGAGCATTCCCAATTGCTCAATTCTGTTCGATGTTTCAAATGCCTCCTCCACTGTATTATGGGGTAACATATCCACTTTCTTTTGCAACTCTGGTCTTAGTCCACTCACAAACCAAGTCTTCTGTAAACCTGGTGCTGGTACAGCAGCCAGCTTTTTCATCATCAATTCCATCTTTTCCATATACTCCTCAACAATTTCATGCTTTTGCTTTAACAGTTGTAAACTTCCATACACTTCATCCTCAGTTTTACTTGTCCTGAACCTACTTTCGGAATGCTGTATTCAAGCCATTCCAGGTTAGGAAATGATTATTAGGGAATCTTGCATACCATTCACTTGCTTTCTTTATCAGTGAACAAGGGAACAGTCTCATCTTGGCATCATCGCCATTCTCATTGTTCACAATACACATGTGCTCAAATTGGCTAATGTGTACATCAGGATCCCCTTTTCCTGAATATATTGGAAAAGGTGGTTTTGCTCGTGTTGGTTGTAATGCCATTTGTGGCCATACCCCCTGCCCACTTACAGGTGCTGGCCCCCTTGCTGGTGCTGGTCCTTGAGGACCTGTGGTAGTTGTGGTGGAACTTCCACCAAGTGCTGGCCCCTGAGCACTCCCTGCTACTGGCCCCACTATATTCTCAGTATTCCCAGCTCCAGTTGCACTACTTCCCACACTCCCTGTCCCCCCAGAGCCAGATCCAGGCTGCCCGCCTAATCCCCCTGAGCCGACACCTTCGTTGGCCTGTGATCCAAGTGCTCCACTTGATCCAGGTCCAACGGGTTGGGATGTCCTGGTTGTAGTCTCAACCTCAGCTGTTGGGTCTACTTCTTCATACTCTTCCTCTTCCAATTTCTTCTCTCTGTTTTCATCTTCCAAGTTCTGCCCTTGGGTTTCTTCTTCTTCACTCATGTAACTCAATTGCAATGGTGTTGGAGAGTCTGAACTCTCCGTTGGCTCTGCCACATCCTCTCCTCCTTCTTCGTCTTCCGTCTCAGAAACTGGAGTTCCTGCTTTTGGTGTTCCATGCCAACTCTTATCAAAGATTTCTGCTATCACATAAACCAGTGTTGGTAACCAACGTGCTCTTCCTCTACAGGCCACCTGATAAATCTTTATCACTCCTTTCTCCAGACCCCACTCAGGATCAGCATCATGTACTCTCTTAAGAATGTTTTCTTTACAACCGTCTGGCAATTCCAAGAACCTCTGAAAGAATTGTTTGGACAATCTTTCCTTCTCAGTTCCACAGGGAATTTGATTCACATCAAATTCTTTAATTCTCCAACCACCATGATCCCACCAGATTCCTGTCACATCTGGTTGTTCATGACCCAGTTCCCCAGTATGGTCGCCAAATGTCGAGCGGCTTTTACTCACCCATCCCTTCGCTATCTGAGGTAGAAACTCCAAGATAGAAGAGTTGGATATCTCTAAGCATTCAGCCCGCTCAGAACAATCAGTCATGATCTGCAGCTAGTGAATCATGGTTGTGCTTCCTATTTGTATTCCTTCCTGCCTTCATGTTATCAATTTACCTTACTGTGTATACTGAAGCATCAGATTGCTTCAGTATCTACTAAGTTCCAATTAATCATGCATTCATTCCATAGCTTCTCTCGTGTCTCTCTACACAATATGTTTGTATCGATTCAGTATTGGATTAAGATTAATCATGTATCATGCTTATGCCATGGTGTCTCTATTCTATCCTACTGTATAATTTTACAGCTTGCATGAACTAAGCCTCATTCAAGTCATCATCTCCTCTTCACTGTTTTTCGCTCTCCGTTACGTCTCTTCCTCCCCTGAACAAGTCGCCCTCCTCAAGATGTGATCCCCTTCCTGTTGCCGCGCTCCTAATCTACCCGCAAGTTGTTCTAACCACCTAACTAACTAACTGTCACCCCTGAAGTAACACGTTCCCTCCGCAGATGTCGTTCCCACACAGCCGTTCCCTGTCAATGATAGCTGTTCCCCATGTACTGTGATAGGCTGTGTCAAGCTGTGTCGGGCTGTGACTGGCTGTGCGAAGCTGTGTCGGGCTGTGTGAAGATGTGACGGGCTGTGTAATCCCCCTAAAGCAGGCTCCTACCACCCCTAAGGCTCATGTTGGTCTCAGTCTGCGCAAAAATTAAGGGTACCCCACAGAACCCGTAAAAGCGTCTAAGTCCCAAGCAGCTCTCTAACAACACATGCCCCCCATTATGACACAAGGAGTTATAACCTTACTTTATAAAAAGGGTGATAGAACAAACATATCCAATTATCGGCCCATAACCCTCCTCAATGTAGCTTACAAGATAGTGGCGAAGGCACTGGCCCTTAGATTGCAGCCTCTCCTTCCAACGATAATTAGGCCAAATCAAACAGGGTTTATCAAGGGTAGATACATATTGGATAACCTCCTTCTAGCCTAGGAAATTCCAGACTTCGCTGCTAGAACAAACCAAGCTATTGCCCTCCTCCTTTTAGACTTTGAGAAGGCTTTCGATCGTGTTGAATGGTCATACCTGCTGGCAGCCCTGGCCAAATTGGGTTCTCTCCAATCCTTTTGCAAATGGGTCAAGATATTACTCACCGATGCATCTAGCAGAGTCTCAATCCATTTGTCAGCTTCGTTCCCTCTGCAGCGCTCAGTGAGGCAAGGGTGTCCCCTCTCACCTTTCCTGTTTCTGGTGGTAGCAGATACACTAGGCTATATGCTACAACAAAATCAGTTTATAAAGGGCCTCAAGGTCACTAACTACATTACCAGGCAGTACAATTTCTTGGTAGACTCGATGTTCATTGATGACACATTTTTAATGTTGCAAGCCACCCCGGAAAACTTGGACCAGGCAGGGTTTACCTTGAACAAGTTTTGTGCAGCATCTGGATTCAAAGTAAACTGGAATAAGACTCTCAATTACAGGAAGAGCCCTTGTTGCTAATCAAATTCATTCAGCTGGATTATGGTATTATGCTTCTTCCTGGCACCCGAACTCTAAACAGATTCAGGAAATCAAGCGCCTGCTTAGGAACTTTGTCTAGGGAGCCGAGACCTCATCCCAAAACAAACGACCGCTTATAGCCTGGGCTCAAATCTGTTTACCCAAAAAAAAGAGGGGGTTAGGGATACTCGATCCAGAAACACAGATTGTAGCTCTTCTTGGCAAATGGATACCCAGGTTTCTAGGGCCGGAGGGGGGATGGTGGAAATTCTTGGTCTATGACCACATTACAAAATCCTCCCCTCTCAAGACTACCCAATGGAGCCCTTCCCTACGTTGGCTCACTTAAGCCGAGCGGGAGTGACTTGAAAATCTTGCTAAGTCCTCGACCCCCTCACTGCGACTTACGGAGCCCACAACCCAAGCTCTCTATCAATTGTCCCGTTAACAATTCAACGCGTGTCATTGTAATTTCAAAATAGTGCCATATAGGTTACAATTGAAAAAAATGTCCTTGGGGAGTCCAACCCGCAGTCGTCAACACGACTGCACATTTCATTAATATAAAATATATATTTTTTCCGATTTTTGGAAATCAGCCTATAAATCGGCGTGAAACCCAGAGTTCACTTCTGTGACTTGTATACTCCATATTTTATGCCAACGTGGCATAAAAACGACTGCGACAACTGACAAGTCGTCATTCACAACCTGGAGTCCCACGAGCAATCATTTTGGACAGAATCGCAACCGCAAGTCGGGTGTGAAAATTAGTTATTCCTTGTAGTGTTATAAGTATCCATGGCGTTGAGCTCCCATCAGCTAGACCTTCGATCACTTGTCAACTCTACCATTGTCATGCCCACTACCTATGTCCAAGGCATTGTGGACACAACCATTCTCCATTAGGAACCTCCTCAAGTGGCGGTGTCAAGCATCCCATGTGCCACTCCCTCAGCCTGGTCTTAGCAGGCGTGTTTCAATCTCTGACTATGGCTTGGGGGAGCACGGAGGGAAGGGGCAACCACTCTAGTCCTGCTCCATAATGACTACATTTTTAATTGTGTATGCCTGGGTATGCTTGGAAAGCAGGAACAATTGAATTTGTGTATCTTGACCATCAAGTATGCTGCAGGTGGGAGGGAGGGTGACGTCGATTCAACAGCTATTCCATGTCACATGAAACGTACTCTTTCCAACAGACCTCTGTCTGATGGAGCTACTCAGGGTACAGGAACTGAGGATATTAAGAACTCGAAAACTGATAGCGAGCTATTGTCATAGCCCAATCCATGTGACTTCAACAACATAGTCAAGGAGCAGAGAGAGGTGGACACTGGAGTCAGCAACTGTAATGTACTGGACAAAGCTTCTAAGGAGCTGGAAACCAGACTTCACAAGCCAGGAGGAGATACCTTTGACTCCCTCAATGGTTGTCCTTCAGGAGAACCAGATATGTCCCTGCAGATTTCTGCCAACCCAGTCAGAGTACGCAAGAAACCCTCAGTTCAGAGTATCAATCAGGTCTCCGTCCCTGCTTCTAATCCAGTCCGGCACAAGAAGTTCGTTGAAAAGTTATTGGCCCGCAACGACCAGAGTGGTGTGGTGCAGGAGGCCTGGTATGGAAAGCCGTCCTTGGGAAAAGTGACTTACACCCCTCTTGAGCAGCAAGTGGTGGAACTCAAGGCCAGGTACATACCCTCTTCCTAATAGCCAGAACATTCCTCTGGGACTCTCTAGCCAAGTTCATATTTGAGGAGTGTTTTATTGCCCTTTGAACTTGCAGTTACTTTAAAGAGAGAATATATGTTCCATATCGTTGGCCCACTTTGCAGTTTTGTGAATGACCATGGAATAAATAGACCCATGGACAAATACTGAGACAGACTGTTTCATTGGGTGATGTAGGTACCCAAATGTGGTGCTGCTAATTGAAGTGGGCTATAAGTTTTGGTTCTTTGGAGGTGATGCAGAGACAGCCGCACATGTGCTGGGCATCTTTGCCCACTATGACCACAACTTTCTCACAGCAAGCATTCCCACTTTCAGACTTCATGTGCATGTGCGGCGCCTTGTGGAATTTGGGTATAAAGTTGGGGTTGTCAGACAAACAGAGACAACAACAATCAAAGCACACGGGGCAAACAAAACTGGGCCTTTCACCCGTAATCTCTCGGCCCTCTACACCCGGGCAACGCTTGAGGCTGTTGAGATCTAGGAGGAGAGACACAGGGAAGGGTTGGGCGCTTGAGTACCTATCTCATGTGCATTGCAGAACAGCCATTATTGCATGGCTGGAGCCCTAACAAGGCACGTGTTGGCCTGCCCGGAAGAATGGGTGAGATGGCTGCTGCTGAAGAGGGGGGGCAATTTGGGTTAAAAGGAGACAGAAAAGCAAGCTGTTTTGATACACGGTTTGGGGTTGTGGCTGTAGAGACTGCAACAGGGGATGTTATGTATGGAGATTTTAAGGACACGGTGATGCGTACTGAGCTGGAGGCACGGTTGCTGACATGTTCCCCAGCTGAGCTCCTCCTTGCAACACCTCTGGCTTCAGCAACTGAAAAAGTGGGTATACCGCGTTGCTGTTGCAATTATTCCTACTCTTTTGTGGTTTTGTGTATAAGGGATTTGGGAGCTTGTGCAGGGCAATAAGAAGAAGTTTGTTGATGTTCTTAAGTGCATTTGTGGGTGTAGCTTTTGATGGAATTTGCAGGGCCTGCCTCAGAGGTTCGTGTTGAACGCATGCCCACGTGACTGCTTCAAAGACGGGGGAGCTGTTGCTGAGGTGGTCGCTTTTTATGGAAGCCAGTCCAATCAAAACTCAAGTGTGGTAGGCACTGCTTCAGAGGGAGACATGTCCCCCAAAGAGGAGAAGGTGGATGAAGGCTTGCAGGTGAGCTGGGCACAATAAATCCTCTCCATGTCTTCCTCTGATATGTGCCTCCTGCCCTCCCTGCTTGCATTTTGTAACTGGATGGATGTTCTTGGGATGCAGGCAGTGATGGCAATGCCAGACATAGTTGTGCAAGCATTGGCACTCGCTTTGCGCTACCTTAAACAGTTTGGACTCGAGAAAGTCCTATGCTTGGGGGCTTCATTTCGTCCTTTTGCTGGGCAGAATGAGATGAGCCTTTCACCAAACACTCTCCGCCAGCTTGAGGTTTGTTCCAGAGTATTGCTTAATAGGTTGAGGTTTGTCTGGGCATACAACCAGCGTGGCCAGCCACTTGTCTTATTCTTAAATGTTTTTGATGGCTCCCCCTGCAATAATGGATAGTAATCCAACCCCATAAATGCATGGCACACAAAGTTGCTTGATATTGAGGTGACCTCTTACAGAAATTATTTTGTCAGATAGTTAAACAATCTGTTAAATCCCCAGCAGTGAGGGACAAAAAACTGGGACATCAGTTGGATGCTACAATGAGGAAAATATAAGTTTGGCTTCTTCCTCACTTTTGTCACCCTCTCCCATGAATATCTCTGGTTGGTGCTCAAACCCTGCTGAGCTGTAGATGTTGTCCATGCCAATGCATTCTTCTTCACCAAATCCATGTTTTTGCCCTAAATCCTTGATGTCTTGGCTGGATTTTTGCAGAATAGGCATCCCATCCCCTATTTTGGCCTTCTTTGCACTTCCCCGTGTCAACATGTTGATGTGGGGTGTTGTTGTAGTCTTATTGGAGTGTGATCACTTATATGGTATATCTCGTCCAACTCATCCAGTGCCTTCAGCTCATTATGAGTGAACTGACATGATACTTGTGATGTTGGTTGCATCATGTACTCCGTGCTTGGCAGTGGGTAAGCTTCTCCTCCTTCCACGTACTCATTGATCACTGCAAAAGGTACTCCATACATCTTCCCTTGAGGTCCTGCCCCTTTTTTTGCTTCTGTGATTGATTCAGTTTGCCAAGACCCATGTTGGGTTAGCGTGTGACGTGACGACTGTGTCTCATGTTATTACAGATATTGCACACTGTTCTTTGTTTGGGCCTTCTGATGCCTTGTCTGATGGACTCAGGTTTGTCAAAATCAACTTGTATCCACTCTGCTTCCATGTTGTTGCTGTCAGCAGCTTTTCTGGTGCTACTAGAATCAAGGACCCTGATGCGGGCAGAAGGGAAGACCCAGGCCCTGTCGGGGTTCAGCTGGCAGAAGAACGTCTTGCTGTAAGCTTCATCTCTCTACACTTAATAAGCCCCCCAAGTTTACGTGGGCCCTATCCATTAGAGGATGGTCCAGGAATTTAAAAAGGGGCATATATAGTAAGCGACACAAGGATTTGAAGGACCCCATGTAAGGGGGGTAAAAAAAAAAAGACCGTAGGAAGGCGACATCTATTAAATGGAGGATGGTTGAGGCGCCAAATTGGGGTTGTCAAGTGGTGGTTTCTAGGGGTGACATGTGTGGGGCAACCTTCTAGAAAGGTCCCCACTGGTTAATGGGGTCGGGCCGCCGCCCTGGGAGGGTATATAAAGGAGAAGAGTGCTCTCCTCCCCTGCCTCTTATTACTTACTGAGCTTTAATGGGGCTCTGTAGAGGGCAGGGCCTAAAAAAAAGATGCAAACATGAAGCATAGCTATATTAATTAATAGAACAGCTGAGTTGAATAAGGCCCCACAGGGAAAGGCTTCATCTTGTGCACTTAATAAAGGTGTTGTATTGATATTTAAAAGATTCTAGCGACGACCGAAGGTCGGAAGCTAGTTTAGCGTAGAGCAGGAATAGGGTGCCTTTTCATCGCCACGTCATCGTCGCCACGTTTCGTAGCCACGTTTCGTCATCAAATTCCTTAAATCTGCCCGGGCTGCCCGCCCGAAATAAGACAATAGAATTGCCGTGACAACTTTTTGGGAACTGCCCGAAATGCCCGGAGCTTGATCTTCTTGATTTGCGTTTTCTGCCATCGTTCACCTTGCAAGCTGCATCTCAACGAATTGAGGAAATCCATGCTGAGCTGAAGACTTGCTGAAGAGATTGTCTTGGCAGATGAAGGATCAAGCAAATGATGGGGGAAGGGTGTGGCTTTTTCTTAATGTACGATCTGAAGAAGTTTATCCATCCTGTAAAGGTGGGCTCTTGGCTCCTGTCAGTACCACAATTTGGTATTCTTCCTGATGTTTGCAAGGTTCTTGGAAGAGTTCTCATAGATCAATCCGACATTACCTGACTACAGACACAAACAGCACACACAAGAGGTCATTTTGGGTTGATGGTCGGTCAAATCCTCCATGGGTCATGACACAAGGTCAAGGACAGTCTGGTGAGGGCACCTTTTTCTTCGACCTATTTCAGCCTGTTTTGCCCTCTCATCAGACTCGGCCCTGAGATGCATTTGTTAGTACCATGATTTGGTGTTCTTCCTGATGTTTACTGCAAGGTTCTTGGGAAAGTCAGCTTGGGTGTTTCAATCTCTGCCTGCTCAGATGCACCGTGGTGGTTCTCACAGACCAATCCGAGCTGAATACACACACAAGAGGTCCTTTTGGGTTGATGGTCGGTCCTTCAGCCTGTTTTGCCCTCTCATCAGACTCGGTCTTGAGATGCATATTGAATTCTGTAAGTTAGCTCGTTGGGTGGATCTGTGGTGGTTTGGAGTGACTTTGACAAGTTACTGCCAATGTGGCAGCAGAAAAGTACCCAAAAACAGATAACAGAGATGAGGAGAAGCTTTGGAATGAACACTTTTCCGACCCCAGTCAATGGTGGGATTGTGGAGACAAAAAGGTGAATGCTTGTTGGACTACAGAGAGAAGCAGATGCAATTTAGGATTGATAGAACAAGGCACTGCTAATGAAGGCACAGCAGGGGCGTGGGATGGAGGACTTGGAGACCAATGAGCAAATGATGGGGGAAGGGGTGCATTGAGGATGCAAAGGGAGTATTTGCGTGGGTAGATGGTCAACTAGAAACAGCAGCGACAGCAGCACAATTGATAGAACAAGGACTGCTAATGAAGGCACCTTCTTCAACACATTTCACCCTGTTTTTCTCTCTTGTCAGAATTGGCCCTGAATTTCCATGTTGAATTCTACAAGTTAGCTGGTTGAGTGAATCTAGTTTGAAGTGATTTTGACATGATACTGCCAATGTGATAACAGTAAAGTATCCAAAAACAGGTAATAGTGTGGATATGAACTAGTGTGATTGGGTGTTTCCTAAGCTGTCATTGTCAGCTGCTAGCAGCAAGGACAAAGATGAATGCATGATTTGTGCATAGGCATGGATAGCTGAAGGAGAAGGGATAGAGTGTGGGTCCAGATTCATCCAAGAGGGCCAGATTTCAAGCACAAGATTACGTATGATTCCCTGTGGATCAATAGCTACAAGAAACGTGCATGCGTAGATGGTCAACTAAAGGCAGCAGCTGCAGCGACACAGTTGATAAAATCAGGCACCTCAACCATGACCACAACTTCTGAAAGGGGATCAAGAGAGGGAGTCCACAATGCCTCTTCTGGCACTTTTGGGCATGTGAAGATGCTTTGTGTGGCAGACTGCCTTACAGAGGCTCTACAGACTTTAAACCCAAGGCGACATTTTAGCAGATTCAGATGCGTATGTCTATCTCTTGCTTAAGTGCATCAAGATGGAAGTCTGGAAGCTGGAAAGCAGGTGCACACTCACATTATCCAAAGTGGATTCACAACAAATGTTTTTCTACTCAACACCCTTGTCAACATGTATGTTAAGTGGGGGAGCATCATGGATGCTCACCAAGTGTTCAACAGAATGCCTCAACGATCTTTGATCACATGATAATGTTGGCAGGATTTACCAAGGATAGGTGTGGTAAGAATGCTTTGGAGACCTATGAGCAAATGCTGCGCGAAGGGGTGAAGCCCAACCACATCACATTTGTTTGTGTTTGCAATGCGTACGCAAGCCTGGGAGCTCTGGAAAATGGGAAAGAAGTCCATGGCGACATTGTCAAAGCTGGAATTGTACCAGATGTCATTAAAAACACTGCCCTGGTGGACATGTATGCCAAATGTGGGTGCATTAAGGATGCGAAGGGAGTTTTCAACACTATGGCTGAATGAGTTGTGGTGTCATGGAAGACGATGCATGCAGGGTCTGCATAGCAAGGACGTGGTATGAAGGCTTGGAGACCTATGATCAAATGATGGGGGGAGGGGTGAAGCCCGACCACATCACATTTGTGTGCATTTGCGATGCGTGTGCAAGCCTGGCAGCTCTGGGAAAGGGCGAAGAGGTCCATGACGACATTGTCAGAGCTACAATTGTACCAAGTGTCATTCTGAACAATACCCTCGTGGACATGTATGAACGGAGTTTTTGACAGTATGGCTGCATGAGATGTGGTGTCGTGGAGTGCGATGATTGCAGGATATGCACATCAAGGGCGCGGGATGGAGGCTTCAGAGACCTATGAGCAAATGATGGGGGAAGGAGTGAAGCCCGACGACATAACGTTTGTTTGCATTTGCAATGCGTGTGCAAGCCTGGCAGCTCTGGAAAGGTGCAAAGTGGTCCATGGGTGACATTGTCACATCTGGAATTGTATCCGATGTCGTTCTGAACACTGCCCTGCTGGACATGTATGTCAAATGTGAGTGCATCGAAGATGCAAAGGGAGTTTTTGACAGTATGGCTGAACGAGATGTGGTGTCATGGAACACGATGCTTGCAGGGTATCCACAATAGGGACGTGGTATGGAGGCTTTGGTGTGCAAGCCTGGCAGCTCTGGAAAAGGGCAAAGAGGTCCATGGCCTGCTTGGCCCACCAAGTTCTGGGAAGACGAGTCTGCTATTAGCACTTGCTGGAAAGCTTGACAAAGACCTGAAAGTGAGAACCTCAACACTCCTCTTCGTTGTATGCATGCGTCTACTAAAACATGTCTTCTACTAGTCTGGGGACAGTACTTTAAAATGTGTTTGTCCATGTAGCTGAAGGCAGATGTCTTTTCAAGTTGGTGCTGACCCTGTTTGACTTTGGCCGACAATGGTGCAGGTGAAAGGGAAGGTTACATACAATGGGCACACATTGGATGAGTTTGTGCCGTAGAAAACATCAGTGTACATCAGCCAGAATGATCTACATGTAGCTGAAATGACAGTTCGGGAGACCCTTGATTTCTCTGCAAGAACCTTCTGGACGTGCGAGACAACTACACGAGGCAGTGGACCTGATATATAAAATGCCAATCAATCCAGATGTTGTGGTGTGGAAGACCTTGCTTGGTGCCTGCAGAATCCATGGCAATGTGGAGATGGCTGAATGTGTGGCAACATCTATCCTCAAGTGGGATGAACAGGATGCCGTGACGTATGTGTTGCTATATCAAACATCTATGCTGCAGCTGGTTACTGCAAATGTGAGAAGAATGATGAAGGTCAGAGGGGTTAGAAAGGAGCCAGATGACAAGTTGCATCCCAGAATTAAGGAAATCCATGTTGAGCTGAGAAGATTGTCTGGGCAGATGAAGGAGGCGAGGTATGTGCCTGACACACGTTTTTTATTGCATGATGTGGAGGAAAGGAATTTTCTCTTTGCCACCACAGTGAGAAGCTGGCCATTGGTTTTGGGCTGATCAACACGACTCATCAAGAATCTTCGGGTGTGTGGAGACTGCCACACCTCCACCAAATTCATCTCAAAGATTGTTGGCCGAGCAATTGTTGTATAGGACGCTAACTACTTTCCACCACTTTGAAGATGGGATTTGTTCTTGTGGTGATTACTGGTGAAAGGATGTTTTCTTGGAAAGATGCTAATGTCTTGCTTCATTCATTGATCTGTGTAGCTACTCAGACCATCCACCATTTCCTGATAGTGGGGTCTACCCAGCATAGGTGGGAAGTCAGCCCACAATTGCACTTGACTGAAGGGGTGATTTTTGACTGATTCTGGTGACAGTGGATGGAAATCAGAGTGCTGTCCTAATTCTGGGTTTGGGTGGTGGAGCTTCTCCAAAGCTTGAAGATGGAAGTGAATACGAATTTTAATGAGCTTGATGAGAGGGGCAGCCCTGTGCCCAAGTTTGTTCAGCATCTTAAATTTGGACATGTTTGTTTGTTTCTCGTGGTGTGGCTTTGGATGGAGCCCTTGACGAACCTGCATGAATATTGTCAAAAGCTAGCCTTAACCCACCAAGATCTAATGCCATGGTGGATGCTTGAAAGTTCATATAGTGAATGTAAGGGTATTTGGGTATGTTGTTATTGATTAATGCGGCTTGTGAAAATTGAACATTGAAATGCAGATCTGCCATTTTTCTTCCAAAAAAAAACAAAACACGGGATCTTTGGGAGAGTGAGAGAGGGAGAAGACTCCGGCCGAAGCCGGCATAACTAAGAGCCACTTCACCTTTCGGCTACTGCCCTCTTTCGGGGGTGGGCCCTATAGGGATCTCTGCATTCAACACCGTGGGGATGACCCACCCCTTTTTTTGTGAAAAATTGAACATAGTTCTCAGAATTCGTCGCTAGTAGTGCGGAGCAACGCGAAGCCCTAGTGTGTTTGATCTTGCCATCTATTGACGTTTGAAATGTGGCACATCAGCTGGTAGCTCAGCTGGTAAGTGCACATTGTGTGGCCTTGGTGGTTTGGGGTTCAAACCCGTTGCCCTGCCCATGTGTGGGATTGTTCGTGCTTGGCGTTGATCGTGCTGTAGGTCTCCATGGCCCATAAATGGGGTTTAATTTCCCCCCCTCCTCAAGGGCCTGAATTGTGGCCTCCCAGGTTTCCTTCTATATATATATATATATAATGTGATGAAGTGTATGTGGAAATTTACTGGGATCCATAAAAGCAAGCTGCATAAAAGTGAGTCTGTCGATCAGCAGCAGTGGTCTTTGGTAGAGGCAATGTGAGTCATTCCAATACAGCTACTTGCAGCCATCAGCCATACACAGAAACAAAGTGATGAAGCATTTGGAATCACCAGGGTGATTGGTTAGGTGGGATCAATGTTTCAAGTGTACAATAATGCAACCCTCGAATGAATTTGTTGGCAACTATGTTAGCCAACCACGAGCATACTTGAGCGCTCGCCAGGCAGGTGAATAAATTTCCGTGTGTTTGGGCAGCATCCAGAGGCTTCTCCCAGCTTCTCCCTCTCTCTGTCACTCTCTCTCCCAACCTGAAGACAATGTTAATCTCAAGGCTGAGCCAAAAGCCCAGCCCTTTTGGGGCCTAGTTCTTGGGCAAATCACACAAAGCAGATTGATGCTTGTGTAAGGGGATTTCTAGAGGATCATACTACCGGCGTCAGCCCCTGACAAAGGTAGTTTCAGTCCCTTTGTGTTGCGGTCAAACTGGGCGCGGGGTCAATGGCCACAAGGCTACGGCAAACGTCGTCTTATGAGTACATTCTCTCTCTCTCTCTCCAACCTGAGCGCAGGGTCAATGGCCACAAGGCTACGGCAAACATCGACTTATGAGTACATACTCTCTCCTTCAACCAGAAGAGGCCTTTCAAAGGGGAACTCATTTTGGCCAAAGATGTGGGGAGAAATCCTCCGCAATCTGCACTTCCCTCTCATCTCTAGGAAGCACTTTGAAGTGAAACTTCAGGACCTCAAATCAATGCACAACAGCCCTTTCACAACCACAAAGTCTGTGAAGCAGTAGCGTAATATTAAGGGTCAGGCTGGACCTAGAGAAGTTCACTCCCTGTCTCAACTCCCAGTGCTTCCCTTTAGCTGCCATGTGGTGGTACCCTCCATTGATTGGGCATCACAACAGGTATCAAAAATCGTCGACACACTGTGTAGGATTGAAGTGTTTTGCAGAAATGCCAACTAATCTGCGGAAGTCCTGCGTGTCCGTACACAGGTAGATAAATCTGGTGTGGACAATCTGAACAGTCAAAACTACAGGAAGAGCTTTTGGTTCAGGTTGTGTCGTATGCAAGGATGACATTTATAGTGCACATTGCAACTACGTAAACAGACAACACTCTCTGCAAGCTTTGAAAAGGAGAAGCAACTCCACCATAAAAGAACTTGATCACCTGAAAAGTGCATAAAACATGTATTTGGTGAACATTTTGTAAGTGATATTGACATTGATCATTGTACAATCGGTGTAAGACATCAAGATGGTGAATGCGGCAGTGGAATTCTTTGGCAGGAATTGGAGGAAAAACTCACAATCAAGTGCCTCGCGCACTCATCTCTACTAAGTAATTTGACACAGAAACTTTGAGGACCTCAATTTGACTAACATCACTAATTACAGTAAGCTAAAGGACGCATTGTGAAACAGCAACAGGCATACCGGCATTTCTGGCATCAGGGTTGACCTAGAAGTGTTCACTCCCGGTCTCAGATCCCCCATCGCTTCCCATTCACTGCCATGTGATGCAACCCTGCAATAACTAGATGTTGCAGCAAGTCTCAGAGAAGTGCAAGGATGTGCGTGTCATGGAGAGATGACTACTCATTGGCGGAAGTCCTGCTTTCCGTTACAATGAGAGATGCTCAAAGGAAAGTTCCCGTCACCATATCCCTCTCCTGGAAGCTGGGTGAAGATCTTGACCGTCTGCAGTTTCAGTTTCTGCTCAACCTCATGATCGCAGTCCTCAGTTTTACACAACCATAAAACGCATCCCAGGCTAGGGCTTTGGAGTGGGGGTAAAGACCATGTCTTGACTGTTAGGTAGATGATCCCTGCTTCTCAAAGCATAGCAATCCATGTTTTTGTCAACGTTGCTTGCCGCAGACTGGCCTCCCAAAACAAACCTCCATACAGATTTGTTAGAGGGGAGTGACCCTGTAGAAAGAACTTAAGATTCTTTCAGGAAATTAAAGACACCGAATGAATCCTAAAGTTGCAAACTAGTAGAAAAATCAGTGAGAGCTTGTTGGGAACAGAGTCAGTATTTGCCGTGGTGGCGACCCAGGCTGGCTGTGCATATGACTGTGACTGTAACTATGGTTGTCAACCATGTGGTCTCTATGATCCCCATGGGGAGCCCGTTGTGGCAGCCCCCTTCCAATGGGAGCATATGGATGATGCTCGTAGCCTCCATAATGGGCATGTGCCATGGGGAGTGGTCCCAATCCTGTTAAAGGCATCTGAACACTTGGGCCTGAAAAGGGTGGAGGACCAATATCATCCCTGTGGCTCGGCATGTAATGAGAACCAGCAACAATATTTGGTGGTAAAGGGGTGGAGGCAAATAGCTGGTCTGATGCTGAGGGACCTTCATTTGAAAGCCCCTGCATGCGCTTGAGGTACAACCGATACTTCTGAAGATGGGATGCAACATTCTCTCTTGTCAATCCCTCCACATTCATCAGCTGCATGATGGTTTTGGGAACAGCGTTCTTGATGCCAAGGTGGCCCACTGCATCAACAAAGCGTTTGTGCAGCTGCGGTGTCCAAACAAGACGGGGCCTTTTGAGTGTGCGGGCGTTTGGTTCATCGCTACTATTCTCTGGGCCTCCTGCAGAGGCGCCGTCCTCAGACTCTGAATCGGTCATCTTGCGGGCATTCTTGGAAGAGCCCCCACCTTTGCTACTTTCGTCCCCCCTCCCACCGTAGCTGCTCTCTGCTCTCCTCTCGTAGGAGCCATAAGGGAGATTCATGTTCATCATCAAGGGCAAGGACCCCTGCTCAGACCTTGCATCAACTGCATTGTAACTCGTGCCATCTCTGTAGGCCCCAGGCCCGCCATGCTGGCCAGCTTGAGATTGAGGATGATAGGCAGGAGCGTGATTGTTGCCGCCAGCCCCCGGCCCCCCCGATCCACCATTACTGCCAACGCCTCCTTTTGCTGCAGCACCTCCTCCCACCCGCCCCTGACCTCCAAAGCCAAATCCGCCTGCAACCACTCAAACATTCTCAACACAGAGTACCCTTGAAGAGTCTCTGACAGGCAAGCAGACGGTCAAATACAAGCCGTCAATTTACTACAGTACGGCGTGAAATTCTTGTACACGGCTATGTAGAGTTCGTGCATTTAGAAACGAAACTCACTGACAAAACTCTCCTTCAAAATGCGCAGACAGGAAACCCCCAAGGAGATCCAAACTTGCAAGTTGCATGTCCACCTCTAATAAGTACTGCTTAATTTCGGTATGTACCTCCTTCCTCGCGCGCTTGA
The DNA here is from genome assembly GCA_030704615.1 of Takakia lepidozioides. NCBI lineage: Eukaryota > Viridiplantae > Streptophyta > Takakiopsida > Takakiales > Takakiaceae > Takakia > Takakia lepidozioides. Next base: position 52,376,680 of record CM060731.1, read on the forward strand.
AACGAAGGATACGAATCAATGGCCGGCACCGAGGGCGTGGGCGTGTGCGCGCGGAGGTTGAGAATGGTGGCCCGAGACGACCGCTGCACATCGGCGGGCATTTTTGGTGGATCGTGCCTTATGCTGAAGGCGCATGCCAGCACAGGGGAGATGAGGGTCTGTGAGAGCGGGGCAAGTTCATCGTTGGTAGGAAGTCCCTTCTCCCACTCCACCACGCGGTCGTTATCCTTCATCATCATGCCTGGCCAAGGCCTCTCTATAGCATGCATGCAGGCCCTCTTCACCCTTCTGTCCCTCTTATACTCTACAGCGCTGTGCGTACCTCTATCTCTTCCGTCCTGACAGGTCCCGGGGGCCGCTTGGTACTTCCTCTCCGAAGAACTGTCTCTCTTTACCCACCTTCTTCCCTTGCTCCTTCTTCAAGTACTAGGTGCTTCCAAGTTCACACAACTTTACTACTCCCAACTGCCCCTTCCCCTCAGACGAAGCTGTGAAATAAGAGCAACCCTTCCTCTTAACTTCCCTTTGCATGTGTATATCTTCATTCAACTCTGTCTCCGGCACTTCTATCCTGCGCCCTCTCACTATAATATCGGCTGCCTTATCACGACCAAGGTCTCCCCCCTCCCCCCCACCTCCTTGCCTTCTCTCACTCTCCCCCTCCCTTGTCTGTCACTTACGTCTTACGTCCTTTGAGCTCACTACCGGTATGGCTTGCGTAAATACGCACATATCGCCTCGGCACAGATCTCTGCGCCCGTTGCAGCCTCTACCTTCCTCAACACCGTCATGTCGCCACCTCCCCCATGGAAGGCTCCAATTGACGGCACCTTCGCAAGCTCTCCCCCGCTCTTCCTGGGCACCACACTTTCCACATCAACCTCCCAGATTCACTCCCCCCACTGCCTAGGCCTAGATCCAACACTGCCTCTCTCCTCCCAAAACCTTTTCCTCCACCCTCACACACACGCCGCCTCCGGCATTATTGGAAGCGCAGAGAAAAGAAGCTCACGCCCCTGCCATCTCCACCCCCTCCTGCCATGGAAGTATGCGCACCCGCACGCTTGGGTCAGAGACACACAAGGCCCACGGTGTGTGGCAAGCATGGAGGAGCGAGGCAGGCCAGCAGGCGAGCAGCCAAACAAACAAACAAACAAACAAGAAGACGCTCCAGCGATAGAGCGAACGAGCGAGCGAGCCTCATGTGCCCTGCGTGCTGCCTGCTGCCCTACTCCCTCCTACTTCTACTTGTTACTATTTTACCCCGTTTTACCCGCCCCATAATTGATGCCGATTCTCTGATTCGCCTCCTGCGCAATCCGTTTTCCGATCTTCTTACCGCAATCCAAACTGATTTCCTTTACCTCGCACTTACAATCTATTTTTTTGTTTTTCCCGCAAATTAAGAACAGACGACCGGATGAATGAAACCGATCCCTCACGCAGCAGATGGATGAATGCGGCATCCCGCCGCAGCATCCACCGGATTTAGCCGGAATCTTTGGCTTCCAGAACTTGGATATTACTGGTCGGTTTTGTGTGAACGGTATGCTTTTACCGCCAGGTGAAAGAGAAAACTATTTACTATAACCCCCGCAGCCTAGGGAGAGTAACTCGGGTTAAAGCACGCCTCGGGAGAGTAACCCGGGTTAGGGCAAGCCTGGAGAGATACTAGATATGGGGGCGGTGGGTCGGCCCTACACCCACACATGCGCTCACGTGACACCTGACTCTCCCTTTGACCCCGGGTTACTTCTACTTTCCCCGCCTCGAGTAACTCTTGCTCTGCCACCGGCTGCAGCCAGTCGCCTGCAGCGGCGAGTTCTATTTTCAAAAGGACACCTGGGTTTTATTTTTTCCCCTTCTGAAAAACAAAACAAAAGAAAAAAACGAGGGCTTCCATCCCCTCTTTTGCGAGAAAGAGAAAACACTAGACTCCGCGAGAATTAGTAAAAATCAATAAAGAAGGCGTATGACGGCTGGTGCCGGTCGCGTCCGAGCTCCGACTGGCGAGTGGCGGTAGAGATGTGCCAGTCAACGGTCAACCGTGGCTGGTAGAACCTGCAGCGCCCCGAATCCACGCTGTACACGTGGACCATGGCAAATGGGTGACGCAATCCTCGCAAATCCTGAGGCCCAATCAGGCGCACGAGCACACCATTGGCTCCTGGTCACCTCCGTGTCAGGTCCGGTTCCAGGACACGGCAGTTGAGTTAGTAAATAGTCAGCTACTATATCGGACTTACCCTGTTTGACAAACCCACGGTGAGCGAACCTTGCATCCATTGCCTGGTGGATGAGCTACTTGTCATCCACAGAGTTAGCTCAGATGACGGTCTGGATTCCATGGAGGACTTGTAACTTGTCATCGATTTCCGGTGATGATCAAGTCGGTAGTTAGCCGCCGTGCGGAGAAAATATATCATGTAACGATCCTTGCTGGTTTTGTTTCTAGTACTGTGGGCATCATATTGGTGACAAAAATATGGGAGAATAAACAATATTCAGCATCCCTGTATTTGCTCTCTGGGTTTTCTATTTATTATTCATGCATTTGTGAGACTCAGATTCGTGCATTTGTGAGACTCAGGTAGCTTGAGAACATATGCCAAAAAGAAAAAAGAAAAAAGAACATGTGAAATAAAAAACGTATGATGTGTAATTAAAACATATCTCTTGAAAATGAGCATGTGAGAAATTGGGTGGACTCTGGAGTGACTGGAGCCTGGGTGAGTGAGGATAGAATCTGGGCCCATTGGGAATAAATGGATAAATAAATAAAAGTATAGAAGCCGAACAATCCAGCTGAATCTGGTCCGTTTGGATTTGCCAGTTGGTGGCTGACCACAGAATCTTGTTGCAACCTACCAGTTGTAGCTGGGATAGATGAATGTGTGGATGAATGTTGGACACTCAGTTCGTCCTGGTCAACGTGGCACTGGAGACATGATAGAATTATTGCCAAACTTGGGTCGACAATAAATGGATTAAATACAATCACGTCATGTTCTCGTTTTTAATAAAGCCTTCTCCCCTGAATGAAACTTTGGCCTAGGGGGGCAGTGTCCCCTTTCTCAGCCTCCATGGCATGTCATGTGAGGTTATTTTTTCCTCATTAATATATTCGGCCTATCTGGGGCCTTAAAAGAAAACAAATTTGGCTTATGTGTGACATATGTGTTCACCAAAAAAATAAAAAGAGGAGGGATTAGATGTTGAGAATATATTAAAATAAATTCGAATCATTTTAATTTATTTTTATTATTAAAAAATCAAACAGGGGAGGAAGCCCTGAGAATATATTTAGAGGCATGGAAAAAATAAACATGCGAGGCCGTAGGGCTTACAGCAGGGATACCACCCAGATGGACCATTATTGTAACCATGGTTTTATATGGGGGATGTTTTTAGTTATTAGCTCCTGAAGCCCTTTCAGAAAAACCATTATAAACCTACGCAACAAGATCACTTTATTGAAAAGTAGTGGGATATTGTTTTTTAGAAAAGTGGGAAAAGAATTGAAACCCACAAGGACATAAGGCAAAACTAGGGACAGCGCAAGAGGCCTGCGAGCCGCCTCAGGAAACACACCATTGTTTTTTTTTTTTTCAAAAAAGGGAAACACCTGGAAGCGACAGCTCACAAATCAGGCCCCTTAGTTATAGTGAGAGGAAAAAATAACCTCTTTCAGAGTAACCTCGCCGTGAAGGCTTTCACATGGGACACTGCCCAAGGGAAGAGCACACCATTAAAGGTAAAGGCGAAGTAAATAGGCAGACCATAAACAAGAATTCCAATTTGATAAATGATACAATAAAAAAAAATAAAAATTGTAATGATGAAACTGATAAACGATTTAAGTTCATGACATGATTATTTTTTCCTTGACATTTTCTGATATTAGATTCAGGCCTCCATCCTCTTTTGATTTTTCTAAGAAAATGTCTAATACCTTAAATCTACATCATTTAATTAGATCTGATATGCTAAACAAATTTCAATTGATAACGGTTAGATTTTTTCATGTAACATCCACACAAATGAGATGGAAGGGAAAAAAAAAAAATCACGGACATATGTCATAGTGTCACCCTCAAATATGAATTATTAAAAAAGATACAAACCCACATAAATATTTATTTATTTAACATTCCTTGGAGTTGGTTATGATGGCGGTCCATTCAATAGTAGCTGATTTATTCTTTCAAGTGTCTATAGAAATATTTTTTCATAGTTGTATAATCAAAATTAGGCCCATCACATAGCTAGTTACAAATATTTATTGTTCTTGCAGAATTTTGTATCAAAGCCTTGAAGCGCATCAAATATGATATCATTTAAGAAAATAAGTCAAGTGTTTGGAGATATATCCGTGTCCAGTATGATTATGGAGAAATATCACAATGATAACTTGTTTTGAGACACAAATTTGCTAAATGACTCATCAAATTTAATAACTAATGATAGCCTTCAAATACCTGTATATATAATATAATTTCAAAAAGTTCTCCATTAATATTTTTTCGTGAGCATTCTATGAGGATGAGTCAATGCCAAAATAATGGCTTCGTATAGAAAATAATTGTAATATTTTGACAACGAGCAAGACATACTCAGATGGATTGTGATTTGTAACTTTCTACAGCATAAAAGAGATAATTTATAACTTGTGACTAAGTTGAGAAGTGATGCAATACCCAACTAGCCCATATCAACTACAAGGTTTTCACAAGAAAACAAGTGGCTAGTCGCCCTCTATTTGAATAGTGGAATATACTTCCATCCATAATAAACTTGAAAATTCATCCATTTATTTTTCCTAACTTGTTCAATAACAAAGATATTACCTGAGGGAGGTGTTACCTAGAGAAGGCAACATCATGGAAGTAAATTTTAGCAATGGAATTTAGAAAGGAGAAGCACCAGAGGGGCTTAGTGATTTTGAGACTGCTGCATACTCTCATCTTTAGAATAAAGATGAGCCAATAAAGCCTATTTTTTTTTATTTAGCTGCAAAGGGTAGTAGGTACCCTCAGTGAATTCCAACACAAATCGAGAAACTCCCATTCAACAACACCTTTGATACACCGAAATCTCTTTGTACATAAATTAATCAACGTCAGAAAACAAAATATTAGACTTACTCACATGATATAAAATCATTCTCCACCTCCTTCTCTTCTGGGTGATAGTGGAGCATAACTCATAACAACTTACAAAACAATGGGCCTGCAAGGATTGTGGAACTCATGGAAAGTGGGTATGTTCCCTTTTGCTAGGATGAATCATCTGCAACCTACAACCGGCAGTACATCTCCAAAGACATGCAATTCGCATCTTGGTTCATCAACCTTGTTTCTGTTTGAGAACAATGTAGGGAGATCAGAAAGGCTATATGTTTGTGATAATGTCATCGTTGTGCTTACCAAAAAAAGCGTACAACATGAAAACACAGAAAAATTGATCAATGAGAAAAGACAATGGCGACAAAGGTGTAATTGGATATGGTGACACATAGAGGTTGCATCAATGAAAAATGCGATTAAGATGGAATGGATGTGATCGTTGAGAGGACTGGTGCACAATACAAGGATTTGAGTCATGACAATATATTCTTTGGTGATCGGCCTAACACACATATAAGGAAAACAGTCGGTTAATCTCATGGCTGATGCTTGGCTTTCTCAACCAAATTCCACCTGCACATTGTCTCATAATTTTGCAGACTCAATGTCAAATGCTGCAAGTTGGGTTAGCTAGTTGGAGGATGGTGGGTCTGGCACAGGGTACTGATAGGAAGAGGATTGTTCTGATGCTCGAGATTTGTGTTGTGGCATGCGCTAGGGTTTGAACGTTTTAACGTAGCTTTCGTGTGTGGAGGTGATAGCAACATTTGGGTAGAATGGCGGGCCTGATTTTCATTCGAGGCTTAGACGGCATTGAGATCGAGAAGTTGCGCACTCCAAAGATAGTTGTAGAGGTTTTGGAGGCTCTTCGGCATGAGGGGGATTTGCGGAATCAAGACGGAGTTCGACTGCATGCCAGCGATACCTTGGAGGCAGGATCCTATACCTTTCAGCAAGTTGATATTCCTCCCGCAGGTACGAGGGTCTATGCGTCTCCGGTTGTTGGACCTAAAGCAAACCATAATAGCCCCACTTCCAATCAGTACCTGAGCTGCAAATCGAAGAGTAGAACAAGAACAAAAAGCATTAGGTATGACATCATCACACTAAACTTCAGTCCAATACTAGATATGTAGTTTTCTCTGTGGAATCAATATCTTGAATATATAATTTTGTGGTACGACATACCCTCCTCATCCTTTCTATGCAAACAACAAACATTATACACACGCATTTGAGATCTCTTGGGAGGACACTTCCTGGCCCTACACAAACAAAAGCTAAGTAAAACCTCCTAATAACCTCCTCTTGAATGACCAACTTGGTAGAAATGCAGTAGAGAAATATTATAACGATAACTTGTTACGAGACACATATTTGTTAAATAACTCCTCCAAGGTTAAGAACTATGTACTAAGTAGAGGTCATTCCTTGGATATCTTCGAAGATTTGTTTATATAACATCATTTCAAAACCTTCTTTTCAGTGCATAACAGAAATGGTGACCATAATATGAGTTAATGCCAAAATAATGGGCAAATACAAAAAACTGGCAATGAGTAGAGATATTATGATAATTGTAATTGACAACTTTGTAAAGACGGTGGTTGGAGGTCTAACTTGCTGACTCTTGATAGGAAAACATGATTGAAGAGATATTTTATAATTTGTGATTAAGTTTAGAAGTGATGCGATATCCAACTAGCCTTGGGAGATGGTGTCATCATTCATGTCACCATTCCCACAAGATTCTCACAAGAACATAAAGCCTAAACTCTAGGATTTAGCGGCAAGAGTGTGCACTCAGCAAATTCAGACACAAATTGAGAAACTCCCTTTCAGCAGCACGTTTAAATAATAGTGACACCGAAACTTTTGTGTACATAGGTAGTTTGTTCAACCCTCATCAAAGTTGGCAGTGCAACATAACTCATAACAAATTACAAACAATGGCTAAGGATTGTTTGTTGGACTTGTAGAAATGTGTATGTTCCCTTTTTAATATGATGAATGATCTTCAACCAACCAACACATCTCTAGGGACTTGCATGCATATGCCCAAAGATCTTGGACCTCCCCTAGATTACATCATTTTAAAGGAGTCAAGGCTTGAGATATGCCTATGCCCAATATGGTTGTAGTTAGATGAAATGGAATGAAGAAATATTATAGTGATAACTTGAGGGGAGACATATATTACAATGATAACTTGTTTTGGGACACGAATTTGCTAGATGATTTTTTTTTTATTCATTAAAACCATGTAGTAGAGATCATTCCTCAAAGATCGTCGAGTATTCTACACAATATATTACAATTAATAAAAATAAAAAATCATTGCATCATTGAATTGAGAACCATAATATGGATGAATCAATGCCTAATAACGGCTTCATATTAGAAAATTAAAAATAACGAGCCAGACATACTAAGATTAGTTGTGATTTGTAACTTTATAAAAGATGTTGGGGTAGGCTAACTTGCTCTTAATAGAAAAAACATGAACGAAGAGATATTTTTATAATTTGTAATGAAGTTGCAATACCCAACTAACCTTGGTACATTATGACATGTCATTGACCATGTTTTCACAAGCAGAAAAGGCCGAAACCCTAGGAATTAGTTGCATGAGTGTGATGAATTCCAAGTTCCAACACAAATAAAAACCTCCCTCCATCAAGTTAGGCCTAAACCCTAGGAATTAGTTGCATCAGTGTGATGAATTCAAATTACAAAATAAAAAATCTCCCTCCGTCAAGTTGGCAGTGGAGCATAAAGTGGGTATGTTCGTATGTTCCTATTTGTGAGTTTGAGTCATCTTCAACCAACCGCCACGACATGACATGCAATCGCCCAAAGATCTTGGTTATGGTTCACAAAACGTCTTTTTGCATGAGGTATTTAATTCTTATAAAGGTCGGCGGTGGACAATGGGCAAGGATTGTTGGACTTGCGGAAAGTATATACCTATGTTCCCTTTTGCTAGATGATTCAGCTTCAACTAGCAACATCCCCAAAGACATGCATTTGCCCAAAGATCTTGGTTCCTCAACTTTGCTTTTGTCTTTAAAAAAAGTGTTTCAGCTTGACTTACATGATAAATGGGGATGAAAGAGGCATAATCGTTAATACATTTTGGATAAGGCCATGATCTTCCGCGGATGTTACAACACCGTTTGGATACTTTGTCGGATCCATGATGTCATTTGGATTGTTCCCTGGGGTGAGCTGTTTCGCTGCATGTTGAGAGTTGAGAGCCTCTTTTAATCAAAATTTGCAGTATGCCAGATTCGCAATGTTTGACTTTATCTTAAGCATTGTTGGATGTAAGAGTTTTCCCGATTCTTTCTACCCACCTATATTGTCATCAATATTTAATTATGAGAAAGCGCCAACTTTTGTGGAATCGGAATCATGCGTGTAAATAAATAAATAAATAACGAATCAGAAAACTCTTGTTCATAATACGGCTACCCCCCCCCCCCCCTTCACTAATGACTGCTCGGCTCGAAAAATTCAGAGTTAGTGAACCCAAGTACGCTCGGTACGTGCCTGATCAAGACACTAATTACGAGGTTTAGTAGGATTTTCCGACTAATCATTCCAGTATCTCGCGCTAGATTGCGGCCGACTAGTAACCTACCAACATGCGCATTCATCCATCCACAACCCCCCAGCGGACGGATGCCTCCGTCCGGAATTACCTGCAGCGGCGGGCGTAAGTGTGAAAACGGAGAAGGGGGTACGGCGCGGGTGGACTGCGGCAAACGATATGGGATAAAGCCCTCGCCCGTACCGTACTGTGGTGTACCGCGCGGCCCCGGCCACGCAATCCTAACCGCGCCACGCTTCGCTACCAGATCCACCCCACCTACGTGGCGCCCTCCGAACCATGATGCCCCCCACCCAAATCAAGGACCGCTTCTGAAACCATTGAACACAAGGCACGTGTCTCAAACAGCCTGGGTACAGGATCTGGGTCCCGGCCGCCTCGGCACGTGGGCCCCGCTCCTACGCGCCCACGTTGCGGATCCCGCCAAGATCCCTCGCTGTCAGTCCTTTCGCATCCGTTCATTCCTTTTTACCCGCCTTCGCTGTCGAGCATAGAAACTTTTTAACCAATTAAATCGGATATATACGGGGCCTCGTACGACTAATTTTGAGAGTACGACAAAGTCAAGAAGATCCGAACTAGAAAAAATATGGTATTATATTAAATCGCGTACTGAAGAAGCTCGTGAACCTTTGGACCGCGGTACGTTGCCGCGGTTAGACTGCGGAATCTCGCGCAGCCGCGGTTGCCGCAGAATCTAGTCACGTCCTTACTTAGCTGCTCACTAAGCGTTGATTTAGTGTTTAAGCAATCACTAACTGCGGTATTAGATACTCGGTAAATCCTCGATATTCACCATTTTGTGCGTCATCGATTCCCTCTTGCTAACTTACTCGGATTCGCAGAAAATCTAGGAGAATCGGCGGACGTTCATTCATTGCTCGCTGGATGTCGGTATTATTCATCCATCCATCCCCCGGATACGATGACGTCACGCCGCCTTCTTGTCGCTACTCCAAAATACTAAACAAATGACAAGGCGACGCCAGCCTGGCCCCACCCCGAATCGGGCCATTGCTGCGTGGCGCTTCGTGACTGCGTGAGAGTGCCTGGCACAGATATCAGTGTGCCAGGTCGACGGGTACCAACCACTCAGCGCAGTTCCCGCGGATTCCAAGAGCCTGGCGGATCTGAGAATATGGCTGTCCTAATTCAGGCAGGTTTTCTGGGCCGGAATGTTCGGATATCCAGATCCCGAGTTCAGATCCCCAAATATATTGTCCCGCAGTCAATCGCACGCTGCGGTGGCGCCGATGCCGATCTCATCCAACGTGGATGAATTGTGAGCAACAGAATTGAGCGAGCGTAGATGCCCTGCTCTAGGGCAAAGATAAGGGGCCCCAAGACCGACCCCTGAGCTCCATGGGAGGGAATGCGTGGTGTCGGTGCCTCGCCGTCTCAATAGATACTGAAGTTTCACAAGGTTTAGCATAAATTAATTGATGCAGTTGAATAAAGCCGCAAATTCTGTCCGTCCAACAAACTAAATGGAAATGACGAATGAATGTGCTACGCCCATTCATATCATATGCCTGATGTCGATTAAAAAGTGCGGGGTATTCTAGCTAGGTGAGGGTTACCAATTCATTCCTAGTATTCGAAGGTATGTTCTATCAATTCATTCCTAGTATTCGAAGGTATGTTCTATCAGGAATGTTATAACGATGGCTCATGTTCGAGTTTACATTTTAAGATTGCTTGCAGAGCCCACCAAAGTAAGGTTGAGGCAGAAGAAGCCCTTAGGTAAAAGTCGGTCCTTACCCTCCTTTATATACCTACTCTCGGCGGTGAAGTCTTCTAGAAGGGGCCACCGCCTCATCCTACTTCTATGCTCTCCTCTGCACATGGCCTCACACATCAGCCATTCCAACACCCAGTGCCCTCCCTCCGCATTGGCCGCTCCATTGTTCTCCCTTTTTCCACCTTCAAAATAAACCCTTCAGAATTTGGGACCCCCTTATTATTTATTTATTTATTTTACCTACTAGGGTTTCCTTTCTCATAATTTCCCTCCATCCATCTAGATGATTAGTTGTGCATTTTCTCCATCCAAAGTAGAAGGCTGCAAGTAGAGGGGATGGTCAAAGGAAGTTTTAAGTAACCGAGAACATTTCAAAGACAAAAACAATATTCCCAACGTATCGGGAGATAAAAAGGATGCCATATCCAATTCATAACTTATTTTACTGTACCCTGAAGGGGTGAAGTTGTAAACTCCGGTAATATCTCTCCACAAACAAATATCATGTGGCCGGACCTCGGACCGGGAATAATCTGCCTGAAAAGTCCGCTCACAGTCGTCGCTCGTCTTTGGTGCTGCCCAGTGTTTTTTTTTGGCGAAAAATCAAATGGCGACCTCAAAACATTAAAATGGAATATTCTATCGTAAATTCCCAATTTATTCATGGATGAAATCGCCAAACTTCTACAAGGAAAAAAAATATAATGGATGATTTCGCCAAATGTGGATGATATAAATGGATGAAAGTACATAGGAGGATGATTCTATCCAAAGTTTTAATGGATGAACAGAATATATAGCTATTTCCTGTAGCCACTCGTGCTATTTTTCAAATTTAAGAAAAAAAATCACTGGTGCTGCCTGATCTCCCACGCCGCTCTTGTGTGCCTGGACAGCGATCACGGCAGTGACTGACAGATCTCTGCAGGTTTCTTACATTCTTGCTGAGCTGTGCTGTGGAAGAGGCTCTCATTGAAGGCCGTGCGCTTTGGGTAAAGAGGGAATTTGAGAGGAGGATAATTTGTAGTTTGTACATGGCAGAACGGGCCAGTTGCTCGTGAAAAACAAATATCTCTCAAGCGATTCGCAGCCGTGATATAAACCTAACCGAACACCACTGCCCTCATTTTCATCAGGGAAGATTGTTTGCAGGGGGGGCAAGAGTGAAAATCTGGCAAACCGGGCAGCCGCAAACTTGTATGTTTGCATTGTCAGAAACTTGGTTTCGTTGTCCACTTCAGGAACTTGAAAGATTGACATATGGTTGCATCATGTGATGTTGAAGCTCTCACTCGGATTCGAGTCGATAACTCACGGCCAGCTACTCACGAGATAGGAATCTGGATTGTTTGCCAGGCCTGATGGACAGAACGGATGAGCCAGCCCAAGCTTTATTGCTCATTTTGTGTCTCCCTAGCGAGTGCCAAAGTGATGGAGGATATATAACAGGGTCCTGTCGTCCCGTCTTGTCCAAAAGCGCAGCTGCAATAATAACCTGCACCCGGGTTTTGAGAAAGATGTGCCTAGAGGCTGGACTCATCTGACTATTTTGTGAGCGAACATGTACAGACATGAATAGACGACGACGGACTGGTGTCAGCCCATTGGCATGCACGCAACATTGGCACCAGTACTTGAGGCGATATTTGTTTCTTGAGCAGTGCACTTGTAACTTTTGCATTTGCCGTCATACTTCGCTTGTACTTTTGTCTCTGCCGCGAATGTGGGGTTTATTGTAAAGCCCACACTACGCCTTACATACCTGTGTTCTGACTCCGTTGTACAGAGCAGATCATTTAAGTCTTACGGGGTTGTCGCCAGCTTGTCATCTTCTCTAAATGCGCATCACCGAAGCTCATTTGCTGCTCAAATGCTGCTACCTACTGGTGTTCTTCTAATGCTGACTCATCACGCCATTCGCATGGTTTTGACTTTCGATTTACGTAAGTTGTGCGACCATGTGTGACTATCCTGCATGTCTCCGAACCTAGTTTGTGATTACCTCCGAAACCATCACATACTCTCGGACACACACTAGCTATTTCAATGATATCGAAATCCTGGATCTCCAACGAACAGGTGTATCAAGTATCAACATTGGGCGCCTACATTCCGGCCCCTGCATTCTGGAACTGAAAAATCAATGGGTTTTATCAGCGCTAAACTAAAGGGCTACACATAGGCTCTTCAATGGACCGCACTTCCACAAAACACTACCTACGCATTTGTCTTCTTCATTCAAATTTAGCGCCAATAATAGATGGGAAGATCTTTGCGCCGTCCAGGATGGACGATGACATCACCACCCTGACCTCACACCAGGTCTACAGTCCAGTCCCTGCATGCACTGCACTTTTCCATCATCATATCTTCACCTTCTTGTTGTTGCATGTACAGCACTTTTTTGAGTGGGCCCAAAGCGGAAAAGGAGCTTGATGGTAGGTGCCAGACTCGAGAATCCTCTGTGCACTCCGGATATGAAGACATGCATGGATTGTGCGGGCTGCTTGCCACAGATCTCTCTCTCTACTTGTCATGCCTGACGCCTACTTACCTCCGCACTTCCCTCTCTCTCCTCCCAGTGGCCATGTCCCGTCCTCTCGTTCATCGCCGTCCGGACCCTCCTAAATAGTACTGTGCTCTATTTCCTATATTAGGAGCTTCCACGACCAATCCTTCATGCATCGCTTTTCGTGGATGAAGCAAACTATTTCTCACACCGGCCAGGGCTGAACCCAGGACCGCCGAGCTAGGTCCGTGAAGCTCCTGAACCCTAAAATGAGGATGGAAAGTAACCAGAAGATGCAGGATTAGGAGCAACAAAGGCCATAAAATGTTGTTTTTAAAAGTCCCTCCAATTCCCTAACTTATGTGAACCATCATGTAAGGCTTCCTGTCAAGAAGAAAAGATGATGACCTGCAGCAACAGATTGGAGTGTGACAATGAATGGTACAATAGAGGAGGATAAGAGGCGCTCATTCTACTCGGTTAGAGCCCATGGATCACACCTATACAAGGAATGGTAGTTTGTTGGGCACTAAACTGAGTGGGGTGCACTCAAAAATAGACACCACCCCAGCTCATTGTACGTTTGTAGTCACTTGAGTGCCATATTTGGACAATCGTCATCCTAGGAGAGATATGACTCAGACCAACCAACCTAACTAAGAGCCACTTCACTTTGCGGCTACACCCTGGGGGGGTGCGCTCAAGGTAAACTAAATATCATCCAGTTGATCAACCTAGGTGTACATGATCTCTATCTTCATATTTCAACAATTTTGTGGAAAAAAGAAGAAGGTGTCATATACATTGACAGACAATACAATGAACATTGCTCAAATCGTAAACCAAAAAATAAAGAAATTACTCTCCATATACATTTCTTGAGCATTCAAACTAAATTATACGCTAATAAAATAGTGCGAAGGGGCCGGGGCCATTGGGCTCTGCATTTACTGGTGAGAGAGTACTTAGCCGTTTCTAAGTCCCTCTCAAGGTGGCTTGCATGTGTCTGTGTTTTTATGATGGGACAATCTTCTCCCTGGTGTTTTTCGGCGCCTTAGTGACTTCAGCTTTGCTGTATCATTTCCATTCTCATAGTTGCCCCTGCACAAGCTCTTGTTCTGACCAGTGTTGGACCGGTAAATAGGTCTAGGGCGGGTATCAACTAGGGTAAGGGTAATGGTATGAAGGATCACACCAGGCGGGTACGTGCAAGGGCAAGACCCGACAATACCCTGGTGGGGCAGGATACATGGACTTCTAAAATCCTAGCGCAAACCAGACCAGTCTGGTCTTCTTCCTCGCGCTAACACTACATGCATGCGGCGGCTGAGAGAGAGGATGCAGGGGTAGGGTTTAGGGTAGTTTTCATTATGGATACTAATTTGTTAGGGATGCTAAATGTGTTTGAAGAGGAGTAGATGAAATGCAATGTGTTCTTTGAAGCACTAATTTCACTTTTTGGACTATCATAGCTACTAGTTAGAACAAACTGACAGAATGTAATTTTGATGTACCTGAAGCGCTGATACCAAACCTTGGCACATACGAGGCTGGTATGACTTTTAAAATTTTGTTTTATACCATACCAGTCAGATTTTCAGTTTGATACCATACCATATACCTTACCAGGCTGTCAAATTTACACATCATTTGATACCAGTACCATATTGGCTTGAAATTCAACTGATCTACCCCAATACCATTACCCTAGTGGTATCAAAAAACCATGATACCAGTCCAACACTGGTTCTGACGAGTCGGCTCTGTAGTAATGTATATTGTTGCAAGGTAAGTTGGACCAAAATTAGCGTCACCAACAAAGTTTTCGGTGACTGTCGTGCATAATATCATGAATTGCTTTGAATATAATCAATAATGTTGAGAAACATTTTCCATGTTGATTCCTAACTTCAATATTTACCTATATCAATCATCAAATTGTCAATAAAATAAAATATCCAAGAGGTATGGACTTTTGAATACGACAACTGTGGACTGTCACCGCTGCAAATGAAAATACATGGACTTAATAGGGCCCACCCCCGAAAGGGGCAGTAGCCGCAAGGCGAAGTGGCTCTTAGTTACGCCGACTACAAGCCGGAGTCATCTCTCCCTCCCTACATGGACTCAAAATAAGCCCTTGTGCATTTGGTGTATTGTTTTGCTCTTTTGAGGTAAGAGGATCAATTTAGAGAACACTCTAGATTTCAATTTAAAATGACAATATCAGCTGTCATTTACTACTTATGGACTAATATGAGTGTTATATATAGGTGGATTTGTTCTAGTTTAGTACATCTTGTATTTTGGGCTTTTGAGGTGTTATATTTTATTACAAATGATACAAAAATATAATCTTCAATGGCTTGGTTGTATATAGACAAATCGATGTAAAATCTAATTTAAAATATATTAAATATTATTCAAATTAAAAATTATAGTAAAAATAATCTTTGATATTTGGGATAAGACCCTTTATTAAAAATGTTAAATATATCATTGTCTATCATCATTTAAAATTATTTGAGAAAATATCGTCAATTTAAATTTGGTCATACTTCTATAGAAGGGAACAGCCGTTTTTGGTCCACTTTACCCTACAACTACCCTGCGGCGATATTTACTTCTCATCTTCGCCTCTTCTGATGAGTCGTGGGTGTGGGTTATGTTTTCTCGACTTTGTAAGATCTATGTGCTTCTAGCGACTATGCGGTTGCCGCTCTTTTTCTTCTTTCATGCTTGTCTTCATCTTTTTTTCTCAGTTTCTCCTTTGCAGCTTCCTTGCTTCCTCAAAGATGGCATCCTTTGTCTCGGCTATTCCGCTTCATAGAAGAGACCACTCCTACAGAAGAGAGCACAAGAACCGGTCTGAGGGTTCGAACAGGAGATATAATTACCCAGGCCCGGGGGTTTTAGGCAATGGTCCATTGGACCGCAATGACCCTTTCGGTCCGCTTGCCTTCCCCTGGAAGAGACGCTCAAAGCTGGAGTGAGGCAGCATGTCATATTCGCCTGTGCTTACCTGGATATGGACATGATTAAAGAGTACTCAAACACTCTCAAAGAGCAGGGTATCCTTGTTCACTTCCCTGGACGAGCCAGGGACAGATATTGGGCAAGATGTGGGCCTTAGAGCACTTGGGGGCTGATGGAGGCCTCACTCTACATTTTTGCATCCCTCTCGGAAGAGGATTCTACTCCATCATGTTTAATTCTGTTGATCATGCAAGCAAGGTTGTAAAGTTCAACTCCTCCCTCTCGAAGTTCAAAGTGACAATCTTTCCATGGTCGTCAGAAGGGGGCCACATGGGAGGGGTTATTTATAAACCACAAGTGATCACGCTGTCTTTTTTGCCTGGAAACTATTTATGATCTCTTCCTGAGATTGGAGCTCATTTCGGTTCTTTTGTGGGGTCCATCATGGCAAACGATCATGAAATAACGGATCCTAGGAGTGTGGACACTGATAATGCGGCCTTCGAGATACACAGAGACAGTGGAATTCCACGCAATTAAGCTCCCTAATTTGGACAACTCTTTTGTTTTAGTGGTGATTCAAGATGAGTTCCTCTCTGTGGTTTGTCATTTCTGTCACAAGGAGGGACATGTTAAGGCTGACTGTCTTGACATGCAAGTTAGGAATCATGATGTAGCTCCCTCTCGCAGGCTTTCTAACGTTGATGTTGTCCCACGGACTGTGCATGAGTTCTCAAGACCTTTGGTAAGGAAGCGAGCATACTCCAATTCGAGAGACTAGCCATCGGCCAAAAGGTTTTAAGGACTCCCCTTCGTCGATAAGTCCGAGGGTTTTTCTACTTACGGTCTATGATGTTTCAGCGGGTTGCTCCAGCTCAAGTCCTTCACATCCCGATATCGCTACAGCTAATTGTTCATTGACGGATCTTTTTTTCCTGGGGCCCCCTGCTCAGTCAGCATGCTTGCTTTGTCAGGTCAGACCTTGGTTTCTATTCTCGATGATTTCAGGGAATTGGACGTATGTCACAGACACTTCAGTGATACCTGCTCAGCCTGGCGGTGACCATCTCCTCTCAGGAGCCAAACGGAATGACATCAGTTTCTTCTGGATTACTCCTTTGGTTATCTTCAAATGGACTTTCAAGCCATCATTTTGTGGTTATTCCATGGGCTTCACTCGGAAACCCCCATGTGAAGCCCTGGCAAGTGTAAACTAGTCTCTTAAGGGAGAAAAGATGACAAGATATTTCTTCCTTAAGGCCAAGCAAAGGAGAGCTGCTACCACGATTAGTGCCTTCTCTAACGGTAAGGGTGCTAGCATCACCTCTTCTAAGGAGATGGCTACTTTCGCTGCCTCGTACTTCGCCAACCTATTCAGTAAGAATACCCCTGGCTCTCTGCAAGCCTCGACCAAGCAAACGGTGATTGACATTTTCCCTTCTCTCATTTCCAACGACGACTTGCTTGGCCTCTCTGCTCCCTTCACAGTCATAGAACTGGGAGATGCCCTGAATAAACTTAGTTCTTTCAAGTCTCCAGGCTTGGATGGGCTTCTTGTGGAATTTTTTAAAACCATCTGGATGGAGTTAAATGAGGAGTTTTTGCCAATGACAATGGATATTCTGGACAAAGCTGGCATTATGCCTTCACAGCTAAGCCAGGGCTCATCACTCTCATTTTAAAAAAAGGCAATAGAGATGAGATTCCTAACTACAGACCAATTACTCTCTTGAACTCAATCTACAAGATAATCGCCAAGGCATTGGCTGTTAGACTTCAAAACCTGCTGTACAAGCTGATTCGCCCTGAGCAGACTGGTTTTCTTATAAAAAGGGGGATGATCCTTGACAACGTCCTCCTAGTCAAAAAAGCCCTGCACCATACTCATGAGTCCAACCAACCTCTTGCTCTTCTTATGCTTGATTTCGAGAAAGCTTTGACAACATTGGGTGGGAGTACATGTTCCTGGCCAATGAGAAATGTGGCATATCGGGTAATTTCCTAGCATGGATCAGAATTCTGCTCTTGTCTGCCTCTAGGAAAGTTACGATCAACGGCACCCTTTCTAAACCTTTTCGTCTTTTTCGCTCTGTGAGACAGGGATCCCCTCTCTCTTGACCTTTCTTTTCCTATTTGCCGCTGATGGATTAGGCCATCTGCACATCTCGGTTTGAGGGGCTTCACTTAATGAGCGCCTTCGTCCCTCTTGAGTGCCTAAGTCACTCAAGGGTCGTTCAGCCCCCACTCCCACTACTACCACTGCCTCGGCCAATGTCCTTCTTGAATGCCAGCTAAGCCCCTTAAGGCGCATGCTAGATCATGAGCCCAACAACGGTGAGCCTACCATATCCGAAACCTATGGACCTATTACTGCGGAATGAACACCTATTACCGTGGGAACTAGCATTGAATGGTGTGGAGAACAACACGAGTACATATGTGAAAGTTCATCATCATTTCAGCTGTGTGTACATCTAGAACTATATAAGGTTCCAATTCGTTCATCTACTGAGCTGAACTCCACACCTTGCCTATGGTGCTAGTCTTGAATCTAACTTGAGTTAGTCTCAAATGTTTTCAAATAATTTGCAAGAACTTGACGACACTGTGTATAAATGGATTAGATGAGGACAAAAACCCTGACATTTGAAAAGGATAAGTTACGAAAAAAAAATCCAATGCCAATATCTACCAATGTCTCCTGCAACATGACAGAGTTCAATAGAACGACAAGCAGTACAAAGCATATTAGAGATTTAGGGTCGCTAGACAATGTATACGTTGACGAACACATGCAAGCATCAGACGAGGGGAAGAGAGAGGAGTGAAAGGAGGAGGAACTTCATGAGCAGTAAGCTGAAGGGTAGCAGGAGGGTCAACAGGAGAGGGAGGAGCAGCAGGAGGAATGGGGGCAGAGGAGTCTGACAGAGAACTTAGCCACTTCTCATTTGCGTTTGATGATTGGACAATGCTTTGAAGTGGCTGCTGCCATTGCGACCATGGAAAACAATGCCAAAAGACTCTTCAACAACAGCAATTGTCACCCACTCGGCTCAAATTAGAGAGACATTCCCATCTGGTCACTTCAGCCACCATAGACGTGCTAGCCTGAGAATCACGCTGAGGCACGAAGGTAGTCCCCAAACTTGGTTCCTACTCGTATAAAGAAGCAAGATATTGACAAGGGAGATATGGTAGAGAGAGTATCCTGGGCTCGCAAGTGACCCCATCTTTATGGCCCCAGCCTGCGACCAAGGAAAGATGTGAACTTTGTGCCTGGAGTGATGGGTGTTGAAGGACAACGCCTTATCAGCTGCATTTGGAGAGTCAAGCATGACAACAAAGAAGCCCCGACCCAAAGAGAGACAGAAGAACTGAGAGGGTTGGACTTTAGCCCCAAGGTGTTCAATAACCCATTCGTGGAACCCAGCTCCTGTCCTTAAGTTTGCCCCGAAAATGGAGGAGAAACCTCAGGGCCTACTGACTCAGACAGATAAGGATGATCAGGAGGAGAAGCAATCCAATAAGGGGGGCCACGGCCGAGAAGGGAGGGGAGAGAAGCAGAAGGCAAAGAAGAAGGGTAGGAGGATGAGTGTTCATCCAAGGAAAGCTGGCTTCCCAGCTTCCCCAGCCACGGTCTCTGAAGTTGCCCCTGAATGAGCCTCTCTTTCCCCATCTACCTGCACCATCACCTTCTAGCAGCCATGAAAGCAGTACCACCACAGAAGAAAGGAGGCACTGTAAAGCAAGAACTACAGAGCTAAGACTTCAAGACGAACACAACACAAGCACAATAAACACTCACAGAAAGAACACCGACAGGAAGGGAGATTAGCAAAGGGTGAGAGGAGAGAAGTGAAGCAAAGCCAGCGACTATCCACTTGTTCACTGACAACCGTCACGTCCTTTGATCACTAATAACTTAAAATATTGCTTTTGACTTGGTTAGATCATTTTAGCACTGCAACACAATTATTTGCTGAATGTGCAGATACATGTGTGAGTTCTTCGATTTAAACCTACAGCTCTCTTAAAGGTAGCTGTCACTGCAAATGGGAATACCAGCAGAAGGTAAGTGATCCAAAATCTTGATGGAAAATAATGTTTCTATTTAACAGAGACTGGACCAGAAATTTATTTAGGAAGACTAATATAAAACTTGGTGTTGCTATAATCTTCCAGCAGAGGGTTGAAACCATCCTGTGTTTTGGTCTTTTTAGTGTCAGCACACTGCTCCATAAACTCAGCTGAGGAGACCTGACACAGCCCACCCTGCATCTTCATTAGCCCCTGCTTTACCGGTGTTTAGCAACAACCACTTCCAACCTAATCCATCAAACCCTAGTCGTAAGAATGAAAAAAGAGTTCAGCCTGAAATAATTTCGGGTCTGCTTTCCTAAGAGATTGCAGTTACTGAGTACAACCCAGGATCACCCAGTGAGCTTGGTTATATGCTATGTAATTTTCTTTATAGGAGAAAAAGCTCGAGGCTGAGCCAAAAGCCCAGGCCCTCCTGAGGCCTAGTTTTTGGGCAAATCACACACAGCAGATTGATGCTTGTGTGAAGGGATTTCTAGAGGATATCTGGAAAACCCGGATTAATTCTTTATATGGAGGTAAGTCTTACTACCAACGTCAGCCCCTGACAGAGGTAGGTTCTGTCCCTTTTGTTCCCGCTCAAACTGGGCGCGGGGTCAATGGCCACAAGGCTACGGCAAACAACGTCTTATGAGTACAATTTATAGGAGAAAATGAACTTTCATCAGGAAATGAAGTGAAATGGTACTTTATAAAGTCCGCAGAAAGCTCAAAGAGCTTATGGGACAAAGGAAAACAAGAAACAAGAAAGAGAAAGAAAAACAAAAAGTAAAGAAGTAACCCTACAGGCCTACCACTGATGACATGCGATTGCTTGTGTGTTTCCTTCCTGGGGATCCACAGTGGCTGGCAGCATACTGATCCAAGTGTTGCAGCAGCTGGAAATCGGTCGGGAAGAAAATGTCCACATCTCCCTGCAGACCAACCCATAGTGACCACTTGTGGTCGATTCAGGTTTGACAACTTGAGCAATCTACAGGCCTTGCCAACATGAAAAGGAATGAGGCAGAAACTTTCTGATGAATGACGTATCATGGGCGTGATTTTCCCTTAAAAAATTGAGCGGGATATGCATGCATGCTGTGGGGTCATTACACATGCATAGGTTGGCTGACCAAAATTGTTCGAAGCCCAGGGTAATCTCACACAACCCACTGTGGACTACCCCACCACCTGACATGTGACTAGCAAAACCACAATTTGCTGGATGCAAGCAGTCTCTATCACAAGTGGTGCCCGACAACAAATAACAGGAGAGATGCTCAAGTGTACCTTCGCTTCAAGGTAAGTAGAGTGGTCCCTTGTCTGTCCCTCTTCCTGCAAACATAGATGATCACAGAGCACTCACTTGGGCATGAGCTAGTAATGTAATAGTGTAACAGGCCTTTTGAAGAATGTATCTACTTGAGTGACATCTTGTTGGGAATGGTCCTTTCATGAATTGGCTCACACCTACTTTGGACTGAAGACCACTCAGCAATCCATACTCAAATCGCAACCATCGTTAAGCTTGGTCAACGTCCATGCAGGAGACATCACTTTGGGCTTCCACCACTTGCAAGCTGCACGTGTTTCTGTCTTGTGACTGACCTACTCGTGAGTGTAATAACTTGTCATTTGACATATGGCTCCTGAAGACCTGGGATGTAAACTCTTCTGACATCCACATATCTAACTGCCTGACTTGTGAGCAACAATGTCATTTCCTGAGCTTACTCTTGCTGGTTGCGAACAAACAAGACTGGGGGAGTTTATTACCTTGCTAGCCACAAGGGGAGCCCGGGCTCCAGTAACTTTGACTCCGGGAAGGCAACTGAAGTCAGCTGCAATGAGGACCATATTGGGACGTGTCCTGTGTAAATTCTCTAGCAATTGCTGCATTTTTCACCACCCCACAAAAAGGTCCTTGCTTAAAACATAAGATGATGATTGGAAGGTACCCAAAGACAAGGTATAAGAGAGATTCATCTTGACATGTTAACTACACTTAGAAAAATAGAGTCTTTATATTCTGGACTTAATATTTTCTATGTCTCAAACCCCTGCTCACAAATCAAGATACATACAACACACTCCATTTTTTAGCTTTCAAAAGCAGTCACTCAAGTGCAACCATAGTTGGTACCAGGCAACCCGTAGGTATCCAAGAAAGCTCTGAAAGGGAGATGAATCTAGAGAGAGTGGTCCGTGCTGCTGAGACCAGCCTTGCCAAAGAGCTGCTGCCATCTGAACTTTGTGCAATCACATCCAAGCAACGCTCGATCAGAGGGTCTTTGAGAATCCGCCGTTCTTCTGTAGTACGCAAATTAATCCTGGAACACCCACATTTGCCTCATGGACCACTCAATTGAGAAGCTGTCTGTATGGTTGCACATGAAAGAATTATTCAACCTCAAGGAAAAGTTTATTCTCTAATCCCCAACTGGCTTCAACCTACCGTAGGTACTACTCCAGCCAGTCTGCAACTACATAAGGCATCTCAATGATAGCTGTGGCTTCCCTGCTGTACGTTGCAGATGCAAGCTCTTTTTGGCGGCAATACATGCTGGAGGTCCTTCGAAAATTGCCAACAGCAATTGCTTGTACTGTTGCTGTGAAATGAAATGCTGAATGAAGGTCGTCAGGTCTTTCAGCCCACCCAACTTGGGGCTTTTCTTTGGGTGGGCTGGACGTGTCTCTATCTGTGGAGTCCCAAGTTGCAAAGGAGTCTCTGCATCAAGCAGATATATGTGCAAGTGACCATGCTTACCAACGGAGAAAGAGTCCACCACCATATGAATATCTAGAAACACACCATTGCTGTTCAATTAGAGCGGAGCGGTTCCTGAAGGACCGTACCCAGAATAGCTGTGAGAGACCCAAGTTTCCATCCATGCTGATGTAGGCGTCTCTCTGTAAACTAGGTCATGTGGTAAATTGTCCAGCACCTGAAATGATAACAGGTGATATGAAGAAATTGTTAGAAAACTAGACCTGTCTCACCCTAGAGATATTGACATGAAGCTTCTATTCACAAGTAGCAGTACAAAAGCTTGACAGCTGAATAATACAGGAATTAGCTGGTACTAACAAGATGAGAGCCTTGAAGCTCGCTCGCTCCCTACTACAAAGGAAAGCTAATAGAGTTGATTGTAGATGCTGGACTTCTCCTCCTCCTCCTCTCTGCAATCTAATAGGATAGCACATCAAACTACATGCTAGAAGAAGTGCGGGGCATTGCCTCAGCCTCTCCCTATATCCTACTCAGGTTCTCTGGAACCTTCTCGTAGGAACCATCCCTAGCCGTCAAAAAACCCTAACAGTCCCCATGGTTAACTAAGTCTGAGCTGACTTTCAACAGAAATAAACAGCCCACTCAAGGTGTATACCACAGCATTAAAGCTTGCAGGGACGGGATTCAATACATACACTGTTAGCCTGTGCTTAACAATTAGGCTGGAACAAAATTGGGGACTCCTTCCAACTCATATATCATTGGGTTACATGATACCACTCCTATGGCTGACCCTGACACAGCAACTATGCAAATAATCCTTGCCAAGAATGCAACCTCAAGTTCATAGATTCTGTCTTGGGATTTCAACTCCTCACCAGCCTATATACAGAGTCAAAGTGTTGAAATTTCAATCCATCCAACTATCCCCTTCCTTCTGGAACGAGCAATGCTGGATCCCATCAAGACGGGTAATTCAGTGCCATAGGAACAGGTGCATTTCCAGGACTGTAACATTGTAAGCCACTTCCAAACAGTACATGAGGTCCAACTTTAAGTGTGACAGTCAAGTAACCATAGAGGAGAAAGAACAGACCTCAAGCATGATTACAAAGCACGTCTGCCCATCAACAGCCCCTGCTCCCACAAAATACAGTTTGGATGAGCAAGGTAATCCTCAGAAAAGTTAGCTTTTCAACTGTCGCATTGGCATACTTTCATCCCTTTAAGGCAGTCATGTCCTTGGTGCTTTGGCTACTAGACCTTGCATGATAGCCTACTTACATGCACTAAAGAAATGGCCAAGATGCATGACCTGTAATTGCACCTACTGTGGTTTCAGCTAACATTAGTCGATTATTGGCTACACAGGTCATTGATGACTGCCTCAGCATGGACTTGATTTCATTTGGATCACAGTCGAGCGTGGTGTCTCACAGTATATTTAAGCTAGACATTTTTGTACTAACTACAGTTACTGCCCTAAACTGCAGTTGGCAGGCATTCCCCTTCTCATGTAAAGGGTGTATCAGGCAGTATTCAAGACAAGGTTGCCCATTACAGCTTGGCTCATCTTGTATTTGAAGTCACCTTGAAGTGTGAAACCACCTCTCCCTTTCTGGATTCCTGACTGATCTAGTTGGACTGACTTGTAGGAAAAATGTGTACCCCATGGACTTGGGTCACTGCCACTCCCACAATTGACATGAAAGCGACGGCAATGGCTCTTCACACGGCCCACTCTGTGCTGCTGTTTCAGTGCCAGCGCAGCACTAATTTCGACTGACCTGCCACAGACCAGTTAGAAATTTCAGCTCACCTGACAAAAGTTCAGTGCACAAGCACTTTTGCTCTGGGGAAACACTCGTGACATCTTGGAACTCACAATTACTTACCCACGTTACATCTAGGCACCTGCACAGATTAGTGACATGATGAGTCACAAATCATCAAACAGAGACTTTTGGATTAGCTAGTCTACCTCATGGCAGAGCCCCCTAAAGGAGCCTCTGTCATAGACACAGGAAAACATTGATGCATCACAGACCCTCGATTGTATCATGAGGTTCCAGAAGTAAAACGCCAGCACCACTCACGTGTAGCTCATGCTTTTGTAGACTGGAGGTGCCTTTGCCCTGATGTAATCAAGAATGCCGCTAGCGCATGTGCCTGTCCCTCCCCCTATTTCATAGATCTGTTTACAAATCTTATCAGCACATATTTTTTTTTTCAAATTAAGGTCAGCTGTGGACAATAGCAAGCTTCCAAGAGACAAGATGATAGGATGATAGATATTATAGCCCTTCACGCACCTTGAGGGGTATTGTTGGATCCAATGTGCGTAGTATATACTCAGCAATGGCGTACCCATACCAGGGCTGCATAAAACAACCACATAAATATAAAACACTTGCCACATAGGCCTCACATCCAAATGAAAACACAAACAAAAATAAACTCAGCCAGTTATATATCCTTTTACTTTAAAAAAGCAGCAAAGGACAAAAAGAGTGCACCTGAAACACCTCCACAGGGGTAAACCAAGCTACCCCATTTTGCTTGTACAAGTTGTCCAGGCATTGCAGATATGCCTTTCGCCCTATCCAACATGCAGTTGCAACTATACTCTCCGTCAAATGGGCTTCTTGGTATGCACAGATCAGACCTACCTCTCCCTTGTCCCTCCCCCAACCCTCACCTCTCTCTATATATTCGATAAAAGCTATCGCCTCCTGAGCCACATTCTGGATTTTATTGTTGCATCAACTTGATGCTATGAAGAGCAGTTCATACGCCATCATTTATCTGATTTTAGGATTTTTCTTATTCCGCAAAAACGTCTGTACCAAACATCAGACGGTAAGAATGGACAGGAATCACAACTACACTCTAGCAGTAGGTCCACCATTACCTTGAAGGAGGTTGAAGCAAATGGGTTCCATCAAGGCGCCGACTGCCTCAGCTCTTGCAGCAAAATAGCCTGAGTCAGGGTCGTACAAAGCAGAATGAATGTAGTCCCGTACCTGTAAAGCAGCCTTTCAGTTCCAGTCCGCTCCATAATGCCAGGAGCAATTTAGCGCATGGATACAACTAAATGGCCTGGCCTCAGGGCCTTGATGTGGTTGACCCCCACAGATGGTTCCTTAGTAGAGCAGTCTTATTTCCCTCCTGCTGTTCGCCCAGGATATCTACTGCTATATAAGCTGTTGCAGGATGGATGTAAAAGATAATGTTTGAGCTGTAAGCAAAAGAAACAACAGGCTTATATAGCCAGTTAGCCATAATTCAAGAAGTATGAAAGATGGACCATCAAAACTTAAACAAGTACAGATACAGATTTTGTGGTTGGTTCTTCTTTCATCCCACAATGATATTGGTATAACACTAAATATGCAACCAGTACAGACTAGGGAAAGACAAATGACACTGTTATGGTCTGATGAAATTGTAAAGAGCCGATTTCCATTTTACAAATGCACTCTGTAAGTGCTTCAGATCTATGGACCCATCTTGAGAATTCTGCAGTGATGCGTACTTGCCCCAGTGGCACTAAACGACTAAGAACTAGGGAAATTTGTTCCAAACAAATTTCAGTTGCAATGCTGAAGTCCAGCTTGGTACAAGAACCTAAAAATTGGTCTGGCTACAGCTCATGTCTACTATAATCATTGCCACAGTTCCAAAATGGTCATTATTCCACATATGTCGGATGCTTGGTCTTCCTCGAAGCTGTTTCCTTGCAGGTTTGTTTAACAGGTCGTCGTAGATCCTTGGGCATTATTACACTGGTTAGCATACTCGTGTGAGATAGCATATTGACTTGACATTTCCTCAACGTAGCCGTACTGTTCTTTGTTAGGGTTTAAGAACCAGCTTCAATGAGGAGGGGGGATAAAGCCAAGGCCTTACATTCTTAGTATCAATGCAACTGCCAAAACATGACAACGAAAACATTCTTATGAGTTATATGATGCAAATGAAGCTCAAACGGTGCTACTATTGTACAACTTCCCCCAATCGGACATTCATGGGTCAGAAGCCACTCCTACGGGCACTTACGAGAACGGGCTTCATTTCCTTCAAGTCTGCTGCCATGGTCTGAGTGGATAGGTTGGCCAATGGGCAGCATACGCCATATCCAGTTTCCTGTGATCCAGTACGACGCTTTCTCAGGTCTGCAGAACCAAGGAAATCACCTCTATTATTATGAACACCACACCAAATTGAACAGCACAAAGCGACGTCCATTTACAAAAAAGAAAGAAAAAAAGCAGTGCTACCACCCCCTCAGCACTTGTACTTAACATGTCACTTCTGATAAAAATTGAAGAGTAGGCAATGGAACTGTAAACCATGATTCATGTACACTGACAACTGTGCACGGGATGGACACATTGGTGCATTCTGCAGTTTCTGTTGGCAACTGCTCACGTACAAGCATTCTAGGTACAGCTTTCCTGTAGCTACTCACGCATCCACACACGAACGCAGGCCCAAGGGTAAACTGCATATGTAACTTACGAGAACTGAGAAGCCGCAAGACAGGTCGCTGCATGGTCGATCCAAGTGATTTCCCAGAATGTTGATAAATTAGGCAGATGGCAGGCTAGACCAATGTACAGTCATTGATCCTTTCACCTCCACTGCGTATGACACATCTGCCACAGAGATCCATCCCGGCTTGCACGACTGATGCTTAACCCCTGAAGGCCTTAGCGACATCGATGCGTGTTTTCTATCAACCCGCGAAATCTTACTGGATTCGATCCAATTGACGTTAAAAGCGGATTCTGCCACTTTTTCGGCCTAATTCTCAGGCCGAATCGGCCACCCGGGGCAGAATCGGCAGGGATGGACGCAGAGAGGACGGCAGATCTACCACTGAGGCCCATGTCACATCCTCTCGGGGCTCTGAATCTGGGCAATCGATATGGGATAATCGAACCTCAATCATATTGCGCCACGTTACGGCGAGAATCCGCCACACCTGCTTTTAACGCCAGTGAACGGGCCGCGTTGGCCGACTCTGCCCGGTGCGCGGCCATAGGGCTCACCCTGACGGGCTCGCCCAAAGGCCGCTTACAGGGCAGAATCGGCCAAACACGGCCCGTTCTCTAGTACATAACGTAAACAGCTCAAATGTAGCTCCCGACTAGGGCTTTACAATCCTACCTGCCCGAGGCTTATTGATGCAGATGGCAGAAAGCTATGGCGATTTGCGCGGCGCTAATAATCGTGTCGAGCGGTAGATCGGCTCTGGATTTGCCTTGCCCGCTGCCCGAGACGGCACAGGCTAGCGCCCTGCCGCGCGGTCATCACCATACGTCGATGATTTTTAAACTCGAAGCAAAACATGACATGTATGACATAGCCATATGTGTCATCGTGTGGGGATCAGTCTGCATGACCATGTGGCGATCGCTCTCCATGCCTATCGCCATTCTCGCCCCCTACTCCTACTGCCTTTCACGATGATTTGGAAGACCTGCCCTATCGCTGCTCCACCTGCACAAACAGGTCCCTTTTTCTAAGTATCTCTCTCTCCTTCTCTCTCTTTCTAGAGATGGAAGTGAAATGCTCAAAGTCAGGGCTCCACGAGAGCCTCTGCAATATTTGAGGTCGTTGATGACCTCAATTGGAAGGGCTCTCAGGTACATGTTTATTCATGTGGAGGAACTCGATTCTGAACCCAGATGCATACAAAGACTTTGTACCTAGCGCCCCCTTTGGGGTTTCTGTTCTTCAAATACGATTTTCCATAGATGAGGTTATAAAGATGGGTGTTTAATGTAAAGAGATTGGGCTCCATGAGAGCTTTTGAGATTGAGGTCGTTGACGACATGAGCAGAGCTAAGTTATAAGAGTTATGCCTCTCTACATTCTTGGATTCTAAGGACACGTGTAGAGCTGTGAGGGAGGGTTGCAAACGCCTTGCGAAAGCATAGTCTAAGTGTGGAGGGGGCTCTACAAATGGGTGCGGTGACGCACCCATTTGCAAGGCTCCATCTGAGGTTGGGGTTGTGGTTTTTCATTGCTTCTTTCACATATTCAAAATACTTCGCATTGTGTATTTTTGAGTTCAAACATACAAATCTCTTACACTTCTCATGTTGTTGGTAGAGGCATGCAGAGGAGGATGATTGCTTGGATAAAGTCTTAAATGTTGCTTTGTTGGCTCTGGCCCTTCTGGGCAGAGACTTTGCATCATGTTGAAGTCAATGGAGAAAATGTGGTCAACAGAACTTACACCGTGTCAAGAGAGTGATTGGTCTAAAAAAGCTCTTAAGTATAAACTAGTGTTGCACCGGTATAGAGGGTATTGCACAGGTATATGCACTGGTATCAAATTCAAATTTTCTCGCCTAAATTCAAATGTACCCCCTTAAATTGTGACGTCTGGGCATCGCACTTTGCGACCCCCGGGCGTGCTAATTCTGCATTGCAAAGTAGTTTTTTTTTTTTTTTGGCAAGCCGCGACGGTCGGGCGTCGCTAATCCCATTTACCGGCGGCAACGCCCGACACCTCCTGCGACGTGTTTTTTTGGTCCGGGGGTCGCAAGCCACGACGCCCTGGCGTCGCGTAGCCCGCCACCCTGCGTGCGCCACGTTTTTTTTTTTTGATTGAAAAAAAAAAAAAAAAAAAAAAAAAAACGAACCAGAGCGTCGCCAAAACCCACGCCCGGATGTGGCGGAGCCCGACTCTTGCTCCCGCTGTTTTTTTTTGCCACGCCCAATAGTCGCTTGCAGCGACGCACTGGCATCGCTTGGCGTACCACCCGGCTTACGCCACGTGTCTTTGGGTTTTAGGATGGGACTCCCAGGCAGGTTAGAAAAAAAAAAGGATGCAACGCCGCGCTGGCGTTGACCCAACACATATCGGCGTGATGCCTCTGACAGAGCTGGCACAGCTGTAGTGCCCGTGGCAAATCCTATTGCCCGCTCTCGCTCATCTGCATTGGGCTCCACCAATTGCTGTAGCACATTGTCCCAAATCAACCCAGGACCATTGTCTCAAAAAGCATGAGACGAGGGAAAGCTCATGAGCGTAGGCAAGGCCGCACGTGGCTGCCCCACTCGATTTACCACTGCTAGAGGTGGACGGTCATCATGTCGCACCTTCTGTGGTTGCCTCCCTTGGTCCAAAATGCCCTCAACTGTGAGATTGGGTGGCCGTTGAATGGAATCGTATGCTCTCTTGAGCAGCTCTGGTGGTGCAAGATTGGTCCACCACAATCGAGGTCGATGCGCTCGTGATCCCACCGCTGCTGCATCCAATAGCACCGCCGATCCAATCCAAGACCGCACCTGATGCACACTGGCCATAACCCTGGCCCGAGAGTCCCTCATAAGATAAACATTCTCCAAAATATAGGCTAGAGGTTGCACTTGCCTCGTCTGCAAGTCACGCAACACTCTTAACATCTCCCAAAACAAATGCGATCGTGCATCATGCAAGCCGTTCCCATGACCTGCGGGAGAGTGTCCTTGGCAAGGCCATCCAGCTATCACCAAGTCAATGGCACCATGCCGGTCCAAATAATCCGCCCCCAACAAGGTAATGTCTGCTGGCAAGGCCTTTTGATACCCTTGAATTGCTGAGAGAGGCAACAACTCAGGATATCGGTGTGTGAGCAAGGCGATGTGGCGCATAGAAATACGTCGAGCTATCTCATCCTTCTCCACATACAAGTACTTGCGTACTTTAATCCCAGCTTGCAACACTCCTGCAAGTCCAGTGCTCATGCCTCCAAACAGGTCTAGCAAACAAATCCCTGAGTCAGGTGGTTGCCAGGTAATGGGCACTGTATCCAAAAGAGCTAACTGAGGAGGTCCAGGTGATGTCACTGAACTCCCCTCACTCACCAATGGATACGCCTCCTGCCATGCTTGGTGCACACACTCGCCTACTACTCGATGCAAATTCCTAACTGTACCCCACAGTGGAATATGAACAGACACATGAGGAAGCAAATCAGCCTTGTATGCCAATTGTTTGTCCTCATCAGGTGGTGGCCTATCAGCTGCATGGCTATTGCCCTCCAAGAGCTCACCACCCCAAGCCACCACCCCTGAGAATGCAGCCAATGTGGGCATCATGTTCCTATGATCCACCGCTACATTCCCAATAAACCGCACTGGGAGCAGTGCACGCCGGCCATCCCCTGACTGCCATTCCGGCCTGTAGGATGTCGTTTCCTCCCAAAAGTCCAAAGTAAAGCCCATCGGGTATAACACAGCCCCACCAACAAGTACATCATAAGACATCGCATCCGTAACAATGGCTTTAGCTCTCATGACAAAGCCATCTGTAGGATGATCTGGCTGCAATCGAATGAAGAGCTCATGGCGTGTAATCCCTCGTGTCTTCTCTGAACTGCCCAAAGATGTTTGAATTTGGAAAGGGCAAGGCTCCAAATCCGCCTCTGTAAGACCCAAGCCTGCAATTGCTGCTCTCCCCAACATCAATGGCTGTGCTCCCGAGTCCAACAAGACCCGTAGTGGCCTATACCTCCTCCCGGCCGGGCCACCCAATTGAAACACACCATCCTGATTGTCCACCAGGACTACCCCAGGAGTCATCATATTACGTTCAATGGCTGGTCTAGCTGGCAACTCTTGCAACCTTGCAGCTGCCGCTTGCCATGGCGCAGCTGTGGTTGTCTTCACCCTTGAATCTAGGGCATCCATGCACTGCACCTGATCCGCTATCCCCGCAAATAGTGCCGATGCATCACCACTCTCACAGAGTCTAGCTGCCAGTCTAAACACTGCAGCTGGCCGTATCCCCGGCATTGCAATTGTCGTGGCAGAAAACAATGGAGCTTGGCAAATTTCCGTAGCCGCCCCCAACAATGTACTGGCTGCACCTTGCTTTGCTGCACCACCCACTGGCATTTCTTGAGCCACACCAATTCTCCCCAATGACACTCGTGGCTCTATTTCTGACACACTTGGGCGAGCGGGTGCCATCGATGGCATAGTTGGCACTGTCTCAGCCAATGTGAAAGACTGTGGAAGCCTTGTTTGCCGACTTGCTTCCCCTCTTTGTGGATCAAAATCCACATTCGCTCCTCTTGGCTCAAGAGCACGCGTTGCTGCTCGAGTGACAGCAGCTGCAGAGTCCATATACAATGGTCCTGCAAGTGCGGCTCCACACATGAAGCATATACCAATCTGGTCTTCCCTAGGCATAGGAGGTTGTGCAGGTGGGGCTTGAACCTCAGGCCTTGGAGCTAGCGCAACATGAGTAGTGGCCATGGTAGCAAGACGTTGTTCTAGCTGGGCAAGCCTATCTACCATGCATTGGTCAGGACCTTGACCGTGACCTTGTGCTCCTTGGTTTTGGTTACGACCTCCACCACGACCTCTACCTCCTCTACCTCTCTGGACTACATTGCCTCGTCCTCGGCCACCATTGTTCCCTTGGAATTGGCCTGGCCGTAGCTCAGGATGCAAGTCATAACAATGGGCCTCTTCATGCCCATACTTGCCACAATGCCCACATTGTAGTTGTGTAGGTTGTGCCTGTGCCTGTGTCTGTGCACAACTGGGTTAAAGGCAGGCACAGGTGTTGGTGCTGCAGCAGGAGCTTGGGTGGACTTCCCAGCTCCTGTTCCAGTTGATGTCCCACTGCTGCTTGCAGAAGCTGCCGGTGTAGCTACCGGTGTCACCACTGCCCTTGTGCCTCTGGTGACGGAGACATAGTCAGGTGACCAATACACCCGCCATTCCTCAATCTCCACCTCATGTCCCCGCCTAAACGCATGGTAGTCATCCATGGGCGGCCCCTCAAGGTGCTGAGATAGTTCCACGCCATAAAAGGCGTAAACAGTTGTGGATTGCGCATCTGCTGCAAATCACACCAACTATCAAACTCCTATATGAAATCATCAAGCTCGATGGTGCCCACAGCTCCAGAGTACCGACATGGCCCCTTGATAGCTCCATACATTTCCTCCATCGTATCCCACAACAATGGCACGGAAATGGCTTGCACCCTCGGCGAGAATCCTCCTAACTCCGAGTCTGAACCTTCCTCAGAAGACACTGAAGGTGAAGGTGGCCTAAACCGCACACCTCGTCTTGTATACCCACTAGTATCGCTGGTGCTCGTACCGGCACTCTCCTCACCAACTGGTGGCACCTCCGTGATGAAAACTCACAACCACACCCTGTTGTAAACCTGTCTCTAATCCCCCTTTCCACAAGGTAACCGGGTAGAGAACCTGTTGCGGCTTATGGCTTAGACTACTAGGTTCGTAACATAAACCTGCACCTGCATCCACCGCAAGCACCCATATGGTCTGTTGGTCATCAACCCAGCCTCACCATAAGATAAACAATGGTGGTCTGACTGGTCATCATCCCAGCCTCACCACCAACAACATGCTCTAGGATTGGCCGGTGCCCAACCTCCTATGAAAACAAGCACCCACACAAAAGTGACATGGCGCACAGTCAAGCATGCAGGTGTGGGGGGGATCCAAACACAAGAAAATCAAGACAGTAACTCCCCCACACCAAAAAAAACACTCCACAGTGTTGCTCTTGCAAGGACACCCCAGCCCAAACCCAGACTGACTCTTGCCTCCACCTATGGAAAGGTTTTGGCCTACATAGAGGGTGGAAAACTACGAGGAAGAGAGACTAAAGCAATTCCTAATCCCAGAATGCTCTCATCCCACTAGTCTCCCCCTATCTCTAAACGCTCTTGCTCATGACCAACAGACATAACTACCTTCCAGGGTCTCTCAAATAACTCTCCAAGAGCCCTCAAGATGTCTCTCAAACAATCTCACTAAGGCCCCCAAAGCCTGCCAAATCTTGGCCCTCAAGGACCCAAATAGTCCTTCAACCAGTCACCAAAGACTCCTCAAGCTCGCCAAATAGGCCTCCAAGGACACCAAACAGCCCTCCAAACAGCCTTCCAAAGGCTCCAAAAACTTACCAAATATTGGCCTTCAAAGACCCCAAATGGTCCTCCACATAGCCTTCCAAAGGCTCCAAAAACTTGCCAAAACTTGGTCTTCAAGGACCGCAAATAGTCCTCCAAACAGTCATCCAAATACCTCTTCAAGAGCTCTTCAAGTGTCTTACCAAAAGCTCCTCAAAAGACCCCCCAAATTTCCTTCAAAGGCAATACTCCTCCAGATACACCCTAGATGCCATACACTTTTAATGAATACGTATGGTAGGCAAAGTCTCTCCACTTGTATCCATACACTGTTCTCAAAAGGGTATGGTGGGACAGAGGGTTCCATACATTGTTTTCAAAAGTGTATGGTGGGGCAGAGGGAGCCCATACTCAGTTTCTTGAAGAGTATGGAGACTAGGGTTTGTAGAGTATAGTAAGAAACACCTTCTTCATGGTATCTTCCCCCCCAACATGCAATCAAGATTGCATTATCTTACTTTGCAATGCATTCATCCCAAATTGACAAGTTCCTCTTGATCTCCTTGGAACTCATAGCAAGCTAATGTGCCCAATGACAAGCGTCAAGCCTTGCTTGAATTTGAATTTTGTATGTCATCTTCCATATGCTTTCCCTTGCATGGGCTAGTCACACACACTTCCACCTCTTAACCTAGGTGTTGTCTTCATTCATCATAATATTGTGTATCCACACCTCTATTCAAGAGCTCATCTTCTCAAACTTGAAGTCACAAGCCCAAAGAGCATGCTCCACATAAGCATCACTTGCTGATCAACCATCCACCACAAAACTTAAGCAAAAAAGGAATGAATACATGAGCTTCACCTTCCCCTTCCTTGTCTTGTCACATGCTAATGTATGGTTGAAGTTGCTATGCATGCCGTGAGCCACAATCTCCTTTCTTCATGAAGACCACCTCCAATGATCTCCCACATGTGCTCCAAGCTCTTCAATACTCTAGGCTTGGTTTCACATCATCATGGATAGAATTCTCACCCACATGCTTCCCTTTGGAGTCATCTTAAGCTTGTTGATGCTCTCCAAATGGTTGCTTTTGTTGTCTTCAAGCCCTAGCCTATGTAGCTCCTTGGCTTTTCTTCCACAAAATGCACCACCTCATATACAATGAATGAACTTGCTCACTTCACCTTCTGGCTCTCCTCAAGCTTGAATTGGAAGCCACACTTGGAAAACATGCTCCACACATGCGCCACTTGCTTCACCAAGAGCAATCCAAGAACTCATAGAACTAGCAAAAGCACTCCTTTCTAGCACCACCTTTACTTGCTTGTTTGTCAACCAAATGAAACCCCACTTGGCTTCATTTCACCACGGATAGAACAACCACTTCTTAGCTTTTCTTGAGCTACTTAATGCTCCTCAAGCTACCCTTGTTGTACTCCTCCTATGGTGTTTCCAACCCAAGCATGTGCTGCTCTTTGGCTTCTCTTTCACACCATGAACAAGTACTAGAGCTTGCTCTTGAAACCCTAGTGTCTATCTTCTCCACACACAAGACGCTTATCTTATAATGCAAGAGCACTTTTCCAAGCTCTCCACCTCTATAGAGAAAAAGTAATGCTTCTCAAACCCTAACATCCATGTTCTTCATGCCACAAGGATTTTTCTTTGCAACACCTGCAACACCTTGCAACACAAGAGCTCTCTACCAAGCTCTCTCCAACACACAAGTGCTAAACTAACCCTTACACTCCGCATTCACAAGCTGTAGAATAAAACTAAGATCAATCCTAAAAGAGGATCAATTAGCTCTAAGGTTTGTTCGCTAGGGAAAGCACACAATTGAATTGCTATGTCGTGATTAGAACACTATATCTACTTCTAATTGTCTCCCAACAATAAATGTCTTAATATTCATCTCAATTAAATTCCTCTCGTATTGATCTGCACGCTTCATCAAATAATCCTCATCTTTTTCTTTCACACAAAATTCTTCCCATTAAACTCCAACATCTCATCACATTAACATGAAGCTTACATAGTATTTCATCAGATCTTTGTCTCATCACACTACTCATATTCTTCTTATCTCTTACTTAAGCTACTGAAAACGACAAACTAACAT
The DNA here is from genome assembly GCA_030704615.1 of Takakia lepidozioides. NCBI lineage: Eukaryota > Viridiplantae > Streptophyta > Takakiopsida > Takakiales > Takakiaceae > Takakia > Takakia lepidozioides. Next base: position 52,412,476 of record CM060731.1, read on the forward strand.
CTCTTGTGCTAGGGCCTCGGCACTCTCGCTCGAATGACCATGAATACATCGATTCAGCGGAACTCATAGTGTCCTACTCTAACTACCATAATTACCTAGCACTGATTCAATGGGCTAACATCTATCCTAATAACCCCATTCCTACCAATTATCATCCCCATTATCTGAATTTACTTTCGTTCTAACATCCTACCCAATTCTATCAAATTATCGAACCCCATAGTAATTTCACATCCAATTCTTGTTCATTTGCACTCCAATTCTAAATGCTACTCCACAAAGAATTTTCTATTATTCTACATAGCCCTACTCCTAGTTATGCAGCGCCCCCGCAAACACTATCTCTTAAGAAAAAAAAACTAAGTCATCATCTTCTTGGCATGTGGTTCCTTCACTTCATCGTCTTGACAATCACAAATTTCTCAGCCATGAACATGCCTTCTTCCTTCATCATAATGTCTCCACCATTTTCCTTAAGATTAAAAAAAAAATACTAATAATAACTTCAGAAGAAACTAATAAAGAGCCTCACTCCTATTTCAAACTATATACTCTTGTAGAATCACTCTATTTTTCTTATGAACTACATCACCTCCAAGCTTCTTCACCATTACATACATGAATACATGACATACTCCCACACTTATCTGTGTGCGTTCTCGCAAACATAATCTCTTGAAGGAATTAGCGATATAGTATCGAATGAATGTTTAGCACCAAGCTCCTTCTTAAATGTTGAGATGAACTCCAAGGCAATTTCATAATCTTGTAGACTAGAAATCCAATTGTTTTCAGAGAAGACCGCATCACCATTTGTTGATTGTATCATCACAGCTAATCCAAAACTGTGAACCTTTTGTTGATCATTATTCGAAATTTGAAATGTACCGCATACATGAAACCATCTAAGCTCTTTCTTCAATTGTCCAATCGATGGATCGGGTTGCTTCACCAATTGTGCATCCAATAGACTCGGATAGTCCACCAAAATCTTGATTTCCCATTGAAACTTTATAATTGCCCAAATTATCTTGGTTCTCAATTTCCCAAATTGAAATACCATCTGTAAAAAGAAATTAGAAACTCTTGGAAAAAGTCTCATAATGAAAGTTTGTTGGAAAAAATCAGCTTCCAACTTTTTTGGCTGATTTATAACACATAGTCCTTCACAATCAATGATGCTCTTAGATATATCAATTGGTTGTAAATTATTCACTATCATCACTTTGGCAATATTGGCCTTATATCCATCCAAAAGGTCCAATTGTTCTTCAATCATGGGATAATTATTAACCATTTTCTTGGTCTTCTTTGTGGTCATGACTTTCACAATTGTATCAATTTCAAAAGAAATGAAAATATCATCCCCTCCATGGTAACACACTTGCATTGTTGTTTGTAAGCACAATTGAAGCAATTTGTCACAATCACCATTCCAACTTGAGTTTTCCTCAATGGCCTTCAATGTATCAAAATTTGAACACACATCCAAATTGATCTCCTCCAAAGAAATTTGCGATTTTTGATAATTGCAAGAATGTAGCTTTGCCTCAAAAATTGTGTTTTCTTGCGAATTCCTCAATTGAGTGAATTAGTCCCTTATTTGCACGACCTCCAAAGCAATTTCTTTACATTGTTGAATAGTCATTGCATTATCTTGCTCAAAACTTACTTTCTCAGATAAGAGAGTGGCAACTTGATCATCAAGAAATTGCATCTTCATGTATAAGAGTTGATTTTCTTCTTGCAAAATTTCATTATCCAGTAATGATTTCTCTTTCTTAATCTTCTATCAGAGTATCCTCCCCTGACAACAAATACATTGGGCACTGTACGCTAGATAATGTGTCCTGCTCACAGCAATGTCTCGAGGGGAATATCACCGACGTTAATATGAGATTATTTTCAAAATCTGCTGAGTAGAATCGTCACAGGGCATATGAGAGCGTAGAATAAACAAACCATTGTATCTAACTTTGTCTTCAAGGTCGAAATCTCACTTTGAAAATGCTCCTCATTTCTTTGCAGCAAAGCTTCGGCTTCAAGATCTTTTGCCTTGATCTCTTCCAAATTTGTCGTTTGAGCCAAATTCAATTGAACAGTCAGATCATGATTCCTTCCCTCCAACTCTTTGAGTTTGGCCTCCAAATTCAAAATATCCATGCCTAAATTACCAATTCGAAGTACAAGATCTGTCTCAATAGGTGTCATCCAGGAATTTGCCTCTACAGACCGTGAAAGATTTAAGGTTTCCAACCTATTTACTTCACTATGAAGACCACAATTCTCTCTTTGAAGTTGCTGAATCACACTCTGAAAGTTCACATAATAATTATAAAGATATGCTTCCCTAGGGGTTGTAGGGTTGATGTCTTAATGTAATATAAAACTAAGATCAATCCCAAAAGAAAAGATCAATTAGTTCTAAGGTTCGTTCGCTGGGGAAAGCACTATACGACTAATACATAATGATGCCAGACTATTCTATCTCTCTCTATCCCTTCTTCTAAACAACTTCTACCAATAGTCATCTTCATCTAACACGATCATCATTCTTCCAGATTCATGAATATTCTCTCCATCTTCTATTAACTCTGCTCCATCGGCTGAAATCAAATACCATTGCTCCACTACATTCTTCCTCCAATAATCTCTCTGATACAAAGTCAACAGTTCTCGATACCATTCTTTATTAACTAACCATAGATTGATTATCTCTTTGTCGCTACATTGTAATCTTTTAAAGATATCTAGAGGCAAACTATTAGGCAGTCCAGTAATCAATTCTACATGATATACTAGCTGTTCTCCTTCATACATCGCCAGTGATCATTCTTCACCACCAATTCTGTTTCTCAAGTCGCTCCAGGGATTTTCCCTCACCAAAATTATGATTCCATTCTCTCATAAGTTCAGGATAGCCTTCAAATGGTCTACCACTTCTGCGACCAACTATGCTTCCAATAACAACTCCTGTATAGGATAGATATCTCCCTATACCATCCTTTATTGACCAATTGCAATAAGAATACTTCTTTATCACTACAACAAAGCTTCTGAAAGATTGTTATCGATAAATGATCTGGTAATCCAGAGATCAATTCTGACACTTCATTTATTCCTTCATCATTGCTCTCTGCCATGCAAATGATTTTGATTCACTGTTTCATTCCTATCATTAACCCAATTGGAAACTCTCTCTCTGTCTTCGTTTCCTTAATCTGCTCCTTCTTGAGCTTTGAATATCTCTCTATCGATATTTCTCTTGATAGACCAGAAACTAATTCTCACATCGAATTCTTATCTGTTTCATTTATGCGCATTCTCATCATCTCATATAGTCATGGTTCTTCAGTTTTTACACACGGAAACACATTCTCATTCCATCACTCCATTCTTCACACATACACAAAGTGAATTGCACTTCCTTTTTCTTCTTCTTCTCAGTCAGAAATCACAACACTGCAAGAACGCAGTACTAAATCTACCATTGTAGAATAACTCTATAGTTTATCTTCTACTCACTCTACTCTCCCTACTCCCTACTCCCGGTCACGGCTCTCTGGCTCAATTGACACTTTCTGCTTCTCATTATCGCTTTATATAGCAGGGCACTTCAATAACTGTAATAACCGCTCAAACTCCTTCATCCATCCTTTACAATTATTCATCCATCTCTTCTATCATTCAGTCCAAGATAGACTATCGACTGTATACAAGATATCGAAGAACATTGCCTTATCGCAGCAATATCGAAGGTATCGCAGGCTATATCGATAAGAAAGATATTAAAAAGTTCTGAAAATTGTCATTCAGTCATAAATTCCTATTATTATACACAAACATAAGGAGATCTTCTTGTAGTGATAATGGAAGTGAACACACAATGGAAACACTCCACTCATGAATCCATTCAATCACATAAACTAAGTCAAGCCAAGGGCACCTTTGCTAAAGGAATCCACCCTACAAAGCCCTCACCACACTCCCTCTCAATACCTAGAGCTATGGAGGTGGGAGAGGCTCATGGAGGCTCAACTACAAGAAGATGAGCCCTCCTCAACACTCACAAGGGGAAAACCCATCCCCATGTCCCAAGTGAGGTTTGACACCTCACTTGGCATGTGAGACCAAATGAAGTCCCAACACACAAAATACAAATATAAATATCCAAAATGTCCTAGTTAACTAGAAGTAGGTAATTCTAGTTAACCATGACAGATGCTAAAATCGACAAAATTTTATGCATCGGGTACGTTTTCGCGGAAAGGAATGAATCTGGGCAAGTGTGAAGCTTTATGGCGGGCAATGTTGATGCCAAAAGAAACCACCATGGAAATAGTGAAGGATATTTTTTCTCATGACGACCTGAAGCAGGGTCCACGGTATTTGGATGAAGCATCATGTATAGAAGAGCCCCTAGATCTCAATACCGCATATGTTGATCGTTTTAGCGAAGCAATTATTAATCAGGAACCGTACATTCCTATGTATCACGGACCCGTGAACGCTGATGTTTGTATTGCCTAACCTATGCTATTGAATATTCTGTGTAAAATTACCTATCTATCGCAAGGTAGTCTCATGGCGTTTTATGTTGTCATCTCTGAATTTTAGAAGATAGTGTAGTGAATATGCACACAATTGCTTGTACAGTAAGCTACACAAGGATTTGAAAAAATAATCGTTGTAGAAGGGGGTAAGAAAAAAGATAGTAGGAAGACGACAGCTATTAAATGGGAGATGGTCAGGCGGCGAATTGCGGTAAGCAAAGTATATGTGTCAAGTGGTGGTTGCTAAGGGTGACATGTGGGGGGGCAACCTCTAGAAGGGTCACCTACCGCTTGAGGGGGTCCGGCCCACCGCCTTGAGAGAGAGGTATATAAAGGAGAAGAAGTGTGCTCTCTTTCACTGCCTCTTACTACTTCCTAAGCTAGTACTAATTACTTACTACTAAGTTAGTACTACTAATTAAGTTAGTACTTAGTACCTAGCTTAGTGGGCTCTGCACACACAGGGCCCCAAAAAACCTGCAAAACATAAACCATAGATGTACTAATTAATAGAATAGCTGGCTGAGATGAATCAAGCCCCTTAGGGATAAAACTTCAAGTTCGTGTTCAAAATAGTTGATGGTTCTTATGCGCTAAAGGGTGAGCGGTGACTGAAGCATTGTAGATGATGAGAAAGAAGGGTAGTTAGAGACCAACCAAGGTGGCGCCGTTGAGATTGTTGTAGACCAAAACAAATTGTAGACCAAGAGAACGCAACGTGGAGATGTAGAGCACTAAATACCGTGGATTGTGTGTGAGAATTAGTAATGGGATTGGTCATTTAGCCACCGAGTGAATCTGATCATGGGTTAATATGAACACCATATATTATGAAGCAACGAGAGAAGTGGAAACAATAGATTTGTACACGGTGTCACCTGTCTTTGCGTAGTCATTGCATAGCGTGAACGCTGTAAGTTGTGAGACAGATCTCAGAATACTGAATATGTAGAAATAGCTCAAAAATGACGGCCCTGAGAGTGCATGACAGACTAGTTTAGAACACGATTGAAAATCAACCATTAAGGTGAAATCTAGGGAAATCTAGGGAAGCTTGGATCATATTAATTTCGTTGAACATGTTGTATATGGTATAGCTCAATGAGGGATGGCAAAGCACAGGTGCTTGGACGCGTGGCCTACACGGGATGGTATCTCGCGCAATCATGCACAAATGAACACGGAGTCACTTAGGGGATGAAGCATGTGTTGAGTGAAAGTCGGGTGTGTCGCCCATGTCGTTTTCTCTTCCGTTGCAGCGGCATGATGCGGTCGCATTGGACTGACGGGGTGAGTGACCTTGTTTAGTTCTCCTGGTGGGAAGAGTAGAGCCCCACAATTTTACCCTATAGATCAACGTCAAGAACTCTGGGGATTCTCAATTCATCAGTAGTCTGTCATGGTTTTAGTCAAGGCACTACTACAAAGGGGGGGGAGCGGGGGGGTTGTTGCGACGGCCCAGCCGTCGCAGATCGGGTCCAGGGAAGCCCAACCACGGGTCCAAACTGCGACGGCAGGGGGGTCGCAGACTCCACAGGAGCATGGCTTGGTGTGGTCCCCTTCTACGACTCCCAACAGTCGGATTTTGCAACTGCTAGTCCGTCGTAGACCTGCACCAGCAAGGCCTCCACCTTCAATCCCATGCGACCCCTTTCCGACACGCTCAGCGACCCCTGAGCCGTCGCAGATGGGGTCGTTGCGTGGACCCTGCGTGCAACCATCAATGGCCATGGGGTCGTAGTGGGGTGTCCTTCTTTGCCATCTGCGACGCCTAGGCACACCCTAGAATTGTTCCAGCAAACACCCCAACCCTACTTATCACACTAGTTCTTATGCTGACTTGCGTCTGCTTCCAACAGGCATTAACCTTTTTGCCTGGATTGTTCCACCATTGACTGGGGTCAGAACCGTATTCATTCCAGAGCTTCTCCACATCTCTATTATCTGTTTTTCAATACTTTCCTGTCGACCACATTGGCAGTAACATGTCAAAATCACTCCAACACCACCATAGTTCCACCAACGAGCTCACTTGTAGAATTCAACATGAAAATTTAGGGACGACTCTGATAGCAGGGGAATTCAGGGCGAAATATATTGAAGAAGGTACCTTCATTAGCAGTGGGCCTTGTTCTATCAATTGTGCTGCTGCCATTGCTGTTTCCAGTTGACCATCTACCCACTCGTAGCCGTTGTGCTATTGAAGAAGGTTGCCCCCCTTCCCCCATCATTTGATCATAGGTCTCCAAAGCCTCTATACCATGTCCCTACTGTGCATACCCTGCAAGCATCGCGTTCCATGACACCACATTTGGTTCAGCCATAGTGTTGAAAACTCCCTTTGCATCCTTAATGCACCCATATTTGGCATAGACGTCCACCAGGGGAGTGTTCAGGATGACATCTGGTACAATTCCAACTTTGACGATGTCACCATGGACCTCTTTCCCCTTTTCCAGAGGTCCCAGGTTTGCACACGCATTGCAAACATGCGTAAGCGTGATGTGGTTGGGCTTCACCCCTTTGCGCAGCATTTGCTCATAGGTCGCCAAAGCATTCCTACCACACCCATGCTTGGTAAATCCTGCCAACATTATATTCCACATGATCAAAGATCGCTAAGGCATTATGTAGAAATATTGGCGAGCATCCATGGTGCTTCCGCACTTAACATACATGTTGACAAGGGTGTTGAGTAGAAAAAACATTAGGCATGAATCCACTTTGGATAATGTGAGTGTGCACCTGATTCCAGCTTCCAGACCTAGAGCCTTTGTCAGTCTACCTGCCTCACAAAGCATCTTCACATGCCCCGCAGAAAAGGCATTGTGGGCTCTCTCTCTTGATCCTCTTTCAGAAGCTGCGGTCATGGTTGAGGACGTGCGTGATTTTATCAACTGTGTCGCTACAGCTGTTGCCTTTAGTTGACCATCTACCCATTTAGGTTTCTTGTAGCTATTGATCCATATGGAATCACAGGTAATCTGGAGCTTGAAGTCCAGCCCTCTTGGATGAATCTGGACCCACACTCTATCCCTTCTTCTTGAGCTATCCATGCCTCTGCACAAATCATGCATTCATCTTTGCCCTTGCTGCTAGCAGCTGACATTGACAACCTAGGAAACACCCAATCACACTAGTTTCTATGCTGAATTGCGTCTGCTACTCTTTGTCATCTAATAGGCATTCAACTTTTTGCCTCGGTTGTTCCACCATTCACTGGGGTCAACAAAGTATTCATTCCACACCTTCTCCTCATCTCTGTTATCTGTTTTGGATACTTTCCTGCTGCCACATCGGCAGTTACTTGTCATAGTCATTCCAAACCACCACAGATCCACCCAACGAGCTAACTTACAGAATTCAATATGCATCTCAGGGCCGAGTCTGATGAGAGGGCAAAACAGGCTGAAATAGGTCAAAGAAGAAGGTGCCCTCACCACATTGTCCTTGACAACTCAATATGTAAATTCAGGGCCGAGTCTGATGAGAGGGAAAAACAGGCTGAAATAGGTCGAAGAAGAAGGTGCCCTCACCACATTCTCCAAGGCCTCCATACCACGCCCCTGCTGTGAACACCCTGCAAACATCGTGTTCCACGTGATGAAAGATCGTTGAGGCATTCTGTTGAACACTTGGTGAGCATCCATGATGCTCCCGCACATAACATACATGTTGACAAGGGTGTTGAGTAGAAAAATATTTGGCGTGCACTTTGGATAATATGAGTGTGCACCTGCTTTCTAGCTTCAAGGCCTTTCATCTTGATGCACTTATGCAAGAGACAGACATACGTATCTGAATATGCTGAAATGCCTCCTTGGTTTAAAGTCAGTAGAGCCTCTTTCAGTCTGCCTGCCTCACAAAGCATCTTCACATGCCCATAAGTGCCAGAAGAGGCATTGTGGACTCCCTCTCTTGATTTTCTTCCAGAAGCTGTGGTCATGGTTGAGGTGCCCTGACTTTATCAACTGTGCCGCTGCAGCTGCTGCCTTTGGCGATGCAACCATGCACCTCTTTGCATCTGGTAATCTGACAAGCATTCACCTTGGTACGATTTCAGCTCTGAGCCCTTTTCCAAAGCTGCCAGGGCAGTGTTCAGATTGACATTTGGTACAATTCCAGCTTTGATGATATCCCCATGCACCTTTTTGCCCTTCTCCAGGCCAGCTGCCAGGCATGCACAAGCTTTGCAAATGCACACAAACATGATGTGCTTCCCCCATCATTTGCTCATAGCTCTCCAAAGCCTCCATTCCACATCCCTGCTGTGCATACCCTGCAAGCACATCATATCGCACTCCACGACACCACATGTCATCCAGCCATAGTGTCGAACACTCCCTTTGCATCCTAGATGCACCCACATTTTGCAAACATGTCCACCAGGGTATTGTTCAGAATGTCATCTGGTACAATTCCAGCTCTGAAGATGTCGCCATGCACCTCTTTCCCCATTTCCAAAGCTGTCAGGGCAGTTGTCAAGTTATTTTACCACTAGTGTGAAACTAGCTAGGAAATAGCTAGCTTTTACATATTGACATTTGGGATTGGCCCAAGTGTCAATCCAGGGGTCAAGGCAGATTTAGGCCCTGGAGTGGTTATTTTCACGGCAAGCGCGGGAGGCTCATCTTTCTCGAGTTGAGCCTCACCACGCCTAGCTATGGCGCCGTAGTGTGGATTCCCCATGGCGTGGGGTGCACTTGGCTTGACTTGTATTTGAGTGATGAGGTTATATATGCATGAGTTTATGCTTCAGCTTTGTGAGCTCGCATGAGCTTGTGCTTGTATTCTTCTTCTTTATCACTCGAGAAAGATGAGCTCGTATCTGTGAGTGCCAGATACGAGTTAGTTGTAGCACTTGTGGTTTTTGCTTGAGAATGAGAGAAACCAGGTTGTTATGCAAGGAGCACCGTGGAGCTCTTGGTTGTTAGAAGCGGAGGCGATGTGGGTTACGAGGTGGTAGACCTTGGCATTCGATCTTCAGCTTCAGAGATGAAAGCACCATGCTGCAGGTAATTCCAAAGCACCTTGATGGTTTCAGATTGTGTACATGCATGAGCAAGCACGATTGGGAAGAGGACCAGTCAAGAGCAGGTTATAGTGGCTTTGGTGGCAAAGCTGAGAACTGGACTTGGGAATGCGAGCTTTCATTGTGTGAAGGATTGCAAGACCAAACGAAAGTGCTGATTTGGCTTGGGGCAAATCAGTGCACTTTGTGGAGTATGGTGAGATTGGGTTTCAATCTCGAGCTTCAGCATTGAGAGGGCTCTTGTCATGGCGAGAGCAGGGCTGGAACAGGAGCTAAGAGGTGCGGCAAGGCCATGGAATATGCACCTAGGGTTTCAGAGCTTGGAAGAAGAGCTCTTGCACCACAAGAGGAGTGTCTTGTGGCTGGAAATGTAAGCCTTAGGGTTTCAGGAGCTTGGCAAAGGTTGTGGAGTACTTAGTCTTGTCTTAGAGAGCATCAATGAGCCAAGGAGCCAAGATAGGGGCTGATACCTCTTGTGTGAAGAGGTTACATGTGTGGAGTATATATTCAGCTCATTGAAGCTTCCATCTTCAAGCTTGGAGGGCAAGCAAGGAAGAGGGAAGGGGCTGGTTTCCCTGTAGGGCATGTGTGGAGCATGCTTCCAGCCCGCTGAAGCTTGTATTTTCAGGTTGGTGGGTGCAAGAAAGGAAGCAAAGGGGCTGATTCTCTTGTGGTGAGAGTGGGGCATGTGTGGAGCATGCCTTCAGTCCATTGGGCTTTTGTTTTCAAGCTTTAGAGAATAGAAGGTAAGGGACTGATCTGCTCTTATGTGACAGTCCGACACTTGTAGAGCGTGTTCTTAGTTGGGGTTTTAACCTCAAGCCTAGATAGAACATGGCTCTTGAAGTGGCAGATGTAGGGGGCTGGAATAGGCTCTAAGACAGATGCTATGGCCAAGGAAAACGCTTGAATGAGTGCTCACAAGGGCTGGAAACCAGCAAGGCTTGGTTGTTTGCCATTGAGTTTAGTGGCGTGTTTAGGGAGTCTAAGTGAGAAATAAAGCTTGGTTTGTGGCAACCATCTTCCTCATGGCTTAGGGCTACTATTGGTGGTGTGTGGGAGCCGAAAGAGCAAGAATACCTTGCTGATTTCTTCACAGCCGCCATAGCTCAGTGCAAAGAAGCCTAGAGTCCAAGAGACACAAACCCTAGCTTGGCGTGGCTAAACCCCTTGGAGAAATGGTTAAACAATGAGTGGCCTGTGGGGCTGTGACGGGCTGTGACACGTTGTGATGGGCTGTGAGGGGCTGTGACAGGTTGTGGCAGGCTGTGATAGGCTGTGCCATGTGGCCTATGGGGCTATGACGGGCTGTGAGGGGCTGTGACAGGCTGTGGCGAGCTGTGACAGGCTGTGATGGGCTGTGACAGGCTGTGCCCTGTGGCCTATGGGGCTGTGACACGTTGTGATGGGCTGTGAGGGGCTGTGATAGGCTGTGGCCTTTGGGGATGTGACCCCTGTGACCTGTGTAGGGCTGTGACAGGCTGTGCCCTATGGCCTGTGGGGCTGTGATGGGCTGTGACCCTGTGACCTTTGTAGGGCTGTGATAGGCTGTGCCTGTGGCCTTTGGGGTTGTGATGGGCTGTGATAGGCTGTGACCTGTGGCCGTGGGGGCCGTGACAGGCTGTGACATGTGGCCTTTGGGGCTGTGATGGGCTGTGACAGGCCCTGGCCTATGGGGCTGTGACCCTGTGACCTGTGTAGGGCTGTGACATGTTGTGGCCTGTGTGTGTTAGAGGACTGTCGGGGACTTAGACACTTATACGGGATCTGTAGGGTACCCTTAATTTTTGCACAGACTGAGACCAAGAGGAACCTTAGGGGTGACAGCAGCGCACTGTAGAGGGGGGTTACACAGCCCAACACAGTCGTCACAGTCGTCACAGCCAACACAGCCAACACAGCCCGTCACAGTCGTCACAGCTGACACAGCCAACACAGCCAACACAGCCCGTCACAGTCGTCACAGCCGACACAGCCCGGCACAGCCACACAGCCAGTCACAGCCCGACACAGCCAAACACAGTCGCACAGCCAGTCACAGCCCGTCACAGTTTCACACAGCCAGTCACAGCTTGACACAGCTGTCACGATCATAGGGAACGAAGAGTAGGACAGGGAACGACTGTGGGGAACAACACCTGCGAAGGGAACATGTTAGTTCACAGACGACGGTTAGTGAGGGAAACGGTTAGAACCGCGGATAGGAAAATAAAGGGAGAAACGGGGAATTGAGGGATCATTCGGATGAGGACTTCTTGGTGATAGAGGAGAGGGGATCGGGTAGAGATGAGGAACGGAAGTGAAGATAGAGAGATGATGAGTAGATGCTTGATATAGGCAAGGCTGTAATGATATTGTAGAGCAGATTAGAGACACAATGGCTTCGGCCTGATACCTGATAAATCATAATCGGATACTTTTACGATACAATCACACTGTGTAGAGAGATCTGAGTGAAGCTGTGAAATGAATGGATGAGCTGATGGAATCCAATAGATTGATAAAGCAAAGTGATACTTAATTATCAATGGTAAGATAGCTAACATGAATACCAAAAGGAAAACAAATAGGAAACACCCCCATGATACACTAGCTGTAGGTCATGACTGATTGTTCTGCGCGGGCTGAGTACTTAGAGATTTCCAACTCTTCTATCTTGGAGTTTCCGCCTCGAATAGCGAAGGGATGGGTGAGTAAAAGCCGCGCGACATTTGGCGACCATACTGGGGAACTGGGACATGAACAACCAGATGTGACAGGCATCTGGTGGGATCATGGTGGATGGACCATTAAAGAATTTGAAGTGAATCAAATTCCCTATGGAACGAAGGAAGAAAGATTGTCCAAACAATTCTTTCAAAGGTTCTTGGAATTGCCAGACGGTTGTAAAGAAAATATTCTTAAACGAGTGCATGATGCTGATCCAGAATGGGATCTGGAGAAAGGAGTGATAAAGATTTATCAGGTAGCCTGTAGAGGAAGAACACGTTGGTTACCAACATTGGTTTATGTGATAGCATTGCTATCCATTAAACGAGTAGAGTTTGAAGGCTGGGAAGAAAGAAAGGTGAATGTTTATACTCATATGCATGAAGAGCTGGTACTGGTAAAGAATTGGATTCCAAAGGATATTTTGTGGATCAAACTCACACCAAGAACAGCTTTTCAGACTTGTTTGCCATATGGTTATATGGTAACGGAGACTTCAAGTATAGCCAAGGGTGCATTGAAGCTTGAAAGAAACCCAGGCATATACGAGAGATATTACAGAAGAGAGTTTTGGTTATTGCCACATTAAAAGAAATGAAAGACATGGGACATGAGTGATGAAAGAGAAGCTAGACGACAGAGATATTCAGCAAAAAGAGAAAGCTATCTGAAAGCTAATTATCCATATCTTTGGGAGAGAGGAATAGACATAGGGGAATCATCTGGACCTCTCACACCATCAAGATCAAAGAGTGCATCACCTATACCGGAAGAACTAGAGTTGGATGCCACTCCTTCTATTTCTTTGCAAGAAAGATTAAGGGAATTGGTACAGGAAGAAGATCAATCACGAGGTGAAAGATCTGAGGTACATCCTTGGATGACTTGACAGAAATCTTTGATAAGAGTTGGCATGGAACACCAAAAGCAGGAACTCCAGTTTCTGAAGCAGAAGATGAAGAAGGAGAAGAGGATGTGGCAGAGCCAACGGAGAGTTCAGACTCTCCAACACCATTACAGTTGAGTTACATGAGTGAAGAAGAAACCCAAGGGCAGAACTTGGAGGATGAAAACAGAGAGAAGAAATTAGAAGAGGAAGAATATGAAGAAGTAGACCCAACAGCTGAGGTTGAGACTACAACCAGGACATCCCAACCCGTTGGACCTGGATCAAGTGGAGCACTTGGATCACAGGCCAACGAAGGTGTCGGCTCAGGGGGATCAGGCGGGCTGCCTGGATCTGGCTCTAGGGGGACAGGGAGTGTGGGAAGTAGTGCAACTGAAGCTGGGAATACTGTGAATATCGTGGGGCCAGAAGCAAGGAGTGCTCAAGGGCCACCACTTGGTGGAAGATCCACCACAAAAACAACAGGTCCAGAAGGACCAGCACCAGCAAGGGTGCCAGCACCTGTCAGTGGGCAGAAGGTAGGGCCACAGATGGCGTTACAACCAACACGGGCAAAACCACCCTTTCCAATATATTCAAGAAAAGGGGATCCCGATGTACACATTAGCCAATTTGAGCACATGTGTATAGTGAACAATGAGAATGGCGATGATGCCAAGATGAGACTGTTTCCTTGTTCACTTATCAAGAAAGCAAGTGAATGGTATGCAAGATTCCCTGATAATCATTTCCTAACCTGGAATGGCTTGAATACAACATTTCGAAATAGGTTCAGGACAAGTAAAACTGAGGATGAAGTGTATGGAAGTTTACAACAGCTGAAGCAGAAGAAGCATGAAACTGTTGAAGAGTATATGGAGAAGATGGAATTGATGATGAAAAAGCTGGCTGCAGTACCAGCACCCGGTTACAGAAGACTTGGTTTGTGAGTGGACTAAGACCAGAGTTGCAAAAGAAAGTGGATATGTTACCCCATAATACAGTGGAGGAGGCATTTGAAACTGCGAACAGAATTGAGCAATTGGGAATGCTCAGGAGAGAGAAAAAAGAAGATGAGGACTCTGAGGATGAGTCAGATGAAGAAGAAGAGCAAGAACTAAAAAGAAAGAGTAAGAGAAAGGAGAAGTTGAAGAGGGATAACTATGAAAAAAAATTGGAAGAAATCTTGAAGAAGTATGCCACAGAGGCTGCAACACATTGGAGGAAGGGTGTATGGTGTGCAAAGTGCCAGAATGAAGGCCATACCACCACAGAATGCCACATGAAGGAGAAACACTGTACTATCTGTAAAATGGATAACCATTCTACTGAGAATTGTTACTACAACAGAAGGACAGCTGCAAGAGAACCTAGGCAAGTAAGGGTGCATCAGGTGCAGCCCCAGCCAAGAAGAAACAATGATCAGGACCACTATGGTAGGTCTGGTGGTTATAACAATGGCATGGAAGGGAGAGGTAATTCAAGAGGGAATTACCAAGGAAATTCCAGAGGCAACTATCAGGGTAATCCAAGGGGGAATTACCAGCCCGGGAATCAGGATTATAGAAATAATCCAAGACCAGACCAAGGGCGAGGACCCAATGGTGAAGAGCTATGTTACTATTGTAATCAGCCAGGACATCGCAAGGCAGCCTGTTCATTCTGGATAAGACACCAGAATGAGATGAGAGCTCCTGTGAATGAGGGCCCAGTGGTGGCAGCTCACATGGTTAGGCCATGTGTTGTACCAGAAGTAAGTACAATGATAGTAACAAGAAGTAAAGCCAAACTAATACCTCCAGTAGAAGAGGAAGAAGATGAGACTGGAAGTGGCAATGATATGCCTGAAGATGAAGAGACTTGGAAAGATGAGAAGGAACTGCACAAAGAAGTGGCAGATACTATAAGGGAAATGCAAAAGAGTACTGATATTCCTGTGGCAGATTCCTCTGATTCGGATGGAGAAAAAGAAAGGAGTGAGGAAGAAAGGAAAAAAGAAGATGCAGACATGCAAAGTAATGAAGAGACTTTGGCTGAAGTAATATGTCAGACCAAAGCAGAAATTACCATTGGACAGCTATTAGCTGTGGCACCTTATTGTAGGCACAGGCTGTATCAAGCAATCAATCGAATTGCCCAAGAGACAGGAAACACAGACCTGAACAGCAAGGTGACCAGTTATAATGTGAAGCCGGAAGGGCGAGAACCAGTCATGGACTTTGATGATTCTATGCCAGTAATCCAATTGAGAATTGGAAGCACAGAACTAACTGATGTACTGATAGATGGTGGTTCTGGAGTAAATATCATGACAGACCAATTAAGGAAGAAGCTTGGTCTAAGTAACATGAAACCAGCCCCATTTACAGTAACAATGGCAGATCAAAGAAGTGTACAGCCATTGGGATTAATAAGAGGAGTTAAGATACAGATACAGAAAATGATCTTTATGATCACAGTAACTGTATTAAAAATGGATGAAGTCATGGAGGCTTACTCCTTATTATTGGGACGTCCGTGGCTGAAACAGGCCAGGGTATTCCATGACTGGAATTCTCAGTTACTAACCGTGCATAATGGGATACACGAGATACAAATTACCACAAAGAAATCTAGTAGATTACCTGCTACAAGAAGACCTCGAGGAGTCAGAGAGTATGACTGGAGAGGAGGACTGGATGAGGAGCAGGAAGCTACCCTATTTGCTGCACACCCAGAGTGGGAGCAGGTTGCAGAGATGCGGCTGGAAAGCCTAAGTTGTTTGAGAGGTATCTGCTGTGGTGTAGTGACAGCAACACCAACTGAAGAAGAAACCAGCATTTACCCATCACATTTCTATGAAGAAAGAGAAGGAGAAATAGAAATCCTAGAAGAACCAGCCACTGTGAGCTTACAGGATGAAGTGGTGACTGGTTGGACAATCACAGCTGATGAGCAGGTGAGAGAAGTAAATGTGGGAACTAAGGAGAACCGAGGATGGTGAAAGTAGGAGCTGATTTGGAGCCGGAATTCTTCGAAGAAGCTAAAAGCTTGTTCATCAAATACAGAGATGTATTTGCTTGGAGCTATGAGGATCTAAAAGGGATACCACCTGAAGTCTGTCAGCATAAGATTGAACTGGAACCAGGGTCAGTACCAATCAAGCAGGCGAGGTATAGAATGAATCCCAACTACGCACAGAAGGTTGGAGAAGAGATAAAGAAGTTGGCTGAGGCTAAGTTTATATACCCAATAGAGTATACAACTTGGTTGTCACCCATTGTTATAGTTCCCAAGAAGAATGGCAAACTAAGAGTATGTGTGAACTATAAGAAGCTGAATGCTTGTACGAAGAAAGATCCTTTCCCTTTGCCATTCACAGAAGCAGTATTAGACACTGTGGCAGGCCATGAGATGTACTCATTCATGGATGGCTTCAGTGGTTATAATCAAGTGCAAGTGGCAGAAGAAGACCAAGGGAAAACAGCTTTCATCACAGACTGGGGGGCTTATGCATACAAAGTCATGCCCTTTGGACTTTGTAATGCACCAGCGACCTTTCAGAGAGTGATAAGTGAATCTTTTCATGAGTATCTGGATGATTTCATGCAGGTGTTCTTGGATGATTTCAGTGTGTACAGCTCTAAGAATGAGCACTTGCATAAATTGGAGTTATGCTTGGCCAGATGCAGGATGAGAGGTCTGGGCCTGAATCCAGAGAAGTGTACTTTCTGTGTGAACTCAGGGGTGCTTCTGGGACACATTGTGTGTAAAAGGGACTCCTTGTGGATCCCAGAAAGACAGAGTCCATTAAAGCCTCTCCACCACCAGTGAATGTTAAAAGTCTACGAAGATTCCTTGGGCAAACCAGTTATTACAGGAGATTTGTCAAAAGGTATGCACAAATAGCAGCACCATTGAGCAAACTACTGAAGAAAGATGCAGTGTTTGCCTGGACAGCTGAATGTCAACAGGCATTTGAGGAACTTACACTGTCAGTAACAACTACACCTGTGCTGATTAACCCTCACTGGCATGTAGTATTCCATGTTCACTGCGATGCATCAGGAGAAGCGTTGGGAGCGGTGTTAGCCCAGAATGTTACAGGGAATATAGATTCACCTGTGTACTATGCTAGCCGGTTGATGAACAGTGCTGAGAGGAACTATAGTACAACGGAAAGAGAAGCATTGGCAATGATCTATGCAGTGAAGAAATTCAGGCATTACCTGTTGGGCAAGAAGTTTATGTTCTATGTGGATCACCAGGCTCTGATATACCTGGTAAACAAACCTCTGATAAGCGGAAGAATAGCAAGATGGTTATAATCTTGCATGAGTTTGAGTTCGAGGTTATTTACAAGCCTGGCCGTTTGCATCTTGTGGCAGATCATTTGTCACGACTAACAACAGGAGAGGCCGCCACAGGAGTGGACGATCAGTTACCTGATGCGAGTTTATTTGTAATGGAGGTGCAAGGAAGTGCAGATGAATGGTTAGATTGGCAGTGGCCAATCAGATACTACCTTGCTCATGGTCAGTGCCCACCTAGTTATGGTAAGGAGCAGAGGAAGAGAATCGCTATCAAAGCTTTACCTTATACTATGGTAGGAAGCAGAATGTATAAGTTAGGACCTGATGGAGTACTAAAACGATGCTTGTACCACCATGAAGTAAATAAAGTTTTGGCGGAAGTTCATAAAGGAGTGGCTGGAGGTCATTTTGGAGAAGAGACTACCAGTAGAAAGATACTACTCGCAGGATACTGGTGGCCTACTTTGTTCAAAGATGTACACGAGTATTGTCAGAAGTGTGATGAATGTCAGAGGCTAGGACCTTTGCAGAGATCTGGAAGGATGGCCTTGCATCCTACAATGCCTACGGAACCATTTCAGAAATGGGGACTAGACTTTGTTGGACCAATTAACCCACCATCCAAGAATACACGAAACAGGTACATAATTACAGCCACTGATTATACTACAAAGTGGGTGGAAGCTAAAGCTTTGAGGGACAACACAGCCAAGTCCACAGCAAGGTTCCTGTACGAGAACATACTTACACGATTTGGCTGTCCCTTAGAATTTATCAGTGATCAAGGAAGTCACTTCATGAATGAGACCATTGAGTTATTGACTAAAGAGTTTATGATTGTGCATAGAAAGAGTACAACATATTACCCACAGGGTAATGGGCAAGCAGAGGCTACCAACAAAATACTATGTACTATCTTGGCTAAGATAGTCAATGCAAACAGAACGGATTGGGATACAAAGCTGCTGACAGCTTTGTGGTCATACAGGACTTCATATAAAGTCACCACTAAGTATACACCATTCCAATTAGTTTATGGTATGGAAGCCTTACTTCCAGTGGAATTCCTGTTACCTACCATGAGAACGGAGTGGGGAAAAGAATGGAATTGCAAGACTCCATCAAGGTCAGGAAACATGAATTATACCATGTGGAAGAAGTACGTGCTGATGCAGCTGATAATATGACCAGAATTCAGATGAAGCGAAAGGAACAGTTTGATGAAGGCAAGTTAAAGACTTTTAAGACGGGGGATTTGGTTCTATGGTTGCAGAAGAAAGGAAAGATTCAAGCTTCTAAGCTTAAATCACCGTGGAAAGGACCTTATGTCATACAAAAGATGTATGATAACAACACCGCCATGTTACAAACCATTAACAAAGAAATGCTGGGAAGAGTCAATGCAAATAAGTTGAAGGGGTACAGTGGTATCCATGACAAACCCCTGCAGCATGATTTGCATGTTGAACCGCAAGAGCAGTCACGGGCTGCACCAGTGTTACGAACGGAGTATGGAACACTTGTCGCTAGGCCCAGCATATATGACCAGGGTGGGCAAAACAAACGTGACACATCCTATCACAGCCCATCCAAGGCAAAGCACAGCCTATCACAGCCCATCACGACGTGACACAGCCTATCACAGCCCATCACGACGTGACACAGCCTATCACAGCCCAGCACGGCGCAAACAAGCCTATCACACACCATCACACCAGCACGGCGCAACACAGCCTATCACAACCTACCACAGCGTGTCACAGCCTATCACAGCTTACCACAGTGCATCACACCTATCACAGCGTAACACAGTATGACACAGCCTGTCACAGCTCAACACAGCCTACTAAAGTTACACGATCCATAGAATCAGTGACAAGTGGACACATAATAACTTCAGGAAAATGGCTGACGGAAGAGGAAACGGAAATTACTTTAAAAATAGACACGTGGAGGTCAGGGCGCGACACACAGCCGAGAAGGAAGTGCAAGAACAGGTGTCAAAAAGAAAGAGGACAAGAACGGCCGTCAAAAGGGATGAAAGGCGGGCCCATTAATGAGTACGGAAAAAGGGAAACGGAACGAACGGCAAGTACAGAAAAGCCGAATTTTGTCACATGTGTGATCCTAGTGGACTATCCAACAGGGAAAGTCCACTAAAGAAGATAAATCTAAAATCCAGTCACAGCGGATACAGCCAATAGAAAACCAGAGAAAGGATCAAGAAAATGGAGGGAATTGAGCGCAAGAGGCGGCGTCGTTCTGAGTAACGGGCGTCTCGACAGGACAGACCATCAATGCTATACTTGGAAACTATGGAGGAACTAACAGACTATACGCTCGCAATATTACTTACGCAGTGGCATAGACACGAAAGGACAGAGCGGAGCTTTTCTCTTGAGCGATGCTTGCAAGCCCCGCAGGCTTACAAGAAATTACCCATAGCTTTCTGCGGCAACCATACGTTTATGCTTTGTGCACTACAGGCATTCCTGCAGTTGTTACAGCCAAAACAGTTCGTGAGTCTAAAATGAAGAGAGTGAGAGGAATGGAGGAAATCAGGGTGAAGAGCACCACAATTCTGCAGAAACAAACGATTGCTACCCCACAGGCGATACAGATACTGGAGGAGCTGAGATTGCAAGGATTGCAAAGCCTAGATTGGACACTACACCATAGACAGTACATGTTACAATTTTTGCAGAACTTTGAGCCAAGGACAGGAACAACAACGGTGAAGGGAGTTGAATTAATGATTACTCCCCTATACCTCCAGCAATTGTTTCGATTGCCAGCAGGTCAGGTGCATGTGGAGGACACAGGGCAAGACTGCAAATAGGGGACTTATTCCAAGAAGGGAGTTTCTTTAAAACTCAGGGTTATGCTTGTACCAAGGCTGTGTACCCAGGGTTAAAGAGGTAGGCCAGGTATTGAACGTTCTGATTGCCATGAAACAGAACCAACAGTATTTTGAGCAGATCCTTCACGGAGGAAATACTCAAAGGCCTGAAGGGACAAGAGGTACAATGGGCGGACATAATGTACAACGCACTGGTAGAGGAGATGAAAAGATTACAAGGTACTACCGCAAAGTCTCCTATAATAGTGTCTGGCCCAATCATTGCTCAAATAATCCTTGATTCTGGCATACTTAATGCGCAAGAAAGAAAGGAAATGGGAGTGTTTGAGCCAGAAACAACTGCAATGGAAGAGCAAGGCTCTTCACACAGTGAGGGTGGACTAGCAGCACAACCCGAGACTAAGAGGCAGAGACGGGGAAAGACTGTAGTGGCGGATCCACTGGCTTCACGGATTCCGCATGATAATGTTTCCCAAGCTCATGGCCAGGAAGGGGCACAGCAGCACAGAGAAATGCTATTACTGGAAGCAGGACCTTCAGAGAGGGAGGAGGAAGTTACTTCTGCATCACAACCATCACAGCCACTGAACGACTTGTCACAAGGTCACAAGTTATCCATGCAGCTCAACCAGAAATAATTGATTTGGAAAGTGAAGGGTTAGATATTCCAACTACAGAACAGATAGTGGCAGAAATAGAGAAGGGGGACCTTCTCTATGAATTTCTGGTCTGGTCAAGGAGACAGAAATCCCAGAGGTGCAACAGTTGCCCAAGGGAAATCCTGAGGTGCATATAATACACACACCTGTGTCGGAGGTACCACAGGCGGAAGGTCATGACACTGTAGCACCGGTGATAGATGAAGTAGTTCAGGAAGAAAATCCGGTGGGACAATGGCCTGAATGGTTAGTGAGACATCACACTGTTGAAGATCAGGAGGAACAGCAGCAACCTCACCATGATGACCCTCAACAGGCAATGCTGATGAGTTCCATAGGCAGGACACTTAATTTGTTGGGGACTTATGTCAAATCCCATGTTCCAATTACCCAATTGACAGCCTTGAAAGAGGAACTCAGGAAGGAGTTTGAGGCTCGACTTGCCACTGAGTGTGCAAACAAGGTCGATGAAGAGGTCACTCTCAAGATGAAGCAGGACTTGGGAAATACAGAAATGGCTTTGCAATTGGCCAAGCAACAATTGATTGAGGCAGGCCTCGCGCAAGACCAGTTGCACGAAGCACATAAGCAACAGCTATACCAAATGCAGGTGCAGCATGAAAGCAAGTTGCAAGAACTGAATGCACTACATACGGAGTTGCAGACAGTGCATAACAGAATGGCGATACAATGTGCTACATTTACAACTATGCTTGACCAATCAACAAAAGAAATAAACAGTCAAGCGGAAAAATGTACGAAGGCAGAAGAAGAGAATGTTGAGCAAATGAAGCTCATTGTCGATATGAAGAATACAATCTGTCGCAATGAAGATACTTTCAAGCAATACAGGCAGATTGAAGCTGATCAAGAGAAGCACATCGTGGAGTTGCAACAAACCATCATGGCCAATAGAAATGAAATCGCGGTCAATAACAAGGCTTGGAAGGAAGCCAATAATCTACTTGCTGCTTATGCGCAATTGGTTGAACCTCAGGCGAAGCGCATGGAGGCTTTACAACAGCAGTTGGAATTGTACAAGCTAAGAGAGGAGCAAACTCTCAGGGGAACCACAAGCAACTTGGTGGATAACAGCCTTATGCAGGTCTGGTTAGCACAAGGGCCAGTAGAGGGCAAAGCACCACGGAAGCTCACCCAAAGCGAGATGAATGAGCTCAGGCTGCAGGTGCAGAACATTGCCACAAACTACTATAGACAATGTCTATAGTAGGATAGCAGAGTTACAAGAGGATGTAGACGGACTCCAGACTCAAGTGGAAGACCTCACTTCAAACATCGACCAAAGAGTCTATATCCCTCAGGAACAGCTAATGGCTTCTTATTTACAAGCCAGAACTTTGGCTTTTCAGTCTTCACAGGAGGTGCAGGAGATGCCAATGATACAAGAGCCAGTACCACCACCACCACAACAAGTCACTGTACCAGTAGCTGAACCTGTGGTTACTACAACCACACCACAGCCACCACAGCCGGAGGTATGGGGCAATGCCGCTTTTAACCCACCTAAAACTCCAGCTGCAGGGAGTACAGTAGGGCTATGATTATGCCCTTCAACCAAATTCCCATCATGTTGGATTTGGCTTGGAAAGAATTTAGTCCTCCGCAGTCATTCGCACATTACTACCAAATCATGCGTATTTGGCTGCCAGTGGCAACTAGGACTAAAGTTCTTCCGAACAATCGACATATTGAAGATCATCACTTTGCACAATACTGGCACGAGGCAGGTACCATGTTGAGGGAATTGATTGCTTTCCAGGTTGTACATGGACTCATTTATACCAAGACCAAGGAGATAGCAAGTATTGTCATGGGGTGCGGGTTATACTACGCTGCTTGTTTTCTGGTACGTTACCACATTGAGCAACAAAAGATGCAAACACGCTTTCAAAGTTATCCAGTGGAGATCATTGGGTATTACCTTCGGTGCCACCTCATATGTACCTATATGACCCAAAAGTTATGATGCAAAAGGATTCTCAAATTCGTTCATGGTTTCAAGCGGCCTGCAACCATTTGTCAACACAGAAATTCGGCATTGATGACATTTTCTATAAGGGACATGTGCATGAAATACTTGCACGCTGCACCAGTAATTGGTACCCACTCACCTGGACAGACAAGGAGCTCAGTGTCTACACCAATTTTGCTGTTCAGCGGTTACACCATGTTGTAAAATACAAACTTCCAGACATGGTAGGACAGCATTGTATGCCCCAGATGATTCCACAAAAAGTTCGAAAATTAAAACACCTGAGAGGCGATGAGGATTCTGATACAACTGTTTCTTCACCGAATTCTTTTGACATGGGAGAAGACTATGCAATTCAGATGGCAGAGAAGAAGCGACGGGGGTCTCCTATGCCGGAAAGGTTACCTCGATATCAGCCTCCAGAGGGCCTCACTTATCCAGGTAGAATCAACCATCTCCGTCAACCAGAGACAGACCTCGGGCTCGTACACACAGTCCGCCACGAAACTCTCAACCAAGAAGGTGCTCACTCACAAAGGTTTGCTAGTCGAAATCAGTAAACCGTGAGGACACGGCTTTTTGAGGGGGGAAGGGGTAATGTTAGAGGACTGTCGGGGACTTAGACACTTATACGGGATCTGTAGGGTACCCTTAATTTTTGCACAGACTGAGACCAACAGAACCTTAGGGACAGCAGCGCACTGTAGAGGGGGTTACACAGCCCAACACGGTCGTCACAGCCAACACAGCCAACACAACCACACAGCCCGTCACAGTCGTCACACAACACAGCCGACACAGCCACACAGCCCGTCACAGTCGTCACAGCCGACACAGCCGCCAACACAGCCCGTCACAGTCGTCACACAGCCAACACAGCCACACAGCCCGTCACAGTCATCACAGCAGACACACAGCCCGACACAGCCACACACAGCCCGACACAGCCACACACAGTCGCACACCAGTCCACACACCCGTCACAGTTTCACACAGTCAGTCACAGCTTGACACAGCTGTCACGATCATAGGAACGAAGAGTAGGACAGGGAACGACTGTGGGGAACAACACCTGCGAAGGGAACATGTTAGTTCACAGACGACGGGTTAGTGAGGGAAACGGTTAGAACCGCGGATAGGAAGATAAAGGGAGAAATGGGGAATTGAGGGATCATTCGGAGGAGGACTTCTTGGGTGATAGAGGAGAGGGGATCGGGCAGAATGAGGAACGGAAGTGAAGGAGAGAGATGATGAGTAGATGCTTGTTATATGCAAGGCTGTAATGATATTGTAGAGCAGATTAGAGACACAATGGCTTCGGCCTGATACCTGATAAATCATAATCGGATACTTTTACGATACAATCACACTGTGTAGAGAGATCTGAGTGAAGCTGTGAATGAATGGATGAGTGATGGAATCCAATAGATTGATAAAGCAAACTGATACTTAATTATCAATGGTAAGATAGCTAAACATGAATACCAAAAGGAAAACAAATAGGAAACACCCCCATGATACACTAGCTGTAGGTCATGACTGATTGTTCTGCGCGGGCTGAGTACTTAGAGATTTCCAACTCTTCTATCTTGGAGTTTCCGCCTCGAATAGCGAAGGGATGGGTGAGTAAAAGCCGCGCGACATGTGGGGCCTGGACGGCTGTGCCATGATCTGTGTGGGCCTGCTGGGCTGTGGTGGCCCATGTTGACCTTTGAGCCCTGTGCTGACTCTGAGGCAGTGGTGGACTGCCTAAGGACTGGCATGTGGTCTTGAAGGCCAATTTGAAGCTCTGGAGGGCGTTTTGAGGAGTATCTCATGATATTCCCATGGTCATGCACAGTGAGGGAAGAGATGAGAAAAAGAGTGTTGGATGAGGGCATGCTGGGGTTAGGCATTGCTTTAGAGCTTCTCTTCTTGTGTTTTGTCCACCCTCGCATTAGGCCAAGACCTTTCCGTAGTGGAGGCAAGAGTAAGTCCGGGTTGGACTGGGTGTCCTTGCAGGAGCCACACCGTGGAGTTGTTGGTGTGGGGGAGTTGTCGTTCTGATTTCTGTGTTTGGATCCCCTCCATACCTGCCGCTTGACTGTGCGCCATGTTAGTTTTGTGTGAGCGCTTGTTTTATAGTGATTGGTCCGGATTTGATCACTGGCTAGTCCTAGAGCATGCTGTCGATGGTGAGGCTAGGATGATGACTAGTCAGACCATCATTGTTTCTCCTGTGGTGAGGTTGGAGAGGATGACCAGCCAACCATAGAAGTGCTTGCGGTGGATGCAGGTACGTTGAGGCTATATTAGGAACCTAGTATTCCAAATCATAAGCCGCAACAGGTTCTCTGACAACTATCTACCTGGTTACCTGTGGAGAGGGGATTAGGGACATGTCATGACCGGTTGAGTACAGTTTGGTTCACCACGGAGGTGCCACTAGTTTTTGGGACAGCACTAGCGGTAACTAGTTGGTACCGAACGAGGTGTGCGGTTTAGGCCACCTTCACCTCCGTGTCTTCTACGGAAGGTTCTGATTCAGATTGTGAATCAGGAGACTCATATACCGGCTGTGCAAGTTGTTGTCGCGCGGCTTTTACTCACCCATCCCTTCGCTATCCGAGGCGGAAACTCCAAGATAGAAGAGTTGGAAATCTCTAAGTACTCAGCCCGCGCAGAACAATCAGTCATGACCTACAGCTAGTGTATCATGGGGGTGTTTCCTATTTGTTTCCCTTTTCCGCATTCATCTTAGCTACCTACCATTGATAATTAAGTATCAGTTTGCTTCATCAATTTATCGGTTTCCTTAACTCCTCCATTCAATCCACAGCTTCACTCAGATCTCTCTACACAGTGTGATTGTATCGTATAAGTATCAGATTATGATTTATCAGGTATCAGGCCGAAGCCATTATGTCTCTATCTTCTTTCCTACTATATCACTATAGCTTTGCATATAACAAGCATCTACTAATCCTCTTTTTCCTCCTCATCGTGCTCTCCGATCTCCGCTCCCGCCTGACTCCGAAGTCCTCCCCGAATAATGATCCCCTTCTTCATTCCCCGTTTTCCCTTTATCCTCCTATCCGCGGTTCTAACCGTTTCCCTCTCTAACCGTCGTATGTGAACTAACATGTTCCCTTCACAGGTGTTGTTCCCCACAGTCGCCCTGTCCTACTCTTCGTTCCCTATTATCGTGACAGCTGTGTCAAGCGGTGACTGGCTGTGTTTGGCTGTGTCGGGCTGTGACTGGCTGTGTGGGCTGTGCGGGCTGTGTCTGCTGTGACGACTGTGACGCTGTGTGGGCTGTGTGGCTGTGACGACTGTGACGGGCTGTGTGGGCTGTGACGGCTGTGTGGGCTGTGTGGGCTGTGACGACTGTGACGGGCTGTGTGGGCTGTGACGGCTTGTGTGTGGCTGTGTGGGCTGTGACGACTGTGACGGCTGTGTGGCGTGACGCTGTGTGGGCTGTGTGCTGTGACGACTGTGACGGGCTGTGTGGGCTGTGTGGGCTGTGACGGCTGTGTGGGCTATGTAACCCCCCTCTACAGTGCGCTGCTGTCACCCCTAAGGTTCCTGTTTGTCTCAGTCTGTGCAAAAATTAAGGGTACCCTACAGATCCCGTATAAGTGTCTAAGTCCCCTACAGTCCTCTAACATTACCCCTTCCTCCCTCAAAAAACCGTGTCCTCACGGTTTACTGTTTCTGAGTAGCAACCCTTTGTGAGTGAGCACCTTGTTGACGTTGAGAGTTTCGTGGCGGGCTGTGTGTACGAGCCCGAGGTCTGTCTCTGGTTGACGGAGATGGTTGATCTTACCTGGATAAGTGAGGCCTTCTGGAGGCTGATATCGAGGTAATCTTTCCGGCATAGGAGATCCCCTTTGTTTCTTCTCTTCCATCTGAATTGCATAGTCTTCTCCCATGTCAAAAGAATTCTGTGAAGAAACAGTTGTATCAGAATCCTCATCGCCTCTCAGGTGTTTTAATTTTCGAACTTTTTGTGGAATCATCTTGGGCATACAATGCTGTCCTACCATGTCTGGAAGTTTGCATTACACCTGGTGTAACCGTTGAACAGCAAAATTGGTGTAGACACTGAGCTCCTTGTCTGTCCAGATGAGTGGGGTACCAATTACTGGTGCAGCGTGCAAGTATTCCATGCGATATGTCCCTTATAGAAATGTCATCAAGTCCGAATTTCTGTGTTGACAAATTGTTGCAGGCTGCTTGAAACCATGAACGAATTTGAGAATCCTTCTGTATCATAACTTTTGGGTCATATAGGTACATATGAGGTGGCACCGAAGGTAATACCCAATGATCTCCACTGGAGTAACTTTGAAAGCGTGCTTGCATCTTTTGTTGCTCTATGTGGTAACGTATCAGAAAACAAGCAGCGTAGTATAGCCCGCACCCCATGACAATACTTGCTATCTCCTTGGTCTTGGTATAAATGAGTCCATGTACAACCTGGAAAGCAACCAATTCCCTCAACATGGTACCTGCCTCGTGCCAGTATTGTGCAAAGTGATGATCTTCAATATGTCGATTGTTGGAAGAACTTTAGTCCTGGTTGCCACTGGCAGCCAAATACGCATGATTTGGTAGTAATGTGCGAATGACTGCGGAGGACTAAATTCTTTCCAAGCCAAATCCAACATGATGGGAATTTGGTTGAAGGGCATAATCATAGCCCTACTGTACTCCCTGGCAGCTGGAGTTTTAGGTGGGTTAAAAGCTGCATTGCCCCATACCTCCGGCTGTGGTGGCTGTGGTGTGGTTGTAGTAACCACAGGTTCAGCTACTGGTACACTGACCTGTTGTGGGTGGTGGTACTGGTTCCTGTACCATTGGCATCTCCTGCACCTCCTGTGAAGACTGAAAAGCCAGAGTTCTGGCTTGCAAATAAGAAGCCATTAGCTGTTCCTGAGGGATATAGACTCTTTGGTCGATGTTTGAAGTGAGGTCTTCCACTTGAGTCTGGAGTCCGTCTACATCCTCTTGTAACTCTGCTATCCTACTATAGACATTGTCTATAGTAGTTGTGGCAATGTTCTGCACCTGCAGTCTGAGCTCATTCATCTCGCTTTGGGTGAGCTTCCGTGGGCTTTTGCCCTCTACTGGCCCTTGTGCTAACCAGACCTGCATAAGGCTGTTATCCACCAAGCTGCTTGTGGTTCCCCTGAGAGTTTGCTCTCTCTTAGCTTGTACAATTCCAACTGCTGTTGTAAAGCCTCCATGCGCTTCGCCTGTGGCTCAACCAATTGCGCATATGCAGCAAGTAGATTATTGGCTTCCTTCGAAGCCTTGTTACTGACCGCGATTTCATTTCTATTGGCCACGATGGTTTGTTGCAACTCCACGATGTATTTCTCTTGCTCAGCTTCCATCTGCCTGTATTGCTTGAAAGTATCTTCATTGCGACAGATTGTATTCTTCATATCGACAATGAGCTTCATGTGCTCCACATTCTCTTCTTCTGCCTTCGTACATTTTTCCGCTTGACTGTTTATTTCTTTTGTTGATTGGTCAAGCATAGTTGTAAATGTAGCGCATTGTATCGCCATCCTGTTATGCACTGTCTGCAACTCCGTATGTAGTGCATTCAGTTCTTGCAACTTGCTTTCATGCTGCACCTGCGTTTGATATAGCTGTTGCTTATGTGCTTCGTGCAACTGGTCTTGCGCGAGGCCTGCCTCAATCAATTGTTGCTTGGCCAATTGCAAAGCCATTTCTGTATTGGCCAAGTCCTGCTTCATCTTGAGAGTGACCTCTTCATCGACCTTGTTTGCACACTCAGTGGCAAGTCGAGCCTCAAACTCCTTCCTGAGTTCTTCTTTCAAGGCTGTCAATTGGGTAATTGGAACATGGGTTTGACATAAGTCCCCAACAAATTAAGTGTCCTGCCTATGGAACTCATCAGCATTGCCTGTTGAGGGTCATCATGGTGAGGTTGCTGCTGTTCCTCCCGATCTTCAACAGTATGATGTCTCACTAACCATTCAGGCCATTGTCCCACCGGATTTTCTTCCTGAACTACTTCATCTATGACTGGTGTTACAGTGTCATGACCTTCCGCCTGTGGTACCTCCAACACAGGTGTGTGCATTATATGCACCTCAGGATTTCCCTTGGGCAACTGTTGCACCTCTGGGATTTTATGTCTCCTTGACCAGACCAGAATATTCATAGAGAAGGTCCCCTTTCTCTATTTCTCTGCCACTATCTGCTCTGTAGTTGGAATCTCTATCCCTTCACTTTCCAAATCAATTATTTCGGGTTGAGCTGCATGGATAACTTGTGACCTTGTGACAAGTCGTTCAAGTGGCTGTGTTGGCTGTGATGCAGAAGTAACTTCTTCCTCCCTCTCTGAAGGTCCTGCTTCCAGTAATAACATTCTTTTGTGCTGCTGTGCCCCTTCCTGGTCATGAGCTTGGGAAACATTATCATGCGGAATCCGTGAAGCCAGTGGATCCGCCATTACAGTCTTTCCCCTTCTCTGCCTCTTAGTCTCGGGGTTGTGCTGCTAGTCCACCCTCACTGTGTGAAGAGCCTTGCTCTTCCATTGCAGTTGTTTCTGGCTCAACACTCCCATTTCCTTTCCTTTCTTGTGCATTAAGTATGCCAGAACTAAGGATTATTTGAGCAATGATTGGGCCAGACACTATGATAGGAGATTTTGCGGTAGTACCTTGTAATCTTTTCATCTCCTCTACCAGTGCGTTGTACATTATGTCCGCCCATTGTACCTCTTGTCCCTTCAAGCCTTTGAGGATTTCCTCTGTGAAGGATCTGCTCAAATATTGTTGGTTCTGTTTCAGGGCAATCAGAACGTTCAATACTTGGCCTATGTCTTTTAACCCTGGGTACACAGCTTTGGTACAAGCATAACCCTGAGTTTTAAAGAAACTCCCTTCTTGGAATAAATCCCCTATTTGCAGTCTTTCCCTGTGTTCCTCCACATACACATGACCTGCTGGCAATCGAAACAATTGCTGGAGGTATAGGGGAGTAATCATTAATTCAACTCCCTTCACCGTTGTTGTTCCTGTCTTTGGCTCAAAGTTCTGCAAAAATTGTAACATGTACTGTCTATGGTGTAGTGTCCAATCCATGCTTTGCAATCCTTCCAATCTCAGCTCCTTCAGTATCTTTATCGCCTGTGGGGTAGCCATCGTTTGTTTCTGCAGAATTGTGGTGCTCTTCACCCTGATTTCCTCCATTCCTCTCACTCTCTTCATCTTAGACTCACAGAACTGCTTTGGTTGTAACAACTGCAGGAATGCCTGTAGTGCATAAAGCAGAAACGTATGGTTGCCGCAGAAAGCTATGGGTAATCTCTTGTAAGCCTGCGGGGCTTGCAAGCATTTTCAAGAGAAAAGCTCTGCTCTTTCGTTTCGTGTCTCTGCCATTGCGTAAGTAATATTGCGAGCGTATAGTCTTTTAGTTCCTCCATAGTTTCCAAGTTATAGCATTTATGGCCTGTCCTGTCGAGACGCCCGTTACTCAGAACGACGCCGCCTCTTGCGCTAATTTCCCTCCATTTTCTGATCATTTCTCTGGTTTTCTATTGGCTGTATCCGATGTGACTGGATTTTAACTTTTATCTTCTTTAGTGGACTTTCCCTGTTGGATAGTCCACTAGGATCACACATGCGACATGAAATTCATTTTTCTGTACTTGCCGTTCGTTCTGTTTCCCTTTTTCCGTATTCATTAATGGGCCCGCCTTTCATCCCATTTGACGGCCGTTCTTTCCTCTTTCTTTTTGACACCTGTCCTTGCACTTCATTCTCTCTGTGTGTCGCACCCTGACCTCCACGTGTCTATTTTTAAAGTAATTTCCGTTTCCTCTTCCGTCATCCATTTTCCTGAAGTTATTATGTGTCCACTTGCCACTGATTCTATGGATGGTGTAACTTTAGTAGGCTGTGTTGAGCTGTGACAGGCTGTGTCATACTGTGTTACGTTGTGATAGGCTGTGTTGCACTGTGGTAAGCTGTGATAGGCTGTGACACGCTGCGGTAGGTTGTGATAGGCTGTGTTGCGCCTTGCTGGGTTGTGTTGGCTGTGTCACGTCGTGACGGCTGTGGTAGGCTGTGTTCGCCTTGCTGCTGTGGTTGCTGTGTCACTCGTGATGGCTGTGAAGGCTGTGTCATGCCGTGATGGGCTGTGATAGGCTGTGTCACGCCGTGATGGGCTGTGATAGGCTGTGTCACGTTGTTTTTGCCCACCCCGGTCATATATACTGGCTAGCGACAAGTGTTCCATACTCCGTTCGTAACACTGGTGCAGCCCGTGACTGCTCTTGCGGTTCAACATGCAAATCATGCTGCAGGGTTTGTCATGGATACCACTGTACCCCTTCAACTTATTTGCATTGACTCTTCCCAGCATTTCTTTGTTAATGGTTTGTAACATGGCTGTGTTGTTATCATACATCTTTTGTATGACATAAGGTCCTTTCCATGGTGATTTAAGCTTAGAAGCTTGAATCTTTCCTTTCTTCTGCAACCATAGAAGAACCAAATCCCCCGTCTTAAAAGTCTTTAATTTGCCTTCATCAACTGTTTTTCGCTTCATCTGAATTCTGGTCATATTATCAGCTGCATCAGCACGTACTTCTTCCACATGGTATAATTCATGTTTCCTGACCTTGATGGAGTCTTGCAATTCCATTCTTTTTCCCCACTCCTTCTCATGGTAGGTAACAGAATTTCTACTGGAAGTAAGGCTTCCATACCATAAACTAATTGGAATGGTGTATACTTAGTGGTGACTTTATATGAAGTCCTGTATGACCACAAAGCTGTCAGCAGCTTTGTATCCCAATCCGTTCTGTTTGCATTGACTATCTTAGCCAAGATAGTACATAGTATTTTGTTGGTAGCCTCTGCCTGCCCATTACCCTGTGGTAATATGTTGTACTCTTTCTATGCACAATCATAAACTCTTTAGTCAATAACTCAATGGTCTCATTCATGAAGTGACTTCCTTGATCACTGATAAATTCTAAGGGACATCCAAATCGTGTAAGTATGTTCTCGTACAGGAACCTTGCTGTGGACTTGGCTGTGTTGTCCCTCAAAGCTTTAGCTTCCACCCACTTTTGTATATAATCAGTGGCTGTAATTATGTACCTGTTTCGTGTATTCTTGGATGGTGGATTAATTGGTCCAACAAAGTCTAGTCCCCATTTCTAAAATGGTTCCGTAGCATGTAGGATGCAAGGCCATTCTTCCAGATCTCTGCAAGGTCCTAGCCTCTGACATTCATCACACTTCTGACAAACTCATGTACATCTTTGAACAACTAGGCCACCAGTATCCTGCGAGTAGTATCTTTCTACTGGTAGTCTCTTCTCCAAAATGACCTCCAGCCACTCCTTTAGGAACTTCCGCCAAGACTTTATTTACTTCATGGTGGTACAGCATCGTTTTAGTACTCCATCAGTCCTAACTTATACATTCTGCTTCCTACCATAGTATAAGTAAAGCTCTGATAAGCAATTCTCTTCCTCTGCTCCTTACCATAACTAGGTGGGCACTGACTATGAGCAAGGTTATCTGATTGGCACTGCCAATCTAACCATTCATCTGCACTTCCTTGCACCTCCATTACAAATAAACTCGCATCAGGTAACTGATCGTCCATCTGTGGCGGCCTCTCCTGTTGTTAGTCGTGACAAATGATCTGCCACAAGATGCAAACGGCCAGGCTTGTGTCACTACCTCGAACTCAACTCATCAAGATTTATTAAACCACCATCGCTATCCTCCACTTATCAAAGGTTTTGTTCACAGATATATCAAGAGCTGGTGATCCACATAAAACATAACTTTCTTCCCAATAGGTAATCCTATTTCTTCACTCATAATC